>WBMW01002835.1:263167-455667 GCA_013396635.1 Penelope pileata | reverse complement strand
GTCAGGATGAATGTCAGGAAAAGGGTCTTCACTGAGAGCACTGGAACAAGCTCCCCAGGGAAGTGGTCACTGCACTGAGCCGCCAGAGTTCAAGAAGCATCTGGACAATGCTGTCAGATATATGGTCTGACTTTTGGGTGGTCCCGGGTGGAGCCAGGAGTTGGACTTGATGACCCTTATGGATTCCTTCTGATTTGGAATATTCTATGATTCTAAATAATGAAAAAATTAAACAGTGTTTGAGGATATTATAGATTCAAACTGTATAGCAATATCTGTATTGGTAGTGGTGATCTACTGAATATTTCAAGGGTAAAAACACAGGCATTTTGGAGGTGTAAGTTAAAAGCTTGTTCCCCTCCCTCTCCGCCTCCAAGATCTATGTGTGAGTGTGGGTGTGCAGAAAGACTATTGTAACAGTTTTACTAGTAACTGTCCCTTCATGGTATCTCAACTTTAAATAAGTATCACTGCTTGATAATTTCAAGAGATACTGTTTGAGAGAAGAAATGAGTAGGAAATACCGTACCAAACCAAACCAAAAAAAAAAAAAAAAGAAATTACCCTGGTTCTCTGCTGGTCTTGTTAAAGTCCATTGCAAAACTTCGTTGACATGTAGTGGCAAGGATTTGATATATTCCGTGACCCTTAAATGGATCTACATTTCACAACACTGTGCATTTCATGTTTGATAGAGAAAATTAAAGAGTAGTGAAACAGTATGAAGTTAATCATTAGATAAATTTCTATAATGCTCATAGCTCAAGAGTCTGCAATATTTAATAGATTTGGATTTTTAAAAAATGTGCTTCTTGGCAACATGAATTAAAATGACTATAACAGATTGAAGCTGTCTTTCTTCTTTAGTTATTAATGTAACTGTACAGCTTGCATTGCACTTAAAAATTTAGTTTTTACTTGTGGCTGAGAAATATGGAAATAATAATAAAATTGGGTGTGTTGGTTGGTGTCTTTCTAAATAATAGAGAACAAAGTTCAATTCAAAAAATCAAGTGTATAACAGATATATAAACAAAATTCCTGTATCTGCTGGCATTGTTTTTGTCCTCCAGGTTGCTTCTTTTCCCCCAGCATTTTGTACAGTACAGAAGTTTTGGTCAAAGGAGTAAAACCCCAGCTTTGTTCTCAGCATTCTTTCCAATGTCTGGCTTGTCTACTAATTTTTTCATTTCACTTCTCCTCCCCTGTCTCTCCCCTTCCCTCCCCCTCCACCCCAGTGTAGAGTTTTCTTTTAGATACGGACTGGCCTTTTACTGATAATAGGTGGAAATGGCATGTATTTGCCACTACATATGGCCTAAATTATGCAAAATGAGTGACAGAAATTACTTAAGGAGCAGTCAGCAAAGCTGTGACAACTTTTAGTCTCTGACAACTTTCCTGTTGCTTGTTTGCTGTATAAGGAATTATGCTTTTGTTGAAATAAATACTTGGTAATTCTAATCTGTGATTTATTTGTAGAAACTGTGAGTTTATTGTACTTACTATGAAAAGCTTCCTATTCTGCATAACAGGAAATCAAACAACTATGCCTATTACACTGTTTCTATCAAGTATTAAGCTTACTAGAGTGTTTGCTTGGTAAATACGATTTTAATCATCTTTTGACTCTCTCATTTCTTCTTTGATTGGCCTGAATTTGGAAATTGTTTGGTTATTTAACCTTTTCTTTACATTGCCTTTTCTGATTTCTGTCAGTATACCTGATTTTTGTTAGTTAGGACATTCTAGTATTTGAGAGTGTAGGAACAACTGAGAATTGTACCTAATACTTTCTTCTCTGTTGAAATAAGTATTTCTATACAGAATATTTGTCTTCTGAAGACCCAGAGAACTACAGGCTGGTGAGCCTTACCTCTGTGCCTGGGAAGATCATGGAACAGCTCCTCCTGGAAGGAGGTGGCCTTCTGTGATGGAGTAACAGCACTGGTGGACCAATGAAGGACAACTGATGTTGTCTACCTGTACTTCTCAAGGCCTCAGACATGGTCCTGTACCACATCCTTATGTCTAAATCGGAGAGATATGGATTTGAAGGGTGGACTTTATTCTGTAGATAAATAATTAGTTGGCTGGTTACCGCCAGAGGGTTATGGTCAATGGCTCAATGTCCAGGTGGAGGCTAGTCATGAATGGTGTCACCCAGGGATGGATCTGTCTTAGGACCATTACTCTTTAACATCTGTATCAATGACACAGAAGATGGGATTGAGTGTGCTCTCAGCAAGTTTGCTGATAACACTGAGCTGAGTGGTGCATTTGAAACCACAGAAGGAAGGGATACAATCCAGAGGGACCTTGGCAAACTCAAAAGGTGGGCCTGTGTGAGCCTAATGAGATTCAACAAGGCCGAGTGCAAGGTGTTGCACTTGGGTTGGGGCAATCCCAGATATGTGTACAGACTGGGAGAAGAACTCCTTGAGAGTAGCCACGTGGAAAAGGGTCTTGGTAGATGAAAAGCTGGACATGAGCCAGTAGTGTGAGCTTGCAGCTCGGAAGGCCAACTGTCCCCTCTGCTGCATCACAAGAGAGGTAGCCAGCAGGGAGAGCGAGGGGATTATACCCTCTACTCCGCCCTTGTGAAGCCTCATCTGGAGTACTGTATCCAGGCCTGGGGCCCTCAGCACAAGAAGGATGCGGAGCGTTGGAGCCGGCCCAGAGGAGGGCCACAGAAATAATCAGAGGGCTGGAGCACCTCTCTTTTGAAGACAGGCTGAGGGAGCTGGGCTTATTCAGCCTGGAGAAGAGAAGGCTCTGGGAAGACCTCATTGTTGCCTACCAGCAACAATGGTTATAAGCGCTCTTAAAGAGAGCTTATAAACAGACGGGAAATCAACTTTTTACACAGGTAGATAGTGATAGGGCAAGGGGGAACATTTTTAAACTGAAAGGGGAGATTTTTCACTCAGGTGGTGGTGAGGGACTGGAACAGGTTGTCCAGAGAAACTGTGAATTTCCCATCCCTGAAGATTTTCAAGGCCAGGTTGGATGAGGCCCTGGGCAGCCTGATCTAGTGTTTGGCATCCCTGCCTATGGCAGGGAGATTGGAGCTAAATGGTCTTTGTTGTCCCTTCCAACCCAAGCAATTCTATGATTCTGTTATGTTCAAATAGTTGCAAGTAGGTTTGGTTGTCAGAACCTGGCCAATCAGGAGAAGTATGTGTAAAATGAAACTGTAATTAGTCTTGAGAAAGTTGTCTTCTGGATCAAGCTTTGTTGATTGAAGACTTCACTGTTTCATGGCTGCTTGTCTTTGCTGTCAGAGCACCACTGGCGATGAGTTTTCCCTAGTCAATGCAATACAAGGTCAGCTGTGTCAGCTCAAGGCAGTTGCACTGAGTTTTTAGACTAATCTTCCCTTCTATTCCTTCAAACAAATAGTGAGAGGGTTTGCATCATCCTTCCTTTCAGTAGAAGTACTGAGATGCTTGACTCCAGCTGCCTGGTTTTGTTGACTGTCTGGGAGTTGTATTATCTTTGTCTGGCTCGGCTGTTAGCAAGGTGAATGTCCATCCCCAGCCTTAAAGCACTGTGTATGAGGTTTGAGCTAATGCATTTCCCTTTGTCATTGCCATAGACTACAGCAGACAAAATTCTGCAGTTTGTGCTAAGCTACCAGTGTTTTGCATTATGGTTGTGATGGAGTGGGTGTGATCACAAGCACTGAGGAAAACTCAGCTGACAAGGAGTAATTTATCAAGCATTGTAATTTGACCACTCCTGGTCATTCATACTCATGAGTCCACTATTGGACATTGAGGGCATGCTTTAAAGATGTCTGAAACCAGTGAAAATACCTCTTGTTCTGAAAAGGCTTTATAAAAGGCTGAAGGTAAGCAGTGTGTGACAGTATTGCATTGTGCCAAGGAGTTAATATGAACTGATTGATAACTGAGAAGGGTCCTGGAATTTAATGGCTTCATGAAATTATATGTGTGCCTTGAATAGCACTGTGATCCAGGATTGCCACTGCAAGTCTACAGTTTGACCACAGCACTTGTGCTGTCTGAGTATATGGGCATTGTGGATACAGGTTGTACATTTCCAAAGCACTTGCTATTTAAGAATGTGTTTATGGGCAGAGTTAACCCGTTTGATAGACCAGTGATACCTACCAACTGGACATTTCATCAGAAACAAGTCTAGGAGTTAAAACATTTTCTCAAGAAATTTCAACTGTCTGTGATACAATAGCATAATAGAACAAGTTGCTGCAAAGGCAACCATTTTTAAAACTGAATTTGGATTTGGAAAACATGGTATTGTTGTTTTGAAATGTTTAATACTAAAGTGTCTGCTTTTTTTTTTTTTTAATTTATAACGCATCTTTAAAAGCAGAATTATTTATGTGTCTCATGTATTTCCTTGTGATGTTGTTAATGTTGTGTTTCTCTAGGCAGTTATATCTAAGTGGTTTACTGTGCTTCTGGTTTTATCATCACTAATGTAACTTACCTGTACTATCATTTTCTAGGTATTTGAACAGCCTTCATTAGGTGAGCTAGAGTGTCTTATCACAATGCAAAAATCTGAAATTGAGCTTTTAAAGGAAAAATTGAAAAAAACAAATCTTAACCTAGCGGAGCATAATTTATACGCTACAGATACTCTGGAAAGCAACAATATAAGGACCGGAAGAAAGCATGAGGTAGGGTAGTTTATTGTCTTGTGTATTTGTGTCTAAATAATGCTGGTAATGCCAAATATTTTGCTCAAGTGTCCAGATAATAATTTAATATCTGTTGATGCTGCTTATAATTCTGGAAGCTTATTTGAATGGTTTTTGTGTTATCTGCCAAAGACTTGTTAAAATAGCTGTTGGGAGTAGAAAGTTTTACCTTGTTAAATACTGAGTAAGGGATTCTTAATTAAATGAAATATTTGGAGGCTCAATTCTTTGTAGATTTCTTAAAATGAATATTTATCAAGTATTTTGTTGTATTTATTTGAATGACCATTTTTTCCCTAGAACAAAAATAAGAGAAACATAAACAGTTATGATTTTATAAATGAAACAGTGTTTTTTCAATTTCATTTTTACAATATGACATAGCATTTTTTATCTATGAGAAATAACAAGGATGTCCTTTTGAAGTTAATACTTTTAATTTTTGTTACTCTTTGTAATGCTACACTGCCTCTTTGGTGATAACCTGCCACTAAATGTAGGCACTAGGTAACAGGAATGTCTGTAAACTGTAATTAATGAAGTAGATCTGTAAATAATTCTGTGACTTAAATTGATTTATGAATTAAACCTATGTCATCATGTTTGTGAGTGTGTTCAGTCCTCTACCCATGCAAATTTCCGTTGTGAATGTACAAAATATGGAAAACCTGGAATAGATTTCCGGTGCAAGGAAGCAAATAGAAGCTTGCTTCTGTGTGGTATAAATAGTCTGCACGAGTGGACCATCAAATTCTGCTGCCTTCAAAAACTCATGTCTTTCTCAGACGTAGTATTTTGTATTCTTTTCTTCTAAAACTGTCTGCTTGTTCTATGCCTACAGCCTCCACTGTATATTATTTTGGGGAAAACATATATTTTAGAGCATTTGTTTTAGAACACTTAAAGCCTAATGTTTTGTGACCAACAAGAAACAGCGGTTGTCAGAGATTTTTAAATATTTGCTCTGTTTCGTGGGGATATTTAAAAGAAATCTTCTTGCTGAGACTGTGCAAAATAGAATCATCATAGAATCATGGAATGGTTATGGTTGGAAGGGACCTCAGACATTATCCAGTTCCAGCCCACCTGCCCTGAGCAGGGTTGGCCCCCACTAGATCAAGGCTGCACAGGGCTCCATGCAGCCTGGCCTTGAGCACCTGCAGGGTTGGGGCATCCACAGCTTCACTGAGCAGCTGTGCCGATGCCTCATCATAGAATTTCTTCCTAACATCTAACCGAAATTTACCCTCTTATAGTTTAAAACCATTCCCTCTTGTCCTATCATTATCAGACTGTGTAAGAAATTGGTCTCACTCCTGATTATAAGCTCTTTTTAAGCACTGGAAGACCACAATGGGATCTCCCTGTAGCCTTCACTTTTCCAAACTGAACAAGCCTGGCTCCCTCAGCCTGTCTTTGTAAGAGAGGAGCTCCAGCCCTCTGATCATCATCAGGCCCTCCTCTGGACCCTCTCCAATGGGTTCATGTCTTTCATTTGCTAGTTTTCCTGTCCTTTTCATTATGTGGCTAAATTAGAGTATTTGGGTTTTATTACCATTTTGTACTATGCATGAGTTTCCTTTTGCATGCCCCAGTGCTAGCAGGAGGTTGCAGGGGCCTCAGTGAGGCAAGACTGGGGCTGCCCCATGCTGGACATGGCCAATTTCAGCTGGCACCAACAGTGTGGCTCTGAGCAAGGGGAAAACACTGCATAGGCAGTGACAACTGAAGAAGAAAAGGTGAGAAACAGTTCTGTGAACACCAAGGTCAGAGATGGAGCGGGCCAGAACAGTATTTCCCTGCATCCCAAGGAGATGACTAGTATGGAGCAGATATTCACAATGCATCCGGTGGCAAATTTCACATTGGAGCAGTTTCTCACCTCAGGAACTGTGGCTTTTGGCCTGATGCAGGAGCAGGGGAAGTGTGTGAGGTGGAGAAAGGGGCAGCACTGAGGAACTGCTATAGACTGACTGCAGTCTGCACTTGCATTCCTCTCCACACTGCTTGCTGGGAGGTAGAACAGCCAGCAGTGCCGGAGTGAAGCAACGGCTTGGGAAGTGTCAGGGGAAGAAGTGTGCTGTTTTTGTCACAAACTGATCACTGTGTCAGGAATAAACCAATTACACTCTTTAGTAAGACAGAATACCAACTTTAGAATCCTATTGTATTTTCCTAGTTCAAAATATTGATCCAGTCGTGCTCTTTAAATAGTCAGAGTTATTTGATACATGCGCTTTTTTGTGTGTACATACAGTCCGTATTATAACTTTTGGGAAATAAATTGACAGACTAAAAAGCCTTTGTATTTAGGCAGGACAGTAAGTTGTAGGAACATTCTGGCTTTAGGATTACAAAATATACATATAAAATACAAATTAGTATTGCTATCTTTGCTGGTGCTTCACTGGAATGGAATATCTTTCCATTACATGTAATTAGAAAAGTCTCAGAAAGAAGGCCCTTGGGACAAAATAGAAACTTGCCACTTGTGTTAAGTGCATACTTAGAGGCAACTCTAACCCATACTGTCCAATCTCTGTGAAAAGTGGTATAGTTGCTTGCTGTTTTCTATAAAGAATTAAAAGTCAGTTGCTTGATCTTTGTGGAGCTATGGAAGATAAAAATGTATAACTTTTTGAACTATTATTTCTGTCACCTAATGAATTGGTCATCCATATTCTTGCTGGCTAATTGAGTAACACAGCCCTTGTGTGTTTGCTTTTTTTTTTTTTTTATCTTAAATTTGTGTGGTACATGGGAGTTGTAGTTGTTTTTTATTGATACGCGTTCTGTAGCATTCTTCTTAGTATTTGTATAATTACAATAAACAACAGATCTCTTAAAAGGCATGAGCTAACTCATATTACTGTTGTAACATAGTGAATCAAGACTTTGCAATTTTTCTAATCTTAGAAAAACCCTATCTCTTGTACTTTGTCAGCCTGTGGCTCAGCTTCAGCATGGTTTCTAATTTTTTTTCAGTTGATGAAGTACGTTAAGATTTCTGTCCACTGTCTTCAGTGCTGCATCTTGGCAGACATTGATCTCATCTGTGTGTTTCAGAACAGTTCTCCGAAACTTTTCTTGCTGAACTTCCCTGGTATTTTTTTGCTGCTGTTGTGGCTGTTGGTTTATTTATTTATTTATTTATGTATTTATTGACTTGTCTTATGACTCCAACACTTAACTTGTTAAATTCAAGGTTGTGCCTGTTCCTTTAAAAAGAGACATCTTTGCTTTTTATACTTCCTGTACCTACCTCTGCTATCACTTGATGTGTACATGGCACATGCACTTACCAGCCATTTCTTTAGAATATATCTTCTGCCACAAAGTTTCATGTCCATTAATATTATAAATCTTGTTTCTGTTTGTCTACCACTTGCTACTTGCTTTAGTCTTTTATAAATATGTTTCGGGAAGTTTTCTGTAGATTGCTATTCTTTGCTCATAAACTGGGCTTTTTGATGCTCCTAACTATTTAGAAAATATTTAACACGTTACAACTGTGTATATTTTTAATACAGATGTGTCTAAATTTACTGTAGTATTTGAAGATGGAATTAAAAATTAAATGCCTAAGCTTGACAGTGGCAGCAAAGTTTTGAATTGTGAGAAGAATGTTATGGGTGCCATCTTCCAAACTGAGTTTTGCAACAGCCCCAGGCAGTCGAGTTACAGTGTACTACACATTCTCTTCTGCCTTGGTAGGAAAATTAAACTGCCTTCTTAGCAAAGATTGCCTTTGGACTGTCTATGTACAGCTGCAAAGCCAGGACACAGCTCCTTCACTCCAAAGACCTGTAGTCTGATCAATAAACAGGTAAAAACAGATTAAAAGAATATCACGTTTCTTAACGGACATCACCAATCCTGCCTGTACTCATAGGATGGTGTTTCTGTATCCATCAGTGCTTAGAATTTCTCTGTTATTTTCCATAACTTGGCCCCGTGTTTCAATTGTAAGAAAGATTCACAGAACAATCCTAGGTAGATATTTAGAGAATCTGTTATATTAACGAAAAACCATTACATACTCATTGTATCTGATCACCTTTGATTAAAACAACAAAACTATAAATCTCACGTTTTCGTATATTTTTTGCTCTTTTCTTCATTCTGCCTTAGAGTCCCACTACCTGCTATTCCTTGCTATTCCTTTGCAGTATTTAAATTCTTAAATATGTGGTATTTTTATTTTCTGTTGTTTCATGATATTTTTATTTTCTCCTTTTTGGAAACTCATGCAATTTAAAGTGGGAGTATTCCTTGGTAATGGCTGGTCCACATCTTTTCCTTTGTTGGCTTCCTCTTTGACAGTGGATGCAATACTTTGACGTTTTATATCTGATTTTAGAGAAATCCTGTGTTTTCCAAGTCTTCTGTATACGAATGTAAATTTTGTCTAAGAGTTAATTTACCGTTTCTTCAAAAATGGTGCACTTCATTTAGGAAGTTAATATGGGTATGCGGTGATTTCAAAATAAGGTATTTTTTATTAAGGTATTGGCTTTATTCAAGAAATATGGGACTTTAAAGGTAGGTAGAATTTCTGGTATAATGATCTTGAAATGTTGTGTTTCAGACACCACAAAGGAATTATCTGGTTTGGTGCAGTGTTAAAGGCATTACTGGCTAGTGTCTCCATCTATTAATTGAAGGGAACTTTTGGGTATCTCTACGAGAATTATTAGGAAAAAAAGTAGTAATCTTACTTTTTCAAGGAGACCTACTCTTAGTCAGTACAATGTTATACTAACAATATAAACCCATAAATTTAGAAATACTGTTGTAAATGTTCATTAAAACTTTCTTCTGGTTTCTTCTGTTACAT
Source organism: Penelope pileata (assembly GCA_013396635.1). Lineage (NCBI taxonomy): Eukaryota > Metazoa > Chordata > Aves > Galliformes > Cracidae > Penelope > Penelope pileata. Next base: position 446,140 of record WBMW01002835.1, on the reverse strand, counting down.
AAAAGAACTGACAGGAATATGCAAAGTATAGCCTTTTGACATTCAGTTTGTATATTATATAAAAGTTCTTTCCAAGCATTGAATTTTTTTTTTCTGCTCATTTATGATCATTTCTGAAACAAAAGAAACCCAAGCCAAAATGACAGAAAGGCCTTTGCAGTATTAAATTCTTAAATATGCAGTATTTTTATTTTCTATTATTTCATGATATTTTTATTTTCTCCTTTTTGGAAACTCATGCAATTTAAAGTGGATGTGTACTATGTAGTGTTTTGTAAATGTTTAATATTGATAGGTAATGGCCAAAGGAAAAAAAAATGACAGTTCTTAATTGAGATTATCTTCAAGAAATTAATGTAATTGAATAATAGAAGTACTGAAATATACAATATTCAAGAAAACTCTAACCTTAATTCTTATTGCTGTAAATCACTTATTTTACAGTAAAAATGTCTGCATGCAACTTCAATAATTACAATTAATATTAAGCTTTTGTTTGACTTCATTTATTTTTGTAATAGCATTGTACCTTAGAGCTGCTAATTGTGTATTAGTGTTTCTCTGTCCTTAACCAAAGTTATTCGGAAAATCAGAAAGTCTAATTTGATGAGATCTTTCTTTGCCTTAAGGACATATGACATAGAATGAAGAAGAAAGCTGCCCAGTTTAAGTGTTACTTTCACATATTCTTTCTCCAGATTGCTATATGATGCTGTACATAATATAAACACATATTCTTGTCTCTAGTTAGTCACATTATAGTTAATGACCATATGGTCATTATGGTGTAAGATCTACTGTCTGTTGTATTTATATTCCTCAAGCATATTGTTCCTTCAACTTCACAGTGTGTTAAACTATTTCAAAGGGAAAAAAATCCTTTCCCTCTTGTTTCTGGTTGTCCTATCAAGTGTAACCTTGGACCCTTATAGAGCAATTAGACCAGCCTCTATCCCCTCCTTTGTAATGAGGTTTCTTGCATTTCTGAGTCTATAACCCTTTAGTCTTCCCTAATGGGACATCATTATTCTGAAAGAAACAATGTAAATGTAAATGAATATTCTCATTAACGAGTCACAGAGAAACCTTTAGTGGTAGCGCTGTGGTAATTCTGCTTGTTATTTCTCTGGTATTCCATGCAGATTTTTTTTTTTTTTATAATTCATTATTAGTATTCAAAATTACTTCTTCTTTAATTCTGCATGTCTTTTATAATCCAGTGTTCCAACTAGTTCAACCATGTCCTTGTTTTATTCTCCAGGAACCACCTGTGAAACGTTCAAGGTCTCTGTCCCCAAAGAGCTCTTCTAGAAAGTCGGAGGAGGTAGGGAAGCTCAGAATAGCTGAAAGGAAGATTGAAAACTTAGAGGAGACCCTAAAGCTAAAGGTGAACATGGAAAAAGAATAAAAATAAGACATACTCTAGTTATAAGCTTGCACAGATAAATATATAACAAAATAAACAAGCATTTAAAAACTGTAAAATGCACATACTGTTGTGGATTGTTAGCGTAAGAGGGCATTCTCCATTAGTTTGCCTTTTTTCTTTACTGCAAAGAATCTTGTGTTTATACTCCTGCAGTCCTGTGAAAGCCTAAATTTCAAGCTCTGTTATCAATAATATGTGCTTTATAAATACATTTTCAAGTTTTGTTACTGAGAATATACATTCCAGGAAATTCATATATTTGTATAGAAATAAAATGAAGCACAAAGTAGAAAGAAAATATTTTATTGTACAGTGAAGCCAGTATTTTAGATTCTGAAGTCAATTACTTGGAACAGATATTACCCCTTGTACTCTTAAAAGTTACGCCTCAGAAGAGGTTGTTCTAACAAATACTGTAAAGAGAAATAAAAAAAAAAAAAAAAAAAAACTTACTTGTTTGAAAAGCTTGACTGAGCATGTATTACAATTGCCGATTTTGTAGGCTTTTGTTTGTTTGTTTTTCTTAAAAAAAAAAAAAAACACATTCAAAATGACCTGTTGGTTTCAAATTGCACCTCTGAGTGCCTCTCAAAGCAATCAAACAAAACCCGAGGTCTATCTGAGTCATATTTTCATAAACATTCACAATCATTTACAATTCATTCTCTCCTTTTTTTTTTTTTTTTTGATCACATTGTTCAGTGGTATGGCAGATATTTTCAGTAGTGTAACTTAAAATGGTACTGATTTTATTGAACCTGCTGTGGTAACTTTCAAGTATAGAAATTCAGGGAGCTCTGCAAAGCTTTTTCTTGAGCTCCTTCCTTGTGCACCTATGTGATAGGTTGATTTTACAAAAAACTGTGAGTAGAAATTGTATTTTAGCGCAAATGAAAGTTTATCACCCTGTATACTGGAGAAAATCTAACCTATATGCTTAAACTCATAAAGAGAAAAATGAACAGGAAAGATGATTTACATTTAAGTAGCTCTTATGGTCTGTCTTGCTCCTTGTTCCTTGGGACTCAGAAGATTACTTCTGTATTGTTTTTTTTTTTTTTTCCTCTCTGTTGAGAGATCTAAGACAGGTCCCATCAGCTGTACTTGAGAACTTGCCTTTGACAGGCCTTGCATTTTTTACCCTTAGTTGGCCTGACAGGCAGTGTTACTACAGATGATTCTGGCAATGTTTAGTACAGTTGCTCCACCCTCTGCTGCAAAAGCTAGCTCACCGGTGTATATGATTATTGTTCTAAGTGAGATCAAGTTCCAAACTATTTTGTGGTTTCTTCAGGAAAAAGGAGTGAAGAGAAGTGCTCTGATTTTCTAAGCAGATATAGAAGAGAAAGCATTATTATTCTGTTTGTGACCTCATAATACAAATCAGTTACGATTTTTACCCTACTGCCTTTGCCATTTTTTCTGTTTAATCCTGGAGCATAACTTAGGAATCCGTACACCTACAAATTGCAAGCATGAGGTCTGTGTTCATCATGCCTCTTAATCCATGAAGCCCTTAAATGCTAAGTCTTATGTTTCCCCATGAAACTGACTGTATGACCTCCTTAAATTTGTCCAGCCAAGTTTGTTGGCTTCTTTTATAACATTCTTTAATTGACTGAAAAAACTGTACAGTCTCAGGCCAATGTATTGAAGTCTCTTGTGTCACCCCGTACAGAATTCAATGAGGCCATTGCCAGCATGGCAATGAATAATGTCAGAACAATTCTATTGGTACTGTATATTTTCTGTATTTCAGCCTCCAAAAAAGTTTTTTTTTAAAAATTGAATTGAGTAGCTTTATTTATGCTTTTTTCAGGAGCAGGAACAAATGATGTCCCAGTCAGTGTTACGAAGAAACAGAAAAGGACTAAGTGCCCTAACAGGGTTTTACAGTTCTCAGCTGACTCAAATCTAGCCAAGGAAGGTTACTCTTGCTGTCCAAATTGCTAACGTAAACAAAACAATCATGTAAATTCTTATAACATAAGTGTCAATAGTTTTCTGTAGAATCTACTTCGTTTCTGCACTCCTGGTCGTACTGAAAAGTAACAGAGCACCCTTGATTCCACCCTTCTTCAGGGAAGAGAAGACTGAGAGGAGATCTCGTCACTGTTTAAAAATATCTAAAGTGCAGGAGTCAAATGAATGGGGCCAGGCTCTTTTCTGTGGTGTGCAGTGACAGGGCAAGGGACAGTGGGCAAAAGCTGGAACCCAGGACGTTCCATGCATACATGAGGAAGAACTTCTTTACTGTAAGAGTGACATAACACTGGAACAGGCTGCCCGGAGAGGTTGTGGAATCTCCTCTGGATATATTCAAAACCCACCTGGACACTTTCCTATGCAACCTATTGTAGGGAACTTGCTTTAGCAGGGGGTTGGATGTGATGATCTCCAGAGGTCCCATCCAACCCCTGTGATTCTGTGAAGAGAATGTCAAAGCAAAGAAGAGTGTTTGATGGATTTTGGGTGACATATTTTCAAGCTGACACTTAACGCTGGTGCTCACAAAGTGTGTTAGTCTGCTGTTTGTCTTTAAGAAGTGAGCAGTAGTTTGGTTGTTGGGAGCTGGATATTTGTTACAAACTAAGAATGTTCTTGTCTATAACGTTTCTATAACTGTGGTCACTCACATAATCTAAAGAAGATATTCTGGGGGAAGGTCACCAAAGCTAATAGGAGAAATTCACTTTAAACGTTCTCACCCTTTTTGATTAAAGTTCAAAAGTTTTGCAGAGAATTGGACCAGAATACGTAGACTAATCTTTAGGGCCAGCTTAATATGTGATTAGGTGAGAGAAGGCATGCTGTTAAACTTAATTTTGGTAATAACAGAAATGACTTCCAGTGGTGGTTGGGTACTTTCTCTTGCAGATAGGACTTTGCCTTTTGTTATCTGGCATGAAGTATTACAGAATGGCTGTGGAGAGCTGGAGAATAACCTGGATATCCACTGCTGGAGGTGGTTGCTCCGTCCTATTTCCATCACTACATAGAAAACTATGTACAAAACAGTATAATTCTTATAAAATGTAATATAATTCAGTTACAGAAAGGTGGAACTAGCTGAGCTTATGGAAATAACAGAGTAAATTTAGAGTTCTGAAGTGCTTAATGCTTTAATAAAAGAGAGTGATTAGGACAGTTATTTGTCTTAATTTCTGCCTTCACAATAGCAGAGCAACTGATAAGGGAATATCTGTAAGGGAGTGGATAATGAAACAGGTAAGCAATAATGAAAAATGTAGATTTATGAATAGGAAAGGCCAAGTTCTGCGCTTGGTTACACCTTTGAAAGAACATTGACGCTAAAATACATCTAAGGTGTTATACTGAAGACACTACTTTGCAGTGTCTTACCAAATTTGATCAGTTTTCGCTAACAATATCAAAAAATTTCATTGTATAAATAGTAGCATATGAAATCTTAGCTGGTGTTTTTCACCTCTGTTTATGTGTCATGAAAACCGGGCTGTATTTCAGAGGACAAATTTAATTTGTAGCTAGGACTTCTGTAGAAACCTTTGCCATGTTTTTATATTGGGATTTAATTTTTATTGCGTAGGTGCTCTGTCAATATGTCCTACTTATGGGTTATGCTGAAAGCCTTCCTTGCATATAGTATGCATATAAGTGTGTATATAATGCATACAAATAAAGTGTTGTGACTTATGTAGATCTTAAGGAATGTGTTCTGTAGTCACTGTACAAGCAGAGTACTCACTGGACTGAAAACAGCAGTGAGGGCAGATTTTACTGCAGAATATCGTCTGATGAATTCTTTACTGCTGGAGGCTAGAATTCAACATTCTTCATGCTGTGGAATGTCCTCTTCTTAATGCTCTTTTTTTTTTTTTTTCCAGAGCACAGTATTGTCACTTATGAAAATGTGTTTTTTTGTTGATTTTAAATGATTTTTTCTAACTTTCGTGATGTTATCCCGTTGTATGAGTCAAAGCACATCTTATTTTTTCATTCTATAAAAATAAAGTTTTTGATTAATAAAACTATTGCAAACTTTATTTATCTTCCCTTTTTTTGTTATATAACTAGAGGCCAAAGTCTGGGTGTTGCAGGCTTATATATGTGTTAACTAAAAATTAGGGAACCCTGTTGACATTTAAATTGAGGATTTTTTTAATGTGGACTTCAATGTGGCTGGTATTTTCTTCAAAAGTACAAAGATTACTTTTCCATATAGAAGAAAAGAAAAAAAATACTTCAGAGGAAAAGACAGTGTGAGCTATCTTTATTTGATCTATGTATTTTTAGGTACATTAGACTGATACATTCACAAGGTGAGCACTAATGTTTTGATAGGAAATTTTCTACGATTAATGAGCAGCATGAAAAGAAAGTTTTGCCAAATTTTCGTAAAAGTAGCAATAAAAAGTAGTGAATCTGCATTTGAACTCAGAGGCTGTGATTGCTTGTATTTCTATTTAGATTTCTTAGGCTTGTAATAGTTACTTAAGTAGAACTTTTCTTTCATGAGATCTTTGTGAATTTCTCTTGCATTTTTCCAAACTCTGGTTGTTTCCTTTTGGTGCTATTCAGACTCAAGAAACTGATGAGCTAAGAGCAGCCCATGAAAAATGCAAAGAAAGACTGCAGATGTTACAGACCAACAACAGAGCACTAAAAGAGCAATTAAAGCAGTGGGAAGAGGGTGATAGCAGGTGAGTTGCATAGCTGATTAAAAATGTTTTCCTTACACAAGAACTCTGAACAAAATTACTATATAGGTATTCAAAAGAGAATTTGAGTTCAAGCAAGAAGCTGCTGTCTGGTGATCAAGACTCCATCCTTTGTTAAAGCAGAATAGTTGGCATACCTCTATGTGACAAAAATTACAGTTGTAACCATGAGTAAAATGTGTTGAGCTGACACCTTGACATATTTTACTTAGGATCTCATTCTGAGTCTGAGTACTGGACAGAGGTCTGCAAAGGCTGCTTATTATGCTTGTCTAATTCCCCAGCTGATTAATTTGTTGACTGTGCATGTTTTGAATTTTCTATAATGGAACAATTTCTCCTTACGTTTCATACATTTTTTTAAATAATTTTGTTTGTTAAACAATAAAGAAATAGTAGCCTCTGTGTGAAACATAGTGATTCAAATGTTAACTGAAGTTAATCCTAAAACCTCCCTTGTAACAGGGAAAAAAGAGTATGTGCATGAAAAGCAGGATGTTTTCGTATGTTAAATGATTACAAAATCAAATATTTCCAGTCATTCTATAAAAATTGTGCAGTGAAATATCTTTATGAGTGGATAAAGAAGAGACTATGAAAACTCTACCACATCAAAATTTAAATAGTGAATATTCTATGTACAGTTCACCCTTAAATTCTATATAAAACAGTCAAAATGTTATGTTATTTTATTGTTTTTTGAAGTCTTTATCATAGAGTTATTATTATTGGTAAACAGATAACACTTGGAGACACAAAGACATTCCTATCACTTTCATGACCAAACACTGCTGAGGTACAGTTTTTAGGCCCTATTTCAAGAGAGAAATTTGAGCAGGTACCTCTGTCCCAGTGCCTTTAGCAAGCATCTACAGCTTAATATGAACATGTGTTTTACTAGAAACAACTCCTTCTGTAATTAGAGCAATCCTGATTCATCGTGAGAAAGACTTTTAAACTCCAGTCAAAAAATAGTCACAGAAATTGCTACAAAAGTGATAGTAGCCATTTAGAGAGTCCAGGCTGATTGTGAATGATAAACTATCACTCATATATAACTAATGCTTCAACCCTTTTGAGTACATTTGTAATACTGTGGCATTTCCTAAGTATTGTTTGTCTTTTAAAAAGAAAATAGAAGTCTAGGTGAAAATAAAGTACGGTAAAAATCTGGTACACGCGTTGGTAGCATGGGAAGGTTTTTTTGAAATATCAAAGCACAAATAACTAGTAATTTGTTTACATTAGAAAAAAAGTCTTGTATGTTTATGAATAAAGGGAGAATTTTATCTTGTACCTCCTTTTTGAAATTTCAATGCAATCTGGAAATCTACTGGATAATAATTGTTTATGAAATGAAATTTTTTATTTCTATGTCTAAAGCTAAGTAGACATTCATGTCATGGTTCACTGAGAGAGCAGAGCTGAAAAGATACAAAAATTCAGCCTAAAGGTGATAAATTCAAATTTGTGAAGCACTGAGAATTCTGATTTTTTTTTAAAAAAAAAGGAGGGGGGGGAAGAGACAAAAGCAACTTCTGTTTCTGTTCAAAATAAATGAGACCAGCTTGTATTCTGACAGGAATGTATTTGGGAAAAGTAGATATTGTGGAAAGTGTAGTATTAAACACTTTATTTATTAATCTGATTTATTCATCTATAAGTAAGATGAGCTAAGAATTAGTGTGTTTTGCTAGTTTTTATCATCAGAATAGAATTATATGAAACCACCATACTGAAAAGGGTTTGTTTAGTTTTTTATATGCTAACAAGGATAAGTAGCCAAGGCACAAATAAAAACAGTCTGTCAATTGTTATAGCTTTCACTGTTATTTTGACATCTCGAAAAGCTTTATATTGCTGGTGTCATGTAAACTGTGCATTAAGAAATCACTGTCAGGTACTTATGTGGCACTTACGATCCTCTCTGTGATGGAGGACCCCATTCTTTCTGATTCTTCATAGATTAGAGTTTTGTTATCTAGATTGCAGCTGATGGGACCTAATCCACCTGTCAATGTACATATAACTTCCACTGATATAGGTGACTGCAAAGATGATGGAGCTATATGAGATTACAACATTCTCTGAGAATTTATTTCCATACCCGGTAGAAATTTAAATTGCAGAGAGTTTGAAATTCATAGGCATTTAAAAAATTTTTTTTTGCATTTTTAAAACACGTGAAAAATATTCTTCTGAAAAAGAAATTGTAAATTATTTTCAGTTGCTCTTCTAAATTCAGTATGCTTTTTTCTTATTATTAGTTAGGCAGAAGTTCAACAATTGACTTAAAATGAGTATTAATACAACTTCCAGATCAATTTGCAGGGGCATTAGAGGAGCTCTTGGTATTTCTGGGAGAGACTGGGCGATGATTTCCCCTTTTGCTTTTTCCTACCAGTATTGTAAGGAATGTTGACAGAATCAATGTTACCAAATGATACTGCTCTGCCATATCTCAGTGGAGAGCCCTGCTGCCATATTGCTAAGATTTCTGTCTCAGACTACTTAACTGAACTTTTTTATAATACATTTAAGGTGTCATGCTTCACAGACTGTATGCCTCCTTTCACCCAAGAAGGTTTGTATTCAATAGGTGACACAGTTAAGAATCTGTATGTTCTGAATGGAAGCATGGTTTTTTTGATTATCGTGGTCCTTGAGCATGTAGATATTTAAAAGCAAACAACCTCTTTTTACTCGCAAACAGGACCGCAAGCAGTAAAGGCAGATACCAGCGTGCAGATCCCCGCCAGCTTTGTCGGGAGGATTCTAATGCTGTATGGAATGAACTGGCTTTTTTCAAACGGGAACACAAAAAGCTATTGATTGAAAAGTGAGTTTGTTTCTTAAGTGGTGTTTACATTAAGAAACATGCTGGTTTTTCTAAAGGTTGTGCCTTGCAGGCCACATAAAAGGAACTCCTTGCAAAATTCCATGATGAAACTGTCTTCTACCAAAAACAGAAAGGAAAACGGCTCTTTTTTCCCTCTTAAATCAGTGACAAGTTACAAGTTTGCTAGCACTAACAGAAACTGTATTCCATGATCTAGGGATTGTGTTAATTAATGTGGCTCTCATCTGTTGGAGGTGTCGCTCTTCATTAGCCTGTATTTTACACACTGCCGTGCTTCATTTTTGGAATGAGGTGGTGAGGGGATAACCTAGCCAGCCATCCTTGTTTGATCTCTGTGATACATACGCAATGCAGAATGCCTCAGCTCTCTTGGTTCCCTGCCCTGTCCTGCTAATCCCAGCTGAGCTCATTATGGTGTAGCCTTGCTGCTACTCCTGGAGCCAGAGCTGTCCAAGCTAATTACTGGTAGCAGCAGAGCTGCCTGTTAAGGGTCTGGTGTGGATCTGCTAACATGGTCCTTGGTAGTGACCTGCAGAAAGCACGAGGGAGTTGCTCTCTTTCTTGCTGTGCACAGCCTGTCCTTTGGGTTTAGTGCTGATCCCTTCACACAGCTCTTTTAGCTGTAGTAAGTGTAAAACTTGGTGAAGGAAACTCTTACTTTGGAAAACATACAGTTTGCTGCTTTGATCTCATAATTCATAGGCTATTATACTCAGCCAGGCAAAGTAAGAAAATGTCCTTTTATACTAGACAAAAGGAAGTTAGTCTGGTATAATTAGCCCTTTGCTGCTATTTAACACTTTCTGTAAGTTAAGTTATTTTTTTCTTTTGTTTAAGAGTCAAGACATTGTAAAAACTTCTATTCAGACTTTGTTTTTGTCAGCATTAAGGAAAATGTGTTTTCCCAATGGATCACAATACAAACCAATTTTGTGGAGTTACCGTGAAGGCTGCTATCACAGAATTTCAACAGCAGCAAATTGTTTTGTAGTATGTAAGTCCTTGTGATGCCCATGAGCTGCTTCAGCATATTATGACAATATTGCCAGTAGCTCTGTTACATGGGATGTTTCATCCTCTAGTTGTGATTATACACCTCTTCTTGTCACTGAATTGTCACATCTTAGTGTGCTGTTTTAAAACTATCACAACAAATTATCATATGTACTTTTTTATTTTGAGTTTTAGATAGGAATGAGTACTTTTTTGCTACACGTAATTCTTCTAATTGACCTAATGATCACTAATCAACACATACCACAGGCAGCAGTAACTCAGAAGGAATAACATAAACCTTTCATTTTCACACAAAGCTGTGAAACAGAGATTGTGTCTTTATTGTGCATACCTTGAAGTTGGTGCAGTTGGACTATTTTTCTAGAGCACCTGTGCAGTAACTTTTTATGGGGAACAGTGTTATGCCTGATGCATTGTTGATCAGTGGTCTTGATAAGATTGTAGTGATTTGGTGCAAAGAAACAGTTGAGCTCTTTGAAATTCAGAGTTCTCAAATCGAAATGAGCTCTTCTAGTTCTTCATAGTGCTTAGTAAGAAGCCAGTGCACCAAGGGATCATTCGGGTGAACTCATTATGTTGGGTTAAGTGCTTTTTACTTCTTGTTGGCCGTATAGCTTGTTGTTAGCTGAAGTATGGAAGGAAAACATATTCCTATATATTTTTTTATATTAGTCTTAAGTGTCTGTCTCTAGCAAAGTCTGTGTTAAATTTGTTAAAGCAAGCCAGTATTTAAAGATGTGAACTCACTTTCTTTAAGTTTGTACTGTAGTTAGTGTTCCTTGTAGATCTGTGCATAGGGCTTCTTAACCTCTTCAGCTTAAGGACATGTTCTACAGAGCTGCACCAGTACCTTAAATGCATGATTATAGATGCAATATAGGCAAATCAAGCTAGCTCGTAGTTTGTGTGGATTCACTTAATTTGATGGACTCTACTGATCATTAGCTTACATTGATTTAAAACACATGTAAGTGAAGTCCAACTAAAAATTACTTAAAGAAGAGTGTGTGAGGATTTTTTTTTATTAAGTCCACATTAACTTTAAAAAGATCTAATTTATATCTGTGAACAGGCCAGAGGGTGAATGTTAGGAAGACAGGATTATTTTTTGTTTGTTTCTTTCATTTACACGTAAACATTTCATTTCTTTCTTTCTCTGCCCCTTCCACAGATAGAATAAGGTAGGATGTCTTTAATTTATGAATACGTTGCTCTGAAAACAGCTGTATAGGAAAAAACAGGAAAGTTCATTCATGTCTGTGCCAGGCTTTGAAACATGCATGCTGTGAACAGTCAGTGTATAAGTTAAGAAATCTGTTTATAAGTCAGGAAAAAATGAAATTACTTGGGAAATCTCTTGTTCTGGTAATGCCTAATTCCAAATCTTGTTGAACTTGGTGGAAAGACTTTGTGACAGTCGCTGTGTTCTGTCAGGTCTTGCCTTCTATTAAGTTTTCTCCTCACCACAGGCAGGGATTGCTTTGACTGTCACATAAGCTATTGAACACTATGCACCTTTCTAGCTGGACAGTAGCACAAATAAACAAACCTGGTTTTTAGGACAGAAGTTCTAACACCAGTTTTCAAAAATAGTGATGTTTTTGCTTTCATGAAGTTCCTAATGCTTAATTGTTGGAGTTATGTATTGGAGAATGTTGATGCAGACTGTGTGGCATTGTTACTACTGTATTTTACTTTCTGATTAGCAAAGAATAATGTATGGATTTTGTATTGCTTTGCAGTTAATAATGTAATGTGTTTCAGAACCATGACCTGCATCCTCTCTATGACGAGCAATGTATAAATTTGAGCTATTTATGTGTATATAGAAGAAAGTATCCCTATATTTTTACAATACCTTATGAGGAAACTGAAACTGGAATGTCTTCAGTAAATATAGGCAGATCATCTTTAAGATATATAGGTACATTTATCTATACATACGTTATATGTATATATAAATGCAAATACACATGTGTGTATATACATAGGCCTCTCTGAAAGTAATGCCTCCTATTTATTTCTGTGGAAACTGCAACAGACAGAAAGAGCACAATAACACTGTTTGATAGAGCAAATGCTCAGCTACAAAAAACTGTTTTTCAACACAGTCACCACCATTAGCTGTGCATTTTTGCCAGCAATGAACAAGAGCCTGAATGCCACGCTTGTCAAGATCTGCACCAGTAGAGGTGACCACTGTCTATCACCACTGCTGTAATGCACCGCCCTCCACCTCAGTGTGCTCACATCCACTGTTTGGTCTCCAGAAACATTCAGCAAGTGCTGATGAATGTGAAGTGGGTGCCACTTTTTCTTCATGGAGGAATACAATGACACACCTTGCTCCATCTGCTCTTCCTTGTCGGATGCCATTTGGTCAGACTGCCCCTCTGCTGCCATCTGTCACACGGCAACAAAATGGAACGGAATACTGGTGGGAAGGTTCAACCTTTTCCGATAGCACCAACATCTGCCTCTGGTGTCATGGGCTGCCATAATAACATAGGAGGCATTGCTTTTGGAGCAGCCCTTATGGTCTAGTTCTCAGAGTTTTAGATAGCACTTAATAACAAAGATTAAAAATACTCTGAATGTTATCTTGCCTCCTACAGATTTGTATTGACAGATATGTCTTTAGGCATTTTCTTCCTACTTTAGTCGGTTCCATCTGTGTGTCTGTATTATTTAGATTTTCCTGAAACTCAAGTTAAATTAATAGACAGCATGTTCACAATGTCACAGTTTAACTACAACTGGATTGCAGACTAGCTAGTATAAATTACTTTGGCATTTCCATTACATTGCATTTACACACCATCAGCATTGAATTCTTTTCCACGATCCATTCTTGATGTAAGAATATGGCCTAAGTCCTTACCTTCACAACTAACTAGAAATTGGTTGTCCATACTGCGTGGTCATATGCAGTTTCTGATACGAAGGAAATGTTTGTGAAGTGAAAAAGAAAGCCACATAATTCAAAGAATCTTTGGTATTTGTTCTTTTATCTGAGTGCCTGGGCAGCTGTGCGCATCATCTTTGTAGGAAATGTACTCTGGGTCTTTGAAACACTTGGAGTCCCTGCAAGCTAGCTAGCATCCTTGATCTGCTATAGTGGCTGTTTCATAAAGGTTTCTTGTTAGCTTCACTCTTTTGGCAGAACAAGACCTCGTGATTTCTGTTTTCTTAGGCTTTATGGAGTCAAAGCAACTTGTCTTTATTCTTAGTGGTGGTATCTCAGCAGTGAGTTGGCTAGAACCTAGTTTGGGACCAGCTACAGCACATGATGTTTCTTGTCTTCTCTAGCTGTTAGAAGAGAATGGTGGAGGAAAGCAAAATTGACTGTTCTGGAATAGTGGCAGTAAGAAACACAATGCTAGACATTATTAGTTCTTCAGCTTCTTGAATATGCCTTTTTTTTTTTTTTGTTAGCAAACCTGCCAAAAAATGCAGTTTTTATAACTTTGATAGTCTGTTTAGCTATAAACAGTAAATGTCTTGTCATCAGAGTGTTTTAGTTTTAAGTTTTTCATTGTTGTGTGCTTCATCTGCATGCTGCAGTATTTTTTTCATTGTTTCGCTGGGGTAGCTAGGTTGTGCACCGGAATTAATTGGAGAAGAAAGTTCATTCATGCTATGTCAATGACAGAAAGTGTCACCTACAGAGCATACCCCTCTAACATATATATTAACTCTGTGAAATATTTTTTTTCCTTGAATTTTAGTATTGCTGGGACATAGGAGACTTCTTACTGCAAAATATTTAAATCTGATGACTCAGGGCTTTTGTTTACTTTCCACCATAGTTAGTAGTACTAGACTACAAAGTCAAATACAGCTGAAATAATTATGTATTTCTGAAGGTTTGGGGTGGACAAAAATTTTACTTTCTTTACTGAAAGTAATTAGAACCTAGATTCTGTAGCTGATGTTACAAAGGACCAACAAAGATGTATACTCAGTGGCTAGAGTGAACATTGCTCAGCAGACATGGCAGTCAGGCTCAAGTGAGGAAATTTGAAACAGTGCAGTTGACTAAAACCTCTAAAAATAATTTTAAATGTAAGAAAACAGCAGCATTAGTTGTATTACAGGTCAGTGCATTTTTTAAAGACATTTTAAAGGACCGATCTCGGAACTCTAAATGCCACATGAACATAGGGTTTTTTGCATGATTAACTCACATGACCCCTTTTGTAAAAAGAATTGTTTTATTTTTTTCTAGCAAGCCTCCAGTTAAGCTTTCTCAAGACTCTTCAGCTATCTGAACTGTTTTCTTCTAAGATTAATCTATCAGGGCAGATGAGATTAGTGACCTTTAATTGTTAAGCCTGTCTCTAGAACTTTTCTTACTAATGTCCATCAGATCTTTTAGTTTCATGTGTCCTGGCTAACAGACAGATTTGGAAGCTTTCTGTGATTTTGGCAGCCAGGTGTGTTGATGTTCTTTCTTTGTTCTTCCATATTCAATGAGACTTTTGTGGTCTGTGGGTATTTGCTCGAAATTGAAGTAGTATAATCAAAATCAAAACTCCATAATACTGAAATACTTGATAGCCTGTAATACTTTAGTGCCTACTTATATATTAAGAGACTGTGTCATACTGAAAACATGCAGTTATGCTATTAAACGTTCTTTTATAATACTTAGCAGGAAAACACAGGATTCAAGTTGCATTAACAAAATCTGGGCATTGCCAGGTACAAAAAAAAAAAGCGACAACAGAGGTGTTAGGGAAAGGCAGAGACCTTTATATTGCTTGCATTGGTCTTGAATCACAGTGATTTCTGTACGTTATCTGACTGTTACAGAAATGAAGTATTGTCCTATTGATAAGCACACTGGTGGGTTTACCAAAACTTAAAGTATATTGCTAAGGACATTGTCCAAATGCCTCTTAAACACTTACATGCCTGGGGTGTCAGCCGGCTCTCTAGGAAGCTTGTTCCAGTGCTTGACCATCGTTGTGGTAAAGAAATTTTTCCTAACGCTCAGTCTGAACCTCCACTGGTGCAGCTTTGCACCAATCCCACGCATCCTGCTGTCAGTTCCCCTGCATCCCCCTCTGCTTTCCGTCCTCAGGAAGCTGCAGAATACCTCAAGTCTCCTCCAGACTGGGCAACCCCAGTATCCTCAGCCTCTCCTCACAGCTTTGTTGCCATTCCCTGGAGGCTTTCAAAGCCCTTAACATCCCTGCACGATATTGCGGAGCCCATAACTGCATGCAGTGTTCTAGGTGAGGCCACACCAACACTAAATATAGCAGGAGAAACCCGTCTTTTTACTGGCTGGTTTTGCTGTGCTAAATGCACCCCAAAATGCACTTTGCTCTTTTGGCTGTCGGGGCACATTGCTGGCATGTGCTAAGCCTGCTGTCTGTCACCAGCCCCCCCAGGTCCTTTCCTGCTAAACTGCTCTCAAGCCACTCACCTCCCAGTATGTACCTGTGTCCGACATTTTCCTTTGTTGAACTACATTCCATTGCTCATTGTGCCCTGATGCCACTGATGATTGCTGAGGATATAAAACGAAAAGTGTATATGAAAATAAAGTACTAAATGTATCTTGTTGAACTGTAATGAATGTTCATAGTAAGAAGTCTGTGAACCTACAATGATTATGCTTTCATGCAACATGCAGCTGAATTTAGCATACAAAGGTAGTTTTCCATTTTCCTTTCATGTTACTGATTTTGGAAGGGAAATAATAGGAAATTTTCAAGTTTAGGTATATCTTGGCTTTGCTTATAGTAGCATATGGATCTTCAATAATTGAATTTTGAAAAGAGGTGGAGATATTAAGTTCCTTCAAATACAGCAAAATAATACTTTACAATGACAATTGTTCATCAACCTTTATATATTCTTATCCTATTTCTTGAACAATTCCAGAAACTCAGATGTTGAGCTAGCAAACCTTTCTTGTGGTGCAGTATGATCTCGGTAATGAACTCTGGGATGATGTCTTTTTTGCATTTGTGATGAATTGCATGTTGCTGTCTTTGCTTTTTTCAAACACAATCACATGAAAGTGAATGTGGAATCTTCCAAATTTCCCTGAAATTCAAATATTTCAGTGTAAGAAATAATTTAAGAGATTGATTGGAAAAGAACTACTCTTACCAAAAGCAGCCTGTAAGTAGTGGAAACGTTGTTCTGTTGGTCATCTGAGTTTACATAAAGATAAAAGCACTGATGTGACAGTAGCACGATATTCATGCCATTGAGTCCTCACTCTATGTGCTTCTCTGCGGCAGATATTTTACACTGGTAACCCAGTGTAATGATCCTTCAGGTTGAATCTCATCTGAACTAACTTGTGGTAAACATTGTTTATGAGGCTGTTCTGGTAGCATTGTTATGAAAAGGTGAAAAAGTCCAAATTCAAATAATAATTTACATTAATTTATATTTTTAGCAACTTCTTGTCAATTGGATTTCGTGCTACAGTAAAATAAGGAAAGGATTACTAGAGGGAAGAAGAATTTTAGGTATTAGTTTCTACCATCCTTTTACAAGCTAAAGGTTATGCTGCATGCATGTTGAAACTATCTTAGTGACTAGTCACTAGCTCATCTTTAGTTTCTGAGTGACTGTTAATGTGAAATATAGCTCAAAACTCGTTGACAACAATGGTGCTGTTCACTTTTTTGTTATGTGAACAGGTACTGGATTGATGTGGGGGAGTTGCTTTTATCCTTTCTTGCTCCCGAGTGTGGGTTGTAAATCAGACAGACTTTGCTTAGCACCAACAGATATCGCTTCCTGCAATTTTCATCCATCCTATGAGTGACTGAATTGGGAAACGAGAATGATAAAGGCATATTTTCGGAAATGAATGTATCAGCTAAGCTCATTGACTCTGTATAGTCAAGCAGTCAATTTTCTTGGTTAATTAAAACCACAGGTTTCATTGTAGTCTTGTTTAAACTGTTAAGTTTGCAATTTTCTTCCTGTAAAATAATTCCAGTAAATCATTTGGATAGTATGAATGTTCACAAAATGTAAGTAATGCTGGTACTTTTTGCTTTACTCTTCTTTTGGCAGCATTATCCCTAGACGTATGTAATGGTTTTTGCTCTCTCGCACAGTCTAGATCAAACACCTGCTCCAAGGTTTGCTCTCACCTCCCAAGGCTGTCAATGGACACATAAATATACAGCCCGATGTAAAGAGTATGTTTTGCCCTTACTGCAGGCAAATGTTCTTGAATCATAATGCTGTAGGAACAAAGTGAAGAATTTCTGTCAGAGTAGGATTACACATGTAGAAGTTGGATAAAGTTTCTGCCTAGTTTGGTTCTCATTATTCTAAACAGTTTTTCGGGAGTGAAACGTGAAAATCCCTGTCTGTTGTATTACTTACCAGATTCCCCAACTTGGTTTACCAAAGCCTCTTCCTGTATTTCCTGTATGAGCTCTTTACAAAAGTGTGTTTAGCATGCACATGTGTTCTACTCAGATTGCACAGAGTAGAATTTTTACCCTTTTGAAGATTAAAGTAATATTCAGGTTTGCTTCCCTAGGAGTCCTTTCCATGTTGATCCGCTATCTTAAACTCCTCTCTTTTCTGAGGGGAAGAAAACAGAACTTCTTCCGCTGTCCGATTTTACCTGTAAGAACTTAAGTTTTCTGTAACAGAAAAATATCTGGCACTACTTTGACTTGGTGTCTTTAAATCCCCTTAAAAGGTCCCCTTTTAAGGACTTTGATAAAAGATGTGCAAAATTTGCTTAGCAGTCTTTTTCTAACTGATTTTCCTATTAATTTGGCCTTCCAGTCTTTAACATACTTCCATGACTCTGGAGGAAAACATTTGAAAAGGCAGTAGCTACCTCTTGGACTCTGGGGAAGGCTTTCCTGACTGCTGCAGCTCCTGGACTAGCCCCCTGATATCTGTCCACACCAGGAACAGTATGCATTAGGAGATTGTTCTTGGTTCTGCTTATGTCTCCGGAGAGTCATTCTGCTGCCGTTTTACAACCTGTAATCCTTGGGAAGGAGGTGGTTTTCTCAGTGGGTTTTACCTTCTTACGTATTCCGCTCTATTAGAAAGAAATTCTCTGCTTGGTTTTATTTTCCAGATAAAATTCCCTGGGACGAATGGAAAGAAGTCTTTTTGTTTGGATGGATGTTTATTTTAGACTACCGTGAGCCTGCTCTCTTAATTCCTTTTATCTGTAGGCAGAGGAGTGTAGGAGTCTCCTTCTGGCCTTACCTGTGAACGCTGAAAGCTGCTGATGTACAGTGGCTGACTTACGGGATGCGTATTACTCTTGAGGCAGTGGTTTGCTAGCGGACTAACTCTGACAGTGGGTTAGCCTAGGGTCAGCAGCTCTCGAAGGAGGGAGACATTTAAACTGATAAGTGCAGGCAGAAAGTTTATGCTATTCATAAACTTCAGTCTATCTTTCTAAATTACCATTTCTATAATGCATTAAGACGCAAGTGCGCATGTGTACGTGCACATTCAATCTGGAGCTGTGTGAGGGCTCCTGATGGTATCTTTAGAACTGCTGACAATTAAAAATGATGAGTACTAGGAAATTCTGTTCTAGCAAGAAGGTATATTTTGCAGAAGCCCTGCTTATATGCAGATGGTATGAGCATTTCGCCTGTTCCAGGAACTTGATAAGTAAGCAACTGTTACAGAGAATTTCTTGCTGATGCATAATCTAAAAGAAATCAGAAGTAATTCCTTTGGTAAAACCGATTCTGTAGTACTCTTTTTATTATGCTACCTCTTTCTAAATTTCAAACGAGTGTATATTTGAGTATTATGAAAATAACTTAATAAAAGAGGAGTAACCAGAAGTAATATACTCAGACAAAATAGAATTCAGAATATTGTACAATATGGGAAGACAATATTATTATTCTAGGTCAAGGTCAGTACCTTTAAAGGTATACGAAACACCAGTATTAACTATTTGCTGGATCAATATGATCTACCTCAATTTCTTACCTTGTTTTAATATTGCCAAGTGAGGCTGTGGCACAATCATAATTGGAAGATGTAAATAAAGAGTTACTACACAAAACAGGATGCTGTTTCCTGCTTCTCTTGGTGCCTTTTACATAGATATGATATGAAAGAGAAGAATGACTTTCATCAGGTTATTAATAATAAACAAAACATGTTGATGTTACCAATATACCAATATTAGTTTATAGAATAAAAGCAAGGATGTGTTTGTTCTGTTCTGCTACATTAGAAGATACTGGCAGCCTTCTAGGAAGTACCTGCTAAGTTAAGATGCTGATTCCTGTTAATTCAGAGACTTGTTGACTTCTCCTTAGCTAGGAAGAAATTGGCAGTTGTTCCCTGAACATACAATTTAGAACATCTGAGACTATGCTGTACAGCATCTGGACTGTTTCTTATCAGCTGGGTAAATCTAAGAAGTATTTTGGATTAGGTTATATTGTCAGAAGGTTGCTTTGTGTTTTTAACTTGTTTTGGAACCAGAGGAAAGTATTGTTGAGAACGAATTACTGAAGAAACAGAGTCATGTTTTCCCAGATACACTTACATATGCAGCGTTACCTCTCCTTGCAGAAGTCTAAAGTCAATGAGGCAGTTTCAGGTCTGCTTGAGGGTAAAAATCAGTACAGCTATTCTAGGCTTTGTATGACTTTGTCACTTTTCTCCCATCTGATGTGTTGTCATTTGAACTCAGGAAAGGTGTTAGAAAACACAACATTTGAGTATAAATAACTGTAAGTTATTTTGCTGGAAGGAGACATAAATTCTGAATTTTTTTTTGGTCCACTAGTTTTATTACTCTTACAAGCACATTGCAAAGCTAGTCTTCTTTTTTTTTTTTTTCCTCCCACTCTAAGAAGTGGTCCTGAAAAGAAGACCCTGTGTGGTTGCTGAATACATACTTTAAATAAGATTTTCAGTTTATGTAATAGATACAGAATTAGTGTGTTCTTAAAATAAGAAATAGCAATCATGTAATCCACTGATGATTATATGATCTTGTATCAGCAAAGTTGGTAGGGATTTGCTTTAGGCTTCTAGGGTAAATTTTTCAGTTACAGAGCTTCAGTAGGACTCCAGAAACCTTTATGAGCTAACCATGACAGAAAAGAATTTCCCAATGTTAACAGAAAAATAATTGTTCACTCTTTTGAAATATTCTTACACCTTTTCAGCAAAAAGTAAAAATAGATAAATAAATACAAACAACCAGCAATCCATACTGATATAAATGAATCTATTTAAAGTCTGCATATAGATACAGGCCAAGTGATAATTGGAGTTTCAGCACTGTAAGCTTTCAGAAGTGGCTGTGTTAGCATTATGATTACAGATATGAGTTTAGACTTTGTGTTTAATGAATCTTAATATGTTTAACTGAGTGATTACTTATTTTCTTTTCATCTAGATTGCTGATAGGTATTACTCATTTTTGCCTGAGATTTTTCATATGTATAGCTGGAAGATGTTTTGTGTAAATTTTCAGAGACAGTTCTGAGCAGTTTTTTTTATTGTTTTTAAAACACACGGAAACTAAGATAGCGTTTATTTCTATTTTTTTTTCTTAACAATTTATTAATGCTCAAAAACTTATTTATGGAATTCTGGAGTTTAAATGCCCTGCAAGATTTCACCTACTCCATGTATCAATATAAAAGGTGGTTTAAGTTGTCGGATTACTTCACAGTATTTGATGAACATTTACACAAAAGTTGTGTCCAGTATTTATTGTTTAAAATTGTATCCTTGGAGCTTCTCTTTTTACAGCTAATTTAGACAGTAGAATGAGTAAATAGAATGAATGTGAGAGAAACTTAGCAATGCAGTTGTAGCCTTTGACTTTGTCAAGAGAAATGGTTCTACTTCGTGAATTTATCATGAATTTGTACTCACACTCAGGTTTGTTGTCTTTCTTCTTGACCTGGATATTTACACTGTATTCAAATCCCATCACTCTTTGTTGATTTGTGGTTCAAAGTTTGTCTTCTTAGAGTCTATAGAACAAAACATTTTTTTCTAAAGAAAAGCTTTTTGTTTTTCTGTCACGATTATCACAGGCTTTCTTTAGAATTATGGATTGCTTTATATGTTTGATTTAGAATCTTAATCAATTCTGTTGTCTTGTTTTCTGAGTCATTTTTCCATTGGTCTGTTCTTTTTTTCATTTTTCTTTTCCTGTCTCTTCAGCCTTAACTGCAGGACTGCATAGTTTTTCCATATGCATTCCTTGTTAAATTTTTTGTTCAGTTGCTGTTGTATTTATTTTGCTTAGCAGCACTTCTGGAGCAATACCATATTCCGTCTTCTGTACAGGATACTCTTAAGTTAAATCCACTCTGTAGTTCTTTCTTGTGCAAATGCAACTCAAAATCTGTTTATTTAAAATGCTTAGAAAAGTTGAGTTTGTTGATAGTATACTTGTTGGGATAGGGACAGCCGAGCGCGGCTTAGAGGAGAAAACTGTGTGAAGGTTGAAAAGGTAACTAGAGTTCAGAGATTCAGGGGGGTAGCCGGGGACTACTTATCGCTTGTGAGATAAAAGCACTGCAAACCAATCAGAACATCCACGTGCTCTGCGCGTGATCACCAATCACGAACTGCTCAAGGCAGCACAGCCAATTAGGAAAATGCTTTCACGCGTGATTGCGAATGCTTGCACTTCTAAGGGTTATATAGTGTATTGCCGAAACGCAATAAACGGGTACTTACCTGCAAACTCTAGGAGCTCATCCCGTTTGTTCTCAGAAGCCCGGTCTCTCGACATATACTAGCAGAGATAATAGTGAATAATATTTATTTGTCAATGCTAATTGAAAATAGCATACCAATTTAAATAAAACCATAGAACATAACAACTTTAACTTAAAAAAAAAAAAAAAAAAGAGAGAGAGAGAAAAAAACCAGACCTGTGTGGATGAGCAAGGAGCTCGTGGATAAACTCAAAGGAAAGAAGAAGGTCCATGAAGTGTGGTAAAAGGGCCTGTCCACTTGGAAAGAATGTAGGAATGTTGTCAGGGCCTATAGGGATGCAGTGAGGAAGGCAAAAGCCCACTTAGAACTAAATCTGGCAAAAATGGTGAAGGATAACAAGAAAGGCTTTTTTAGATATGTCAGCAATAAAAAGAAGACTAGGGAAAATGGGAGTCTGCTACTAAATGAGGTAGGTGCCCTGGTAACGGGATGTTCAGAAGGCAGAGATACTGAATGCCTTCTTTGTTTCAGTCTTTACTACTGAGACTGCCCCTTGAGAATCCCAGACCCTGGAGGTAGGAGAGATAGTCTGGGGAATTGAAGACTTCCCTTTGATCAAGAGGATATGGTCAGAGAGGATCTAGCCAAAATCAGCGCACAAAAATCCATGGGCCCCAATGGGGTGTGCCCACATGTGCTGAGGGAGCTGGCAGAATTGATTGCTGAACTGCTTTCGGTTGTGTTTGAAAGGCCATGGAGAACTGGAGAGGTGCATGAAGACTGGAGAATAGCCAATGCCACTCCAGTCTTCAAAAAGGGCAAGAAGGGATGATCCAGGAAACTACAGGGCCAGTCAGCCTCACCTCTGTGTCTGGAAAGATGATGGAACAACTTGTTCTGGATGCCATCTCCAAGCGACTGGAAGAGAAGTTTGTCGGGAGTAGTCAACATGAGTTCACCAAGGGAAAGCCATGCTTGACCAACCTGGTCGGTTTCTATGATGCCCTTTGCTCGACACTTGCTAAATCAAACACAGATTTTTCAACGCCCTTAAAAAATCCTTTTTCAGTTAGTAACAAAACCTGAAGCCTTTCTTCTATCCATTGTTGCATGTGTTAATCAAAATGGAGCCGTGCAGAAAAATGCAGTAAGTCAGTGAGTATATGCTCAAAATAATTACAACAAATATTAGCTTCATATTCTAAAACAGTGTTGTAAGATGTTCAGAGTATCTAAACTTTGAAGCTGCTGTTCTGGTTCTCTGGCTTCAGTAGATTTGTGGCCTCCAGTTGAGGCCATTCTATGATTCTATGATGTGATGAACCAAGTCAATCAGCCTGTCAGTATTCATCTTCTAGAAATGGAACCACATAAAAATGAAGCAATAGACCCCTGCTTCCTGCACTAACATAGTAAAACAGAAAGAGGATGCGCAGTTGGGCACTGCTAACAAAAATAATAAATTAGAAACTCCGCTGGAATGTATACTGCAACTCAAAAAATGAAATAAAATTCAAAAAACGTCTTAAAAATCATATCTGGCCTGCACAGAAGAAAAAAAAAAGGCAAAAGCAAAAACAAAAAACAAAAAAACAGCATTTAAATCTTAAGCTTACGTTGATGAGAATAGGAAGGCCAATAAACAATGGCAGTTCAAATGCAATTGGTAGATTAGAAGGCTAAAGTAGTTCTTGAGGAGTGTTTTTTAAGGAATTCTTAAGTTGTGTTATTACAATTTTGCTTAAATGATGTGAAAAAGAAGCCAATTAGGAAACCTGTGGATTTGCTTGATAATGCTGTGATAGGATACACTGGTATTACAAGGCCGTGGAAGAACAGCTTGAGAATCTTTGCATCACCCTTCTCTACTGAAAATGCTGGGAATACGTCAACCACTCCTGTATTCTTTGTAACAGATAGATCAGATGTGTTAGGTTTGTTTGAAGTAATTGTACAGCAGTAATAAGGCCAAGCAGGTAAATCAGTTGTTAATATCTTGATGTGCATATCTTCACACCCAAGCTCAAGTACAAAATTACTGAACTGTAACCTTGTTATAAACAGCCCCTATGCTACTGGACTGGCAGGTTGCCAATGTTAACTCCCATCTAGAAAAAGGGCTCCAGAGGGAGCTCCAAACCAGTAAGCCTGACTGCTTCCATATATGAGAATATGGCAGTCTGTCTTTAAAAAAAAAAAGAGAGAGAGAGATCGCTGAACACAGAAACACAAATCAACTCAGTTTTGTTGGGAAGGACTCGGTGTGGTTTCTGTAAAGGGAAATTCTGCTTAATTAAACTGCTGGAATTGCAGACAGGTTACAGTAACCATGTGGATAAAATCTAATCTGTATTTTCCAAAAGGCTATAAATCAATCCTATTTCTGTGGGACTGGAGGAAAGATCCTCTTAGCA
This sequence comes from Penelope pileata, assembly GCA_013396635.1. Lineage (NCBI taxonomy): Eukaryota > Metazoa > Chordata > Aves > Galliformes > Cracidae > Penelope > Penelope pileata. The sequence continues at coordinate 422,041 of WBMW01002835.1, read as the reverse complement.
ACGGAGAAAGCAGAGTTAAAGCAAAACAAACAAAGGGAGGTTTTAAGGTGCCACTTTTGGGATGGAAAAATGTGGGTCAGACTGCAGGAACAGTTAGGCTTCTGCACTCTCTTCAAGTAGCATCTGCTTTTGCCACTGCTGGGGACACAGCATTAGTGGTGGATGGATCCAGCGCTGGTAGACTTTGACATTTCTAACCTGAAGACTGTCATTGATTTGTATGGGTTGGATCCTGTATGACACGTTGTAACTTCTTTCTAGGCTAGCTGGAATGTTTCCAGCTTAGATAGACTGTAACTTCAGGTGAAGATTTTTTTCACAGGCAAATGATTTATTTGGAAGTGCTTTAAATATTTGCAGAGTAAACTTGTCCCTTTACTTATTTCGTATTATTTCTTTACTTCCACATCTTTCATCACTCTGAAAGTTTTTGTGTGTATTAACTCTGTATAAAAATCCTGTACAGCTATTGCATACTTGCCACTTTGCTAATGTGTAGCCGGCAGTATGCACGTGTGTATGCTTATGTGTGTATAAACGTGTTTATTCAAATATATTTTTAAAGCTGAAAACTAACATGCTCAGAAGATGCAAATGCAAGCAGGAAACCTTAATTCACTCCCTCGAATTCATGCAATTTTGAATACAGTCTTTAGTTACATAAATAGATAATGTTTTTCAAGGGAGCAGCTTGCCATTCAGTACACGAAGTCAACAGCATGTGATGAGGAATGGTTAGTGCAGAGCTAAAGGCCACTGTGGTATGTGTAATAGAAAGCAATGATGACTGAAGCACGGAGAATGAAGGAAGAGCAAAGAAAATCAACCTGTGAAGCTGAATGACACTGAAAATAGCTGGAGTTGTGTGTCATGCAAAGCAGGTTACTTTAACTTTTCATATGTTTCTCATTTTCTTTGTATTCTATGTGAGACTATGGGATTGCAATGCTTAAAATTACAGCTGAGAGAAGTGTGAAACATGTAAAGTGCTTTAAAAAGCTGTGCATAATGAAAGCCCATTTTAAAACCCTTTCCTTAAGTTAGGAGATACTTATTTTGTCCTGATTTTCTTTTGTGTCATCTCAGAGGCTTTTGTAAAGAAAATAAATCTCTTAGGAAGCATTCAGGTGCTGCTATTTTGAGTACATCAGAAAAGGCTGCTAGGAGATGAGCAATCCAGTCTTCAGAGCAAAGCTAGAATAATGTGTATGTGTACAGGATATGAGGTTATATTTAAAATAAATTCTACATATTAAATGACTGCTCTCTGATGTATATTTTGTAGGATCCTAGCCTCAAGTATGTGGAATCTTCTTGTTGAAATTGTCTATAACTATAAAATGAAAGACTATCAGAACACACAAATATAAATGAGCCAAGTGAAGTAATGTCATTAATTCTAGTATTTCTCAATTTTACTTTGAAACTTTGGCATTGCTATCCTAGCAACTTTATGTAATTTTGTAAAATGTTTAACAAAACTTTGGGAATTCATATAGTTTGTTATACATGTACAGACCTTGGCTGCTTGATACTATGGAATAAACTGTACTAGTCATATAGGGGGAGATCAGAGCTACAGACAGCAAGGACAGGTTCTGTTAGTAAGGTTCTCAAAAAGGTGCTGGACAAGGAGGAATGGCAAGTTGTCTGTACACGGTTGGCTGGTGGTTTCCCCTGACGCTGACCATTTACTCCTTACACAATTCCATCTCCTATGAGTCTCCTTTCTAGCTCAGGCGTTTCCTCACCTAAAAATGACCACCTGTAACTTCTTAGTGTATGCTACCTCAAACATATCTGAATTTTATGAATTCATGTTTATTAATTTGAATCAGCAATCGTACCAATGACTCTTTGTGTTTGAAATCTGCTGTTAACGGTTCCTGAGTGATGGCAACTTATTCCTGACAATGTATTGTTGTAATTTTGGTGAATGTTTTATAACAAACATATATACAGCTGTTTTCGAGTTCTCACTTTTTTTTTTTTTTTTTGATTTACTTTTTTGAAGACTGAATCTTGAAGAGGAATTAGATCAGATGAAAGTACACCAGTCTATGGGTAAGTTTACAGTACAGGAGCTCAACTAAGCGTAAAACAAGAAAGAGAAGGTATGATGTTTTAAATGTGTATTCACAGGCTAATAGAAATATTAGTTTTAAAGTTTTTTCTCTTCAAGTGGTAATTTCTTCTTCTTGAATGTGTATTTTATAAACATAAAGCAACACAGTCTTATTTCAAAGTATGTTTTCTGTTAAATTTTCTGCATGTCTATGAAATCTATGGCAATTTTTATAGTGAGAGAGAAATTACTAAGGACTTCTGATGTTTATATATATTGATTATGTATAAAACTATTTAACTTTCTATGTTTAAAACATCCACGTTTATATAAATATATATGTGTGATATCTAAAACATGTTTACATGTTTATGAAGCTTTCTTTAGAATCTGAAATGCTTTTGGAGTACTGAAATACAATGATACAGAAATTTCATGCTCTTTCAGACTTCTTGATAATACCTATCTCACAAAGCATGTGGATGCAATAGGAAATCAAGATGACGGAACTGTTATAAGTTGATCATGGATATACCTTCCTTTGTACCTTCACAGTGTGTAAAATAGTTGATAGTTCTGTGAAGATAGATGATATATTACTGTTGCCTCTTTTTCACTCTGATTCTGTATGTCATCTGCTGTTCTTGAACAGCTTGGAAGAAATTATCAACAGTGCATAGTTACAGTCCAGCTGGATGTCAAATCTGTTGTGAATTCTTTGTGTGCAATGTTGTATAAGTGCGGTAGAAGATTTGGAGAAGTAGTCTGATAAAGAACCACATTTTGGCAACAAGGCTTTACCATTCTGTATCTCATTTTTCTGTTGTTATCTATTTCATTTCCTATGATAATGTTGGCTACTTGAGTGAAAAAATAATTTTTTTTTCCTTTAATTTGTTTTATCATTTACAGAAAATTAAGTGGAAATCTCCAGCAGATGAGGATGTAACACCATTGTCTTCTTTTGTGTTACTCCATGTGTCTTACTTTCACAGCCCCAGATAGAGTTGAAGGAAACTAGCAAAAGTTGCAAATACCAACTTTAAAAATCATGTATTTGTTTTTGCCAATTCAGTCAGTCTTTGCACACGGAGGAGTGGAAAGGCAGCTAGCAGTGAAAAGGCACTGAGGGCCTGCTGCACAATAACCACGTGTTTCCAAAACACAAACAGATCCCTGAAACTGCCAGCTCTTTACATGTTTAATACTTTAACAGCTAGTCTTTTTCTCCTTTTTTTAATTGCTATTTTAGGTTAAAATATGCCCTCTTTTTAAGCGGATTAGTTGATACACACTTCTGGTTTGGTACTGGTATAATTGTTTTACTAGGACTGAGAAAATGTGTTCAAATACTATTGAAGTGTGTTACAGAAGTTTTAAATACCTGTAGGTATCATTTATATGAACAGCAATTTTTTTGCTAAGTTACAAAATGAAGTTTGACAGCTTGTGTTAAGCACTGTGGTTTTTAGCATGTAAGGCTGAATTGATTCCAGCCATTTCCAAACTCCTACCACTTGAGGTACAAAAAAAATACCATCTGGTCTGTAAAAAGTAGTTTTCCTGTTGTTGCTCCTGCAAATGCTAGGATGTTGTAGTGCTGTACACTTCCATGAGCTGATTGGAAGAATATACTAAAAAGACTGAGGATGGATGAGTGTCTTTGAGCATAAATGAGTGCTTTTGAGTAATTCTTGCTCATGAGCTAAGAAGGTACATGCACCCTTTGCCTTAAAATAGGAATTAATTCCCTTCCCAAATAAAAGTGAAACCTTTGATCTGTTCTCTGGCATTTGCTGAGAGACAAAAGTTGATATGGCCTGAATACAGTTGTTAACTACCTGGGTAAGTACATTTTCTTTTTTGAAAGGAGACCTGGAAAGAAGTTACTCAGCTTATCAAATATGTTGGGGTCCACTTTCACCTTAGCAGATACCTGTGTCCATCAGGCATTTTAACATTCAGGGATAAATTGTGGAAAAAGCAATGGAGCTTCTCTGGATTAAAAGTTATATGCTATTGTCTTACTTAAGATACTGATTGTGTTTGTAAGGAGGAAGTGCTGGATATCTTTATTGCCATTCTCTACCATTTTTCGTGGAATCATAGAATCATCACAGAATCGCTTGGTTGGCAGGGACCTTAAAGAACATCTGGTTCCAACTCCCCTGCCCTGGTGTCGTGATTTGACTCAGCAGATAGCTAAGTTCCACACAGTTATTCACTCACCCTCCCCCCTCCCCAAATGGGACGGGGGAGAGAAGTAGAGAGATATGCAATAAAATGTGTGGGTTGAGATAAATGCTATTTACTAAAATAGTAAAGAGAACAAAAGAAATAACAGTACATATATATATATATATATATATGTATAAAGAGGATACGCAGAGCAAGGGCTCACAACCAGTGACGACCCTTCCTCCCGGCTAGCCCCCTCCATAACGAAGAGCACCCGGAAACCCAACGAACCAATCACATGATGTTACATGGTATGGAATAGCTCTTTGGTCAATTTGGGTCAGCTGCCCTGGTCCTGTCCCCTCCCAGTTCCCAGCTCCTTATGCCCCCCTTAACTATTTCACTGGCAGAGGAATGTGGAAGTGAGTTATGTTCTCGGCTCCATTCAACACTGCCCGGATGTTATCAGTATCCCTGAGGCCACAAGATAGCTTCATAGTAGACACTATGAGAAGTGTGAAACTAAGACACCTGGGCAGGGTTGCCACCCACTAGATCAGGCTGCCCTGTCCTTGAACATCTCCAGGGATGGGGCATCCACAGCTTCTTTGCCAGCCTGCTCCAGTGCCTCACCACCTTTTGAACAAAGAATTTCGTCCTAACATCTAAGCTAAATCTGCCCACTTCTAGTTTAAAACCTTTCTTCCTTTTTCTATCACTAGGAGAAGAAAGTAAAGGAGGTCAGGAAGAAAAAACCTGCCCTTGTCATTCCTAGTTTCTGTCTGTTCTAACTCAGTTATCTGAGACGTCTCTTTTGCTATTGTGAATTAAATTTCTATATTTATCAAATCCAAATGTTTGCCTCACTGTTCATGTAATTACACATGCATGAATGTAAAGAATGTATTGGCATGGACTTATGCTTTCTGCACCATGGCATCTTTTATCTGTAAGGCGAATTCTCCACCTGGTGCATTGTGGAGTCTAAAATCTTGTGCTTTTGATGGTTTTTGTAGGTACTTTCTGACTATGAGGGCTGCTCTGAAAGTAATGCCTCCTATATTACTGTTTTGGCCCACGATGTCAGAGGCGAATGTTGGTGATGTGGCAGTAGAGGTTGAACTTTCCCACCAATATTCTGTTCCATTTTGTTGCCATGTGACAGATGGCAGCAGAGGGGCAGTCTGACCAAATGGCATCTGACATGAAAGTGTGGATGAAGCAAAGGTGTGGAATTTAGTTCCTCGATGTGTAAAAAATGGCACCCATTGACATCCATCGATGCTTGCTGAGCGTTTCTGGAGACTGAACATGGATGTGAGCCCAAGGAGGTGGCAGGTGGTGCATTTCAACAGTGGCAAGAGCAATGTGATAGAAAAGCCGTGTTCTGGACAGCTATGCACAGCTGTCACATCATGAAATACAGAGCATCTTGATCAGCTCATTTGTGCAAATTTGCAGATTACGACCAGAGGACTGTGTACAGAGCTGAATGTCAGCTTCAGTGCATTGGAAATGGTGGTGGCCACATTGGAATATTTTAAAGTTTGTGCTAGATGGATCCCGTGCATAATTCCACAGGAACAGAAAGAACATCTTCTGCAAGTTTGTCAGGACGTTTTGAACCAATGTGAGGCTGAAGGTGACAATTTCCTGGATCACATCATTACCTGTGACGAGATGTGGCGTCACCATTATGAGCTGGAGTAAAAATGGCAGTCCATGGAGTGACGGTGTGTGCATTCCCCATCAAAAAAAAAATTCAAGAGCCCTCAGTGGGTAAAGTTATGTGCACCACTGTCTTTTGTAATAGAAAAGGAGTGATCCTTCTGAATTTCCTGGAACCTCGACAAACGAACTCTTACCACTGTGTCGTGTCGTTGACTAAGGGAAAGGCTCGAACTTCCAGAGTCAGGCCAGAGAAGAAGAAAACCTTTCTTTTGCAACACAATAACACCAAGCTCCATAGCAGTTTGAAGACAGTGAAGGACATTGCCAGTCTTGGATGGAGTGACCTATCACACCCATACACACCATATAGTCTGGATTTGGTGCCTTCTAACTTCCATTTGTTCAGACCAATGAAAGATGGACTTTGTGGGCAACGTCTTCTTAGAAATGATGCCATCATAGCAGCTGTAAAGCAGTGGGTCACCTCTGTGATGCAGATTTTAATGAGCACATTATGCAGATTCTTGTTCATCACTGGCAAAAATGCATGGCTCATGGTGGTGTTGAAAAGGAATGTTCTGTAGCTGAAAATTTGCTCTATCAACGTGTTATTGTGCTTTTTGTATCTGTTGTAGTTTCCATGGAAATAAATAAGGAGCATTACTTTTGAAGCAACCTTTGTACCACCATTTATTATTTTTTTAAACTGTTAGTTTTTTCCTCTGTGAAAAGGATTGATGCAAATACTAGTGATGAGCAGTGGTATCATAGTTCAAGTACCATTTGGCAGTAATGTCAAACTGCCTGATAATCAGATTTCATGACTATTAATTAGAAACTGTTATGTTCCAAAGCTGATAGTTAACAGTGTTTTCTCAGTGGGATGTAAGCTTACTTACATAAGGCCATCATAATTTACTGATTGAAGATTGTGGGTTTTATGACTTGTGGGTCTTCCTTGAGGAATACCTTGTTTTTTTTTTATGTAGGAGTATGATGGGTAGATCCCAAGTCTTGCTGAGTAGACTGATGTGATGAATCTTTCTGCTGTCTTAGACAGACACACTGTTGTAGGCAATGCTATTTCATTGCCTCACTAACCAATTCTTGTGAACAATTACATGTCAATTAGAACGAGAGAAGGGAGAGAAGAGAGCTGAGTAGGCCATTTATTTTTTTCTCAATAGGAAGGGTTATGCGTCAGTGACCTTTGCCTTTTCTTTATTTTGCTTTTGACTTCTGTGATAATACTGAACATGTTCAGATTTTTGTCTGTTTTGCAGTAGTTGTCTTTATTTTCCTGCATATAATATGTTTATTTATAGATAGAGTTGTAAATTGTATTTTAATATATCCTCATAATAAAAAAACACCTTGTGTGCTTTGATCAGTTTCTTTGACTATGGGAAATCATTTTTCTTTTCAGTGGGTTACAGTAAATGCTGATATAAAAGCTACGGCAGACATTCAAATGAGTGAATATTTAGAAAAAGATGAAAAGCATGTTCATATTATCTTTGTGTGTTACTTAAAGAATGTTGTAAATGTATGCAGTACCACTGTGCTGGGGGACTGTAGTCTGAAATAACATGGGAACTAACATATTAATATCAAGGTAAAGGTACATATTCCCCAGATGCGTAGTTTTACCTTTTTCAGCTTTTATTATCTTTAGAATAGTGCTCCATTTATTTCATGAATACAGAAGTATTAATTGGCCATGACATGTTCCAAAGACAAAAGAAAGGTCTAATTCACTCTAACAAACTTGTTAGTCACTGTTTATATCAAGAGGATTGTGAATCTACAGAGAGTAACACTGTTTTCTTCTGCACTTGCTTTGTTTATAAATCAAAAGTTTTTAAGTGACCTGCGGTCTCTGCTTTAGTTTGAAATGATACTTCTAAAGCAGATCTTTACCATGTGATACAGATATTTATCCCTTAAGATTAATTCTTAAAGTTAATTTGGAGGAAAGAAAAGAAATGTGAATGTAGTGTTCTTTTTACAATATAGATTTTTTTTGTTCTTGAACATCTTTAATATTCTAAGGAAAACGTCCTTCTGAGGTGTCTAATTGCTTTTTTTTTTCTGTAAGAAGGGAGAAATTTGTGAATGGTAAGCTTTTAGCTAAAATCTAGATAGAACGTATTTTAATTCTGATTCTGTGTGTATTAGTGCTAGTAAACTTTTTCTTAACATCCTGTTGTATGAATAATCTAATTTCTAAGTTACCCTTTTTTGTGGGATTTTTGGCACCTGAAGTGCATAGCCTTCTCTAAGGGTAATGCATAGAGTCGTGTTCATTCTCATTAGTTGTATCAATTTCTAATTGTTATGAATTCACAGCATTACAGTGGAATGATTTGTACGATTTATCTGGTGAAGTACACGATCTTTCGCTTAACCAAAAAGGAGTTTAAAGTTTTCATCCATCCTAATTCTGTTACTGTTTGCTTTGTTCACCAATCACTCTGATCCTCCTAGCAGGGGACAAGACCTAGAGAACAAAACTGATAGTGACTGTGTAGATAAAAAGGCAATGAATTCTGCTTTTAAGGCATAGAGGGAATAGCCTATAAAAGAATAAAAATGGGAATGAAAGTATAGCGTCTTTAACCTGCAGATCTATTGTACCTTTGAAAAGCTTATACTCTTAAAAAAAAAAAAAAATACTGTGATGCTGCAAAGATTCATAATTATGTGACAGAGCACTTTGAAAAGAGGTCACTCTTTAGAACTGACCAAAAGGCTTGTCACGAAAATAGACTATATAGTAAATAACTGCAGAAGTAAGAAGTAAAGAACAGATTTCCTTAAAATGGCTAGGTATTGTTTTAGTGAAATTCTGAGCGTCACAGTGTATTATTTGAAATGCTAGGTGTCACAGTGTGTTATTTATTTTGATAGAGATGTATTATTTGTTTTCTGATAGAACTACTTTTTAAACTTAGTGAAGATGATGGGGTCAAGAACAGCACTCCAGAGAAGAATGTGAAAGACAGTTCAGATCACAGGTTACGGTTAGTAAGAGCAACCCCAGCAAACAGATCTGAATTTTAGCCTAAGAATCATACATATAGGCTAATACTCATTAATGTAAGCCACGTTTTTTCTTTCATAGTTTAAAAATATGGATTTCCAAAAATATGTCTAACGTCTGTTCTTGTGAAATTAGCTATGTATATATCATGTAAGATAAGCGTGGTAAGTTGAAAGAATTGTTAGAGCTAAATTATTGAAAACTAATAAATGATCCGAATTTGGAGTTTCATGTGTTTTACCAATTCTAAGTTCAGAAGTCCTAAGTTCTTTTGCTGAGTATTTAACTTTGTATGATACCAGATGTTAACCTCCACAAATGTTTTGGTACAGAATAAAATTGATGCAGAATAGTGATAAATTCATTTCTTGTTTTATATCAAATTTATATCAAATCAACATTGCATCTGCAAATATTTTTACATATGTGGGTTTATCACTCTTTTCACTAAGTAGTATTCTTTGGCTTAGCAAATATGAGTATTTAATCTTTACTGCTCAACATTCTACATGTTCCACTTCATACACTCACAAGATGTTCTTAACTAGTTGCTGTTTGTATTGATATTTATAATATACACAAGTAGTGCAGTATGTTAACAGGTGTTCACTTAAGTGGGCTCACTTGTATTTTACCATATGTCTTGTTTGCTGCAAAAAAAAGACATCCTTCAAACAGTATTGTATGCTTAGTTTGTCATTTTGCAAAACAGTATTTGTTTTATTACTTATAAATCTTTAAAAGTGTGCTTAAATTGAATAAGCACAAATCTATAATTTTGAATGTCAGTTTGGGTATGTCTATTTATTTTTTATTTGTGAATTAACTTGTAGGAAGTACGGTAATTTACAGCAGATGATGTGATTGCGTATATTTGTAACACTTGCCATATGGTCAGGCAATGAAGGCTGTCATCTCGTTATTACTGAATGACAAACATCATGTTAAAATAATAACACACAGAATAGGATGTGCTCACATTCATTTATCTTAAGGTAGAGTGAGTAATTGAAATAATTTGAATGCTACCATCTGAAATGTCACACAGTTTATGCTTGGTTATCATCTATATTTCAGAACTATAATTTTATTTGCCAGGTACTACATAATTTTTATCTCTACGGATATACAGAATTATGGTGGTACCTTAGGGATAGATGTAGAAGCTATTCATTGTTTGTTTTCGTGCAGCTGTCATACATGACTTTAAGTGCAAGTGAGTGCAAAAGTTTGCTTTAAAGAACTGAGAAAATAGTAGCAGAATCTCAGTTTAGGAAGGTGGTTGAAGAAAGATACTCCTTACCATTAGACAGGAAAAGAAAAACTGTGATCGTAATCATGAATTTTGTTTTCACTGAAGTATTTGGAAAAATTATTTTATTCTTCATTTCACCTGGCAAGTTTATGTAACCATAGGACAACCTGTTCATTGTGGGAGAGCTATGAATTTCTGTCAAAGAGCATAGCCCAGGATATGCATGCGTTTTGAATGTCTGCTATCCAGGTCATAAATTCAATATGAAATTCACAAATACATACGATGTTTGAGCAGCAGCTTTTGCCCTCTCTACGTTGATACTTCTCATTTATCTGAATCATATTCATAGTGTGTATTCATACATATCCGCTTTCTAAATTATTTTCTTGAGAAATAATATGCTTTCAATATTTTCAATGTCAAAGCAAATTTTGACATTTCATATTGCTATAGAGTGATAGGATTGGCCACTGCTTTACAAGAGGAGTAGCTGAATTTGGCCATTTGCTGCTTGAAAAATAGACTTTCCTTCCCATTTCCTTTAAAATGTTGAGCACCAGTCATTTCCCCTAGTGGAAGAGTGGGGATGGAGCTTGTGCAAAAACAAGGAAATGTATTTCTGCAAAATGAGTAAGTGGTTATTGAGCTTAAAACTCTCTCTGATTACTTTTGCAAGCTTTTGAGTAAATTCACAGAATAGATGTTTGTTTTAGGATCTGCTAAAATTGAAGTTTCTCCTTATTTCTAGAAATTGTGAGATATGGTTTGAGAAACTTTGAGCAAGTAGTCCTAAATAACATTGAGAATCAGTTCATTGTTCATGGCCGTGAATGTGTCAACTTTAAAGAACTTCAGAAACAAAACTAAAAATGAGAAGCTTGTAAACATGCTTCATTAGAATGGGATATATTTTCCTTTCCTGTGAATGGAAAATACGTTTCAGCCTTCATATTCTTTAAGTGCTGAACTTCTGGTATCTCTCACTACGATTCTTTTTTTTAAAAGATCAAACTAATATTTAATTTGTATATTTGAAGCACATGAAAGAATGTGTTGATTTAGATAGCTAGTGCAAAATTGTCTGTATTTCAAGATAGTTTTCCTTCGTAAAATGTTTATTTAAGTTCAATTAGTATGTATAACCAAAGCAGTAACGAGCTCAAGATGCATCTGGAAAGTTCATTAGCATACTTAAACTTCTGTGTCACTTTGCCTGGAATTTTAACTTCTTTTACCATCTGCCCTTTGTTCAACAGCTGTATTATTGCAGCTAAAATGTATTCATCTGCACTATGTTAGAATTATTTCTAAATTAAGTACTTTAGATTGCTTTTGTCCTTGTGCTTAGTATAATATTATTATCATATAATAAATATGTTTTAAAACAGGTTTTTCTCTACTGAATAGGCTAACATATTATAAATGCATAAATTACTTTTGTTAGGTACAAGAACTAGAAAGAAGATGTAAAGCTATTGAAAGGGAAATAAGGAAACAGAAAGAAACAAATAAGAATTTATTAAAGGAGAAAAATGATTTGAAAGCATCTTTGAAAGTGGAAAAGGAAGATGCAGACACAAGAGAAAGAGAGCTGGAAAAACTCCTGAAGAGGATTAGTGAAATAAAAAAAGACAACACAGAGCTTCAGTTAGTGATTGATGATCAGGAAAAAGAAGCTGCTTCTTTGAAGAGACAAGTGGCAGAAGCTAACAGGTTGAGAAATGAAAATGAAGATTTGCTGAGTCAAGTGCAGGAGCTGACGTGTTTGCTGGGTGAAGCCAAAGCAGTGGCAACCTCTGGGCAATGTAATTGCAAGCTAACAGGCACCAAGGTTAAATTAAAAGCAGCCAAGAAAAAGAGCTCTTTGGGACATCATGGAGCTTTTCTCAAACAGTCCGTCAAGGTTATGAGTAATGTATTTGAGAACTTCGGTAAGGACGGCTGGGAGGATGTGAGTGAAAGCAGGTACGGTTCTCATTAACTTAGCCCTGTAGAGGGGACACCGTGCATATGTAAAGCACTAGCAAATGGAGATTGAATTTCAACTACTGTTGATTTGGTATTCAAAAAAAATACTGTCAGATCCTTTGAAATATCTTGGGAGGTCTTGTTCTGAGTTTATTGACTGAAATTTGCATGCAAAATTAGCCACAACTGCATGAGTATTTGAATAGGTGCCAGAAAACCCAAAAGAAGGCAATGCTTGATTTCTTCCAGTGATGCTATTTTCATGCAGTCATGAGGCTTGAAATTGACAGTTTGGCAGGTTGATTTAATTTGCTGGCCCTTTGCATATTCACCACTGACAGCTAAGGATTCCCAGGCAAGCCTACTAAGTCGGTTTAGTTATCTTGTGACATGCCGACCCGGGAGGAGAAACATTTTTTCCCCTTAATTTAGTTAGATAAATTTTGAATGACCCATTTCAGCTTGCTAGCAGATGTCTACAAGCTGTTTAACATCCTTTAAATTAAGAACCATCCACACTAATTATTTCATGTATGTTTTATCCACAGTCATTGTACTAACTTTAATTGAATCGTGGTTAAAAATTAGTTCTTTAAAGGTAATTGTAACTGCGTAGAGTCTCAGTCATGAGTCACAGGGCCCTCAGAAAATTACACAGGCAAGATTTATAAATGTTCAAGATTTTTACTTCTGCTTCTGTGTGTCTACCCACAGGAGACTGCAGTAAGCTTCTGTGTGAGTAGGTATCACACCTTCTTTCAATACTTTATACTACGAGACATGTAAAGAAATTTCTCAAGGCTGTACTTACACCCGAAGTATAGAGACGTTAACAGAGATCTTAAAGAACATGAGATCTTCTTTGTAGCCTTCATGATGGCCTTTATATTTCATATGGAGCAAATTTGCAGTGGCAAATGAAGCTCTGCTGGTGCTTCTCTCCATGCGAAATCGGGGCTTCTGAGCACATCTTGAGAGAGAAAACAAATTAGTCATCATGTAATTTTTTCATTGCTTTCATTAATACCAGGCTTGTTTGTTTTTCTGTTTAATTTAATACTGCAAATCTGAATTTACAGAAAGAAAATTTGGTTTTGTTTGATACAATAATGAGCTTTTTATTCAGTTTATCATGTTTTGCTTTTTAGGAGCAAACTTCAACAAAAAAAAAGTCATTTTAACTTGAGTTTGAAGTGAAAATTAAGTGAAATTAATTGGAGCACCATTGTGGTTAGCCATAAATACCTGTTGATATTTGTACAAGTGTCAGGGTAGGAGATTCTTTACATTAAAACGTTTTTGAAGGTGATATGTCAAGGTGTCATTCTCAACAGCCATGGGAGATTTCTTCTTTAGCTTGCTCTTATTTTTAGTAAATGCTATTCTTTATGTACCAGTCTCTGAATTTCTAGATTCAGGCTTTTTATTTTCTAAAAAAACTATTCTTTGAAAGTATTCGGGTGACAAAAGCATGGACACATTTAGAAATATTTCTGTGCTAGTGCAGCACCTTCAAAATATTATGTAGGTTTCTGTTCTTACTAGTCAATAAGACATACCAGTGTGTCAGTATGGGTTTTGGAAAGCATAAATGTCTTCCTCTATAAACTCTTTTCCTCAATTTCAGGCCTTTTCTCTGGATAAGTAGCTTCCATCTCTCAATGATTGATTTTTATGATGGCACAACTTATTTTGAACTCAGTTGTGCCTTTTTAAATGTCTTGGTTTAAAAAAGTAACAAAGTTGTCTTCAGTCAAGAGATTTTTCACAAATGTGGTTGCACAAATGATGATGAATAACCACTGATGACACAGAAGACAATACATTCAAGACTTTATGTTTTAAGGTAGACTTCACTGATTTAGAAAACAGATGATAATCTTGGGCAAGACTGAAGAACTGGAAATTGAGAGCACATTGATATGTCAACATCAAATAGCAAGTTGAAGGAAAAATTCAAAGAGCACAGGTTTTACATCCAGTTTCCTTGCATGGCGTGCAATTTCAATAGCATGAATATTAAGTTTTACAGAATTTAAAAGCACTACAAAGGGATATTAGAAATTTCAGTGAAGTGCAGTTTATGAGCTTGTCTCAGTCAACACTACAGATAAATTGAAACAAATCCTTATTAAATATTGCATGTTTGTTTGTTTGCTATCACATGTGCAAATGAAGAGGAAACTTAGTGTATCTTTGTGAGCCGTTCACAGGAAAGAAGTACTTTTAAGCAGTTTTTCAATTGTGTCACTTTTGTAGGTAGTGTCTGAGAACTCGTATTCAAGTTCCATTTGACAGAAAGGAGTTGACAGGATAATTTCAGAGATTTCTTCTTTATTGTATCTGTATATATCTGTTGAATAAGTCAACTAAGTCAACTTAGTACTGTTTGAATTTTATATTACTTTCTCTTCTTTCTTGCATATGATATTTTGTGTGCTTCCTTATTGGCTGTTAGGAACTTTTAAATGGAATTGCTAATGCATAGCTTTATTTTGTTTTGTTTTCCCTCGTGCTGTTTTTAGTGACTCTGAAATACCAACTTCTGGAAGTTTGGAAACAGAGATTGTGAAGACAATGCAAAATATTGATCCAGTACCAGACAGAAGTAAACAAAAGGGAAAAAAACAAATACAAGACAGCCAGAAGACCTGCAACAGTGTGCATTCAGAAGGCAAAAGCCAGCAGTATAATGAAAAGGTATGTAGTATATTTCTTTGTTCTCTTGTGCAGAGTATTGAAATTTAGTAGTATTATGACTGCTGTTACCCTTGTAGTTAATTCAACTCTCATTATAAACTGGAGCGAAAATCTGTGAAGTATTTTGAGGACATATTGCAGTGCAAAAGCTGTTTAGAAAATTTAAGCCTACTGTAAGCTAGTCCTACTGTCTCACAGTCCAGACAAAGAATGTCACAGACATCCCTTTTAACTCTCTCTCGTTCAGATAAGCCATACACAACAGAGTGATATGGCCTGTAATAAAGAAATAGCAACATCTCCAACTCCCCTCCAGCAAAATGATGTGCTGACTAATCAAGCCTGAATACCTTTCAGTTAATTTGATGTGTTGTCTCCATCTTGGAATGTTTGGGCTCCAGCTCTGTCCGGGAGATTCTGTCGAGAGAAAAGTGTGCTTTTAGCTTTTACTTAGTCCATTTACATTCATTTTGGAGATTTGAACCCTTTGTCTCATTCCTAATGTCTACATCCTATTTTCTCACAGAACAGGGCCATCTGGTTGTTTCCCAGGTCTTCAGAGGCTCCATACAATCCGTAACAGATGACTAATTTTTGGAGTTTCAAACAATGTCTAATACTTTTCCCCTCCTATGTTTGCCCAAATAAATCACTTTACATCATGGAATTTAATACACAAGTAGACACTGTTATTTCTTAGTTTAAGGTACAGGATACTAAAACACTAAATAACTTGATGCTGCTTGAAAACTACCTTGAAATCCTGTTATGTACAGTGATATAATAAAGAGTTTGAAAATAGATTACCTTTTCTTGCTTTCCAAAATTTTAAAATAAATACAAACTCTCTGGTCTTGTTATATACTCTTGATTCTGTGTTTCTACCAGGAGATCTATTATTCTGACATAAAGGCTGGAAAATTGAAAATTCCTCTGCAATTTTGTCTGTTGGTATGGAATATGCAGTATCAGCAGGCACATGTGATATTTGTGGAATTCTGACAGAGTGTGCTGCTCCTCATATCTCCTGCCACTCCTGACTGAGGATGTATAAAACAGGGCATCCAGCATACTCTAGACTTTCTTTCCTGGTAGTGTATACAGAACCAGTACTTTCAGTTTTGCCTGCATTGCACTTACTCCGTTTTGATTGGAAAAGATAAACAGAAATGCTCTGATACACTTATGTATTAGACTAGCGGGTTTGGAGCATTCACAGGAAATATCCCAAGAGTGCTAAGTATGTGTATATGCTTCAGTGGAAGTTCACCAGAGTACATGTCTTGTTGTAGGAGCATAGAAAATGGCATTGCAAAAAAAAAAAAAAAAAGTTCAACGTTGACAATTTTTGGTGTTCCTTGCAGTATAGCAGTCTTTACTAGCATTCTGAACAGCAAAAATAATAACAAAAATCCACAAAAATCTTAAATCTCTGCTGAGGGATCACTCTAGTTGGATAGTGTATTCTTTCACGATGAGAGATCAGAAGAGCCCCAGATGCAAAATCTGGTAAATTCTGAGCTATGTCTGTTGTTGGAGATGAGATTGTTTATTGCACAAAGACTTTCTCAGTTCTGCCCCATATAATGTAAATGCATAACACCCTGTGCAGAATCAAGACTGATATATATTTAGCAGACCCGTGGCCTGCTTTGGAGATATCCATCTTTTCGCTGCATCCAGGAATTGTTTGCTCGTTATCAGCTGAGCACTTTGTTCTGTGTGACGTATAATCACTATCCCAAGCCAGCATTGGTCATCTTGTTGCACCTTCCATGTTTGTAGGGTCCTCTGGCCATAGTGATAGGGACTAAGTATGAGTTTCCATTGTTGTGTTTGAGAAATGGGAAAGAAATATAATTGATTAAGAGCATTCCCCGAAGAGACAGATCTTTGAGAACCTAACTTCTTTTGTATTCCTCTGCTTTGGTTTCAGTCTGAAAAATGAAAAATTGGCGCTTTTTTTTTTTCCTTGCACGTTCTGTTTTCTTGTCCTTTGAGTTGCATGGTGATTGTACAAAACTAGAATTCATGGCTAAGCTATTCTAAAATGTCGGATTTTTGTTCAATACAATTAATCGATTATCCATTGCTGTTTGCCCTTATAAATTTGATAAACAGTTGTTATAGGTATGAAAATTTCCAGAAATACGTTGCATGATATCACTTAGAAATTAATTTGATTAACTGAAAAATTGGATAAACTTTGTAGCATTCAAGAAAAAATGTGATTAAAAATATGCTAGGCATTTAAGAGCTAGGGAGCTAGTGCACTGATTTTGGGGTAAGCCATGTTCATTCTTTGACAATTGCCTGTCATTGAACAGTTTACATTTTCTGGGAATAGCTGATTTTTCAAATGAGACATATTTAAAAGGCATGCAGTTAATTTTTGTTAAACTGTACAAACATGGGATTGTATCTGTAGGTTCGTGTATATTCATGCACTTCCAGTTAAGGCTCAGTATCTGACCTGATCTTCTCCCTCCAGAAATACTACTGTGGCTATTCCTTTCTTTGGATACATTTCAATTTTTCTTGAAAAAAGGGATATTTTAGGTTTTCAGATAGCACATACTATCCTTTTCCCTGCAAATAAATTCATACCTTATCTAAACAAAATAAATACTGTAGATGTTAACAGACATTCAGTTTTTCTTCATTGGAATTCCTAGGAAAGTGTTATGATTTGCCTGTAATAGTTTGTTATTTTTTACACATCTGATGGAAAGACAGAAATCTGTACTCTTTGTGGACTGGTGTTGTAATATTGATATTCAAATTGTAGTTCAGAAGAATTTTATGTGTTTTTGGAAATAATTTTTTGTTGTTTTAATTCAAACTGGAAAACTTTGGAGTTTTGTAGTTGGTATGCTATATGGAAGAGCTGCTAGGCTTCATGCTTCTATTTTTTATTTAGAGACATTCACAGAGCAAAGACCTAGAAAAGTTACATTCCAAGAAGAGGAAGATCCACTCTCTCGTAATGGCTTACCCATCATTTCTAAGGAAAGGTAGGAATACTATATATTTTTGACAAGTTCATAAGTAAACTTGACAAATAATTCCTTCCTGGTATTTCAAAACTTCATCCATTATGTTACTCAAGCCCAGTTTATATGCAGTTGCAGGATTTGCTTGTTTAAACTGGCAAGAGTGTGTTTCCAAAGACTTAGATAATTATTTTAAAGGGAATTGGTCTTACAAAAAATGACTGTCAAATAATATCTTTTAGCTCAGTTAAGATATTTTCTCTTTTCTCTAATTTCTGCCTATTGAATCTATTGACTCAAATAAGGCTTTTCAGTCCTGTTTGCTCTGGCTTGCCTTTTGTGTCCAGCATAGCCATGGGAAAAAAAATGAACTTTAAAAAAATCTGTTAACAAGATAGTGAAGTCTTTATTTGTGGTAATACCATTCAGAAACTAGAGCCATTTAATGTTCAAGTCCTTGTGGAATTTGAAGAGTTGGCACTTTAGAAAAAGAGCATCAAGCGTTTATTGCTTATCTGAATTAATTTCTCAGTTCATTTACTGAGAAGTATTGAATATGGTATCCTAGAAAAAAATTTTAGCAGCTAGAATAGTGTTGTGAAGGACCAGAAGAAAATCAAGAATCATCCTATTTATGGTGGTTTAGTGTTTATGTCAGTTTACAAACACTCCATTTTCTGTTTAGTGAACAGAACAAAAAGCAGAAACATCATTTTCCAGAAACAAGGCCACTCTGTTACTCTACTACGGGAAAGAATTAAGTCATTGCAGCAGCAGATAGGTGTTCTACTAAACGAAAAAAAGACAGCAATGTCTTCTGTGAAGGCGTTTAAAGAAACAAACGAAAAACTAACAACTCAGCTACATTTGGCTGATCAGAGACTTCAGTCTAGTAAATTGACCATACAGGTAAAGTTTTCTTCATTATAGTTTCTTATAATGTTCAGTTTAATTCTGTTACTATTTTGTGGAATTTTGATAACATTGTTTCTTGATTTGTTATGATCAAAATTATGAATTGTAATATATTAGCAGGTTTTATATGATGTTCTGAGTCAGTTATTATGCACAAATGTTATTGAGACTTGACATCCTACTTATTAACCTGGTTCATTAGCCTTTATGAAAAAAGAAGTGGTTTTCATGTTGATATTTTACCTATGTTCTAATGGTGGGGAGAATTTCACTTTCATCTTGCAGTCTAAGAACTTTCATGAGAATTTCGTCCACATGAACTAGCACTCATTCTTCTATGAAGAGCTGACACTTCTGGAGAAACCAGCTGTCTCCGTATGCTCCAAGAGCAGAATGCTCAAGGCAACTGGAATTTTCTTCCAGAGGGGACTCAAACCAGTTTTGTGTCTATTTAAACCTAGCTCTCTCTGTCAAGGTGGAAGGCTACAGAATATAATTTATGAAAATAGAGACTGACAACCTATTTGGTTAACAGTCCCAAAAATAACAGCTTGTTTCTTTATACAAGTCTTCATTCTTAGTTAATCCTTTCCCACAGTATCATTCCTTTTCCCTTTTCTCATTTATATATATGTATTTTGTGTTAATCTATATGCAGTGCCTCAGCTGGAATTCTTTTCTATTCATACTGTAGTGATTGGCCTGCCCTTTATAGAGCTGAATCAACAAACACTTTTGCAGTAATTGTCTCCTGTTGGTCACACATGCATCCTGCATCCAGAATTATAGTGCTACAACAGATGGACTTGCTGGAAGGAGGCAGACATTAAAAAAGAAATCAAATCCCCTCCCCCTCAAACTTCTCTCTGTTTTTCTCTTTGCACAGAAGGCAGAAGCAGTATCAGGAGCAGCACTTTTCACTTTCTTAGGGCTGGGGAACTGCTAATTTCTAGAGAAGGAAAAAACTCATTTATGTTACTCATTTTGTATAACTATATATATGTAATGAATTGTTCAAAAACAGTTTTCAAGGTCATTGGGACCGATGGAGATCTTCCTGTCTGACAAACAGTATCATAATGCGAAGTTTCATGGACAGTATAAACTTCACAGAGAGTTGTATATGTAATTCAGGTAGAATATTCTACTTGCTCAGGCATCTTCGTGATTTGCCTTCTTAGAAGGATGCCCCTTAGGTGACTGCAGGAGAGCAATGTGAGAAATAAAGTAAAATAGAAAAGGCCATTATCAGGAAACAGTGTTTAAAAAAAAAATAAAGGCCAAATTTGCATCAAGAGAAGTATTGCTGTAATGTAAGAGACTGACTCAAAGTGAAATATCGTGGTCTTAGAAGACAACTTTCTTTATTCTTTTGGAAAGTTTAAAAACAGAGAAAAGAGTGGTCAATGGTCTATTTAAAGGGTGGTGCATTCTAAGCAAAAATAAATAGATGGTGTTGCAGGTACGCGTGGAAAAATCTTTGTTATGCATGCACTTTTTTTTCCTTCTCAGCAACCAATTCAAATTCCCTTTCTTATAACTAATTACTCTTCAGGTGCCATACTAGTGCTACCAAGTGGGAAATTTAAAGCTGAGGCTTGGGCTACTTGCCAAGTGAAAATTAAGGAGGTAAAGAACCTACGCAGTCACTGCAGGGTACATGCGTGTTTTAGAGAGAGAACCATGATTCAGATAGATGAAATGATTGTAAAGCACACATTTGTGGATTTTTTTCAGTGCCATATGAGATGCTATCTAGAAGTGAAGTTTTAAGTTATTGCAATGGAAATGATATTCTTTAAAACATTTTTTTCATAAACAGTGTTTTTGTCATTGTTTCTTATTAGTGCTCCAGTTAACTTCAGGCTCTAGAATTGTCTTGCACAGATAGGAGGGAAAAAACAAGGGAACAAACTGAGAAGAAGTGAAAGATTTAGGCAATCTCTGGATTCAGGGAGGCTCTTACAAACTTTAGCAGTATGAAACTAACATCCAAATATAAACTTCTGTGATTAATCATGCTCCTGAGCAATTTTGTATTAACAGCAGTCTCGTGATGGGAGGCTAAGGTAAGTGTAACATTTTAGCAACCATAAACACTAACATCATGGATTTGGACAAGATGTCATGTGACCTGAATTTAGCTGAGAAAATAAATCCGTTAGGAAACAAGGGCAGATGTTCGTGCAGTCAGTTCTTCGTTATAATCCCTAGAGAAGCTAATGCTAGAAGATCAACTCTGGATTTAAGATTTAAATGTTCCAGATGTTCATTCTGAGACGTTTTACAGTTGATGCAGTCCAAGAACTGTCTGGCATCTGTTGATTTACTGAATATATGTACATGTATAGTTTTGTGTATTTTTCTCAAAGATCCGCACACACGTATGTTTATATCTGTTTTTCTATTTGTTAGACTTAGGAATGCTGGATTTCAAGTTTGTTCTTTTGTTTAGCCTTACAGACTCTTTGCAGTAACGTAGATTTCTTGCTTTGTTTTGTTTCTGCAAAAGCAATTCTATACATATTTCTGCAAAATGACTTTCAAGTGTCTGCACATGTAAGAATCAAAGCTTACATTCTCCAAGGATTCACATCAGCACCGAGTCAAGACCGTCTGTTCAGAAGTACAGTAGTTACGATTTGCAATCAGTGTATAGAAATCACAGCTGGAGCCGATACTTAGTGTAGAAGCAAAGGGATTTGGCATTTCCTTAGTTTCTTAGAAAAGCATCAGAAAAGAATTGTTGGAAAAATCCAGGATTCTTTTTTCCTAAGATTTATTCTACCCTGTGCTTATTTCTTTTGCTCAGTGACTGATTTTTGTAAAAAGAGTGTATTTGTGCTTACAGCAGAGCAGTGATAATAAATTTTATGCAGTAGGTACCACTCTTGTCAAAGTTCAGGTGAAATACATTGAAAAAAAAAGGAAAGTCATATGCAGATTGTCGTAAGTGCTTATCCTATTAATGTTGTGGCCACTCTCAGGTCTCTGCTGCTCAAAAGTACCATAGGACCTTTTGCATCAGTTCTCAGTGTTTCTCATGTGATGTCACATGAAAAGATGCATTTCTTAATGGAGTGCCACAGGCATTTCTGAAGTGCCTGTACAGGACTGCTTCACCAGGAAACCTGGATCTCAAAGGATAGGAATAAATCAACAAGTCAACTGCTGACAGGTTCTTTGGAGAAAATAAAGTCAAGGTTTGAGTAAAATTTTTCAGATGCATTCTTGCAGATATGCAACTATGCTAAGTCGGTATTTTAGAAGCATCTGTACATTTTATCTGCAGTTCAGCTTAGGGATTTTTTTGTGATAGCTTTATAAAAATCTCTCCAAAATTTATTTTGGCTGTTGAATTTTCTATTTTCTTTAAATTTCTTGAGAGAACATATCTTTCTTCTGAGCTCTTACTAGGCTTTATAAATACAATTTTATGCTTTTAAGACGTTGATCTGGTGGATTATCTCAAGTACAGATAGGTGTAAACATGTAAAGGAGAAAAGAAAAGGGCTAGAGAAGGCTTTTTTATTTTTAAAGTATGATTGTGAGTTTCTTTATGTATTCTCTTGACTATTGTTTACTGCTCAGTCTGTCAGAGAAAAGCTCTGAATTCAGAGCTGCATCTGCAAGTTCAGCACTACAGCTTCACTCTTCTCAGAGTATTCAAATATGAGTAATAACCAATTTCGTATTCTTCAATTATACTGAAACGAAGAATCTGATGATGAATTTAGATGTGTGATAAGTTACTGACTTAACTATTGTTTACATAAAGTTCTCGCTTTGAATTCAGTTTTCATGAAGGGATTTTCACTCTTTAAATTTAAATTCGTTATTCATTTCCATAACAACTTTTGCATGTCTGTATTTTCTTTAAATTTTAGGAATTCCTAAGTTTTAGGAATATGCTTGATAATTTAAAAAGAAAAAAAAGAATAAGTACTCAATGGTAAGTCAAAACTGCTTTGGGAACTTCCTCACTTATTAAGTACCGTTTTTAGAAAATGCATTAGTGTTTTGACAGCTTTTGGTGGCTTTTTAAATAAACATTGTCCAATTAGACATTCTCATATACATGTCCTTTTGTTTTAACAAAAAGGCTTTTACCTGTATCCTTGTTAAAGCTTTTTGAGCCGTCTTTCATGAAAGTACACCAGAGCATTTGTGTATTTAAATTAAATTCATAAAAAAGCTTACACATTTATTGGCATTTTTTTCCTGAATGAAATGGATTTCTTTTTTCTTCTGTAGTTCTAAAGATATTTTTCATAATGTTCATTTGGTAGTAGTATTCATGCATACAGAATATCTAAACAATGCAATTCTATAAAATTTTTAGTAGAATTAATATTTAGAAGTCTTGAAGTATAAATGCTAATTTTTACAGGTTAACTGTGTAAGAGCTTACAGTTGCACCAGTAGTACATTTAGGAATTTTGAATTTCATGTATAGAAATGGTTCAAAAACACCCCACAAACTAAGAGTAGTGCTGCTGTAATGACTTATATGATGAAAGTCTAAAAATAAATGAATAAAAATTAAATTTATTTCTGTTTTGTTCAATCCCTTTATGTTCTTACAGGGCACATTTTCATCTAGAACATCTTACTTGTATCCATCATAGAAATGAAAATGTAAAAGCTGAATGTACTTATGTAACACCTTTGTGAAACCTCAGTGCAAAATCACATCACAGCCATCCAACTTGGGCACTGACTGTAATGAAGCAATCAAAGAACTCTATGAAGCTGTTGTTAGGAAGAGCTCGTTCCCAGAAATGTCAGGAGAAACATGATTTCTCCCTCCTTTGCTTCTGTAGAAATGTACAGATTATCCTTTCCTGACTGCTGTGATGAAGCAGGATATACTGCCTGACCTTTCCAGAGTTTGTAAATATAGTCTAAGACTATGTGCCAGCATGGAACTGAGGTCTTCTCAGAACTTTCATAGCTGTAAATGCTATATGTTTTTTTCTTCTAAGGTCATACTGCTTTTATCATTTTGCAAGAATGTGTAGAAGAAACCTCTTTGATGCTACAATGGGCAGTTCAAAACTCAAAATGCACCCTCAATTTATGTATTCTTGAGAGGAAGCCATTCTTCCTGGTCTTGCCACAGTGCTCCAGTGTTAAACAACATTGTCAATAGGTAGGAGAAAAGATATCTGTAACATATTTCAGACTTTAATTTTATAGAATTTAGGTTCAAGTTCTGGACCTCACCCATAGTTTTTGAAGGCTTGGAATTGACTCTATAGAGAAGAATAGACTCATATATTGTAATTTAAAATAGTGAAATTAAGATTTATCTGAGTTTTTCTGGGGCTAATAAATTAAAAATCAGGCTAGGATGTTGGACTTACAAAGGCTGGAAACAGAGACAGACAATGCTCTCTGATTCTGTTAGACTAGAATTCAACTCTTCCAATTCCTAATCCAAAGTTCTGCCTGGATTGTAATGTGGCGGACTCTGTCCTTGTGGGTCCCTACCAACTCAGGATATTCTTTGATCTACATGTCTATGATCAGCTAGTTAAATATATTTGTTCAAATTTTCAGTTACTAAGTGGAGAATTCGCTATCTTACTCACTGTCGCTGTCTTATTTTTCCTCTGATAAACTGTTGATTCAGCATTGCTGCTGATATAAAACAGTTCTCAAAGTTCTTCTCTGTCAGACAGTTTGACTTGGAAATAAAATGAAGAATTCTCAAATGTTAAACACTACAATTTTAAAATGTGTGTGCACCAAAATCTTAGCTATTTTTATTGTTTGTTGTGGTGAAAAATTTTCAAGTTGATTCTTCAAAGAACTACAGTGTAAAATATATTTATCATGAAACTGTGCGTTCATTACAAAACAAAAGTAAAGCAAAATACCCTTTACATTTCTATTGATCTCTGAAGAAAAATTACAATAAACCTGTTGAATTATTGATGAACAACAGTTGAAGTACATTGCATGTAGGAAATGTGTCTCATTCATAAATTAAAGAGAACATTTGGCATGAACTGGAACTATGAGAGTTGTATTATATTGCTGTCAAAATAAAATAACTTAGAGATAGGTAAATTCTAGATGAATATACTATAAAAAAAATGGATGAGACTTCATGAAATTCTTAGAATATATTTTAAATCGATGCAATGTATTATATATACTGCTGCCATACCATATAGAAATTTTAAAAATCATGCTTCTATACTAAAAGAAAAAATCTCTATCGCAAGGATTAGCATGCTATTGTAATATTACAAGTACAAATAGCATACATATCTGCAAACATATCTAATGTATTTATGTCTGATAGTGTAATACAGTAACATATATCTGTTTGCATATTACAGCAAACACTAGAAGATAAACTGTAATTTTTACTTTATAGGTTTATTATGATAGGTATACCTTAATTTTCTTCACCTTTCATGTGATCTGATCAGCCTTTCCTTGACAAGTGAATCTTATTATTAGACAAAAAATGGAACTCCATTTGCATTTTTTTTACTCTCAAATTTTCCTGAATAAGATACCTAGAAAAGCTCAGCTAACACTATCATAATAGGATTTCTTTTTGTTCTTTTGTTTCTAAGTTGTTCTTTTGAGTAATATTTGCTGGAAAGATTTTGTTAAAACCTTCAGTGCATATTCCTGCTGTTTGCTTCATAGTGTACTTTTAGGACAGCTCTTGTTCTTAATGCCTTCTCCATACCTTCACATCATGATGATGTCCACCCTTTATAACGATTTCCACCCTTTTTCTCTTGGGCTTTGTAGATAAGATGTTATATATCTGACAAGACACTTAGCATCAAAATTATTTTGAGTGCTTCACAGTTTTGTAAGATGATCATCTTTGTGCCTTCTTAACACTATTTTTAATTTTAATTCAGCTCCAGCAAAGTCAGTTGCCTATGTTTTTGTCTTTAGAAAAATGAAAAGAGCACAAACTCTTAACGAACTTACTTTTTTGTAATAAGATAGAAAGTTTTCTTTGTATTTACAATAAGAAGTCAAACCCAACATCTGTCTGAGATTATGAAAGAAATGGAAAACCACAACTATTCTCTTGGGTTCTTTATTGGAAACTGTGAATATACTGTATTCAGTATGAGAATATCCTCTTTGAATTCAGTGTGATCTGCTCATTTAATTAAAGCTAAGCATTGAGCTGGATTGAGTTCTCAAACCTGCCCTGATGTGAAGTTCTGTGGACTATACATGGTTTTGTCAGATAATGTTTATTCACCATAAGTTCACCCCCCCCTAGAAAAGCCCGAACACATTGACTTGAGAATAATTATTTATTTGTAGACAAGAGATTGCATTTCAGCTCTGGTAGTCTGATTTTCTTACAGATTTTCGTACAGATTGTTGTGGAAAAACCAGTTTGGGTTGTAAGTTAGGCTTGTTCATTGGATTCCTCCATAAATTATTCATTATTATTATCTGCCAATATTAACTATGAATTTGATTTACTGATCACTTTACGCATGTGCTTATTTCCATACAATTCTATGAAATTTCAAGTTCTTCAATGTTGTACTGTATACAATAGTAAAAATGTGGTTTTTTGGCCTTAGTCTTTAATGCAGGTCTTTCTTTGATGAGATGTTCTATTGCATTTGAAAGGAATAACTTTAGAGGGTAATATCTATATACATATATTAATATTGCATGTTGAGTATTCTGACACACTATGTTTGTACCATTCTGTAGGTACTACTAAAAAGCAAGAGACAGATGCCTTGATTTCCATCAGTCATATATACTACCACGGAAGTTTGAATCCGCTTGTATATAATTGTCTACTGAATGAGAGATTTTTACCTAACAGTTTCTCTTTTCCCTCATTCTTGGCCTAGGTGATCATTTTCAGGAGTCATGAGAATCTGGGGAAACACTTTTGCATTTGTTTATATTGTAAATGTTACAATCTCGTTCTCTGTCCTCCTAATACATCCTTTTACATTGCTTCCCATTCCTTTGCTCCTGTCCCAATCCCTTAAATAAATTTTTGTCACTTGGGAGATAGGGCGCATAAGGTTGGTCACACAGGGTGCTCAATATGGTTAGCAATGGTAAATGTATGTAGTATGATTCTTGAACAGACAGTTTTATTCCTGATATGAGGAAGTGGATTTCCTGATAAGTTGAAGGAGCAGGGCCATGTGATTGTGAAAATGGCTCTAAGACCTGAAAGTATATAGAAATCTTATAAGCTCATCCATTTATGTTGTGTGTCACTGTGCCACAGCGATTAATTTTCATCAGTGATCTCCTCCATGTTTCATGCAGTATATGGATTGGAGTTAAATACTGTCACATGGTACACAGCATAGACTCAATGTGTCCGTTCATATCTTAAGGTTAAATTGGTGCATATAAGTAGCACTTAATCATTTTCTCTAACTCAGAATCTCACGTACCATGAAATTAACTTTTCAGTTGATCCTTCACATGAATGATAACATTATTTTTTTTCCCAGAGATAATGGTTTACACCTTATGCATCTGTTCCATTTGGATATACTATGAAATTTATGGCAATCTTTTTGCTCTTTGTTTTAGAGGTAAAATCTTTCAATACTTTTTTTTAAAATTAGTGACAACATAAAAAATCCAAGCCAGTTCAGGAGGATATCTTCAGTCATTGACAGCAATTCTAAAATTTCAATAATCCACTAGAGGCTGACTGAAAAGTATAGATCAACATGACCTCATGGTGTTTTTAATAAAGAAATCATTACATCATAATGAAAGCCAATACATTGCTCAAGTTCATGTTCAGCAAGGTTGAATGGCTTTCTTCTTGGAAGCAGGGACTCTGAAGAAAAATGAGAGTCCTAGTAGGTAATGAGTTCCCATGAACTCCCAATGCCATTGTGAGAAACACTAGCGTGTTTTCTTGTATGTACACCTTGGATATGTAAACTGTAGACTGTACAAAAAGAGCAGAGAAAATATGTTTGCTTTGGCTTTGGCATGATTTGACTGCTACTACAGTACTCTGTCTGACTCTAATACCCACAATCCAAGTTGGTGGAACCGACAGAAGTAACAACCATTTGAATGATTTGAAAACATACCATTCCTGAGAGCAATTAGAGGTTATCAAGGAGGAGATTAAAAGGTAACTCAAGTTCAAATATCTAAGAAAAAGCAATTTGCTTGTAGATTCTTCAATCTAGCAAAGGAAGACTGAAAAAAAGATTCGAGACAGAATGATGATAGAATTGTATTGAATATGAGGTGTATGATTTTTACATGACAGTAATTGGCCATTACAAACCATGTATAATGAAAATTGTCATAGACCTCAACCTTTTTGTAAGATCCATTTCAAGACTATTCAAGACATATCTTCCAATTCTACCATTGTTTCCCCCTTCCTCAAAACTGTGTTACTTCTACACGAAATGTGAGTAACTGTAATGAATTCAAGAAGTTGTGTAACGTGCATATTGCAGATTATTACAATTGAGAAATATTAGAAAGGGTAAAATATCTATTTAGAGTCGGAGAGCTGCAGTGATATTGGAGAACTAATCTAAAGATGAAGAACTAAAGAGAAATCATCTGTTTGTGTTTAGCAGTGGGAAGCCTTTTGGAAGGAAAAAAAGGTCTGTTGTGTAGGAAGTATACAATAGAGGCAGAGAGAGGATATGTTTAGTGATGTGAGCTGTGTTCATGAGAATTACAAAGAGGAAAGTGTGTTTTTAACTTCAGTAAACACTGTTCATTATTTGGGAGAATAATGACTGATAGGAGAAGTACGTGTACTTGATAGAGCACAGCTAGGAAACAGTAATTTTGTGATGAAACCCAAAGTGCATTTAATAGTGCTATGGAGAAGCAATGTAAATATGGATAATAAATTTAAGAAAAGCCAAACCAATGTTTTATAAGGGTCTAATTGAGACCAAGGAGAGCTATGTCCTGGTTTCAGCTGAGACAAATTTATTTCCTTCATCATGTCTGGTATGATGCTATGTTTTGGCTTTAGGAGAAAAATGATGATAACACACCAATGGTTTAGTTTTTGCTGAGTGGTGCTGCACAGGGCCAAGGACGTTACAGCTTCTCATGCTGCCCTGCTAGCAAGGGGGCTGACGGGAGCACAAGGAGCTGGGAGGGGACAGAACCGGGACAGAACAAGGACAGCTGACCCAAACTGGCTAAAGTGACATTCCCTACCATACAGCATCTTGCTGAACTATAACCTGGGGAAGTTGGCTGGTCGGGGCAGCTGCTGCTCAGGACTGGCTGGGTATTGGTCAGCGAGTGGTGAGCAATTGCATTCTGCATCTATTGTTTTGTAAATATATATATATATATATATATGCCATTATCTTTACTATTATTTCTGTACTCCTTTTGTCTTGGTAAATAGTTTTTATTTCAGCCTTGGAGTTCTACTTTTTTTTTTTCCAACTCTCTCCTCCATTCCCCTGGGAGGAGGGACTGAGTGAAAGACTGTGTGGTGCTGAGCTGCCTGATGGCTTAAACCACAGCAGTTCCTGTGGCACCCAACGTGAGGCTCAAAGGGTTGAAATAATGACAGATCTGACCTGAGCATTTTAGAACAGAATAGTTATAACCAGTATAGTAGCTTACTAGCTGCTGGTCACAATGCTGATGTTTTCATTCTCAGTGTGGTATTACTCTTTCAAGGTTGTTTTTCTTAACTGCAGTCAGGTTGTTGTCTCTGAGGGCTAGCCTACACTTCCTTGTGGTTTTGCCGGTTTGTATATAGCATGTGCTCATGTTACACTGACCATGAACTTAATCCAGTAGTTGTACTCAGTACAGCCATCATTCTCACACTTCAGGAACCTTATTGCAGAAAGTCTTTACAAGTACATTCTTTACTCCAGACAAAACAGTCGTTGAAAATTTTGTATATACCTGGCATATATGGAACAATGAATAAGCTAACGTGATCTTATTGCTGTGTCTTCCATTGTCTTCCGGTTTTATTTACAGTTAAGAAACTATTCAAAAATACCACCCAGAGATCTACCCTGAGGCAGGATGGTCGTTGGTGGCAAGGTATGTAGGAAGATATGAGCAGGTATCTACCATGATTATCACCTCCAATGGGTCTGGAACTCAGCCAAGCAAGCATATTGTCACCTGGTTGCTCCAGTGCGGGGATAATGGAGTGATAACCTGAATTTAGTGGGTGCGGAAGCCAGGCAGCTGGCATCCCACTCTAGGGAAGGGGGCATTGACAAAGCAATAGCAAAAAATGAAAATTATCTCCTCTTCTGGATGTGACTTCTATCAACAGTGAAGGAAAGATATCCCTACACGGATGATGTTGTGTGTCAGACAGGCAAGTGTACCACCAAGGAAAGAGGAATCTAGTATCTGAGGAAATTAGCTGTGCTGGAGGTGGTATATGACATTGACCTGAACAACAATTGATTATTCCAAAATCCAGATAACATTAAGCGCACACAATCCATGTGATGGAAATTTGTACAGAGTTCGCCATCATAGTATGCCAGCTCACTGGCAGCAATGACCTGGAAAGATGGAGAGGAACAAATGGTGAGTGAATTGGGTAGCCAACTTCAGCAATATGAAGAAAATCTCTCTTCCTCGCTATGGGCCTGCGTTTCAGCTGAGGAGAAACTGATTCAGTGGCTTCAAGAGAAAGAGAATAAATTTTCTCCCCAACCTGTACAAACCAGTATCTCAATTATTAGAAGTAAGCATTCCTCTGCTTGAGAGAGAGGATGTAATGGGTACCTGCCATGTGCCACCCTTTAGTCTTACCAGCATGACCATGGAGAGTATATGAGGAAGTGGGGTGGAAAATCCACCTTGTCTCTGGAGGCATGAGTATATGAGTTGCAAGGCAAAACAATCACAAAAGGGATTATTCCAGGAAAATGGGCACTCCAGTTTCCAGTGGGCAGTTCTCTAAACACAGTAAATGGTCAGATCTTATTTTTGATTTTGATAATGAGACTTTTGGTTTGCATTCACAAGAAGTGAGTAACAGATACAATAACCATAGAAGAAATTATGAAGCAAAGGAAGAATCATAGAGTGGTTTGAGTTGGAAGAGACCTTAAAGTCTTGTTCAATTCCACCCGCCATGGGTGGGGACAACTCTTGACTAGATCCAGTTCCTCAAAGCCCCATCCAGCCTGTCCTTGAACACTTCCAGGGATGGGGCATCCACAGCTTCTCTGGGCAACCTGTTCCTGTGCCTCACTCTCTGAGTAAACAATTTCTTCCTGATATCTAAGCTAATCTACCCTCTTTTAGTTTAAAGCCATAACCCGTTGTTTTATCACAACTCTCCGCTCCCTGATAAGAGTCTGTCCCCATCTTTCCTGTAGGCTCCTTTTAAATACTGTAAGGAATCATTGCAACTCAAAAAATACACAGTCATGGCACAGGGAAAATGGATAGTGAAACAAGGGGAATAAGCTAAAAGAAATTAATGTTCCGTAGTGTGTGACAGGAAAATTTGAAGAATCTTTAGTTAAAAAGAAAAATGCAAAAAGAAGTAAAATTTGCTTTTGTAGTGTAACGTATGCATCATTTAAGCTTATGTGGTTCTGGTACAAACTTTTAGATTCCCTGACTAAATAGCTGAGAGCTATTTAAAGCTATTTAAATTTCACAGAATCAGCTAATGGTTGAAGTTGGAAGGGGCTTCTTGAGGTTGTTTGCTCCAACCCCTGCTCAAGCAGCACCACCCAGAGCAGGGTGCCTATGACCACAACCAGGCAGGTTTTGAAGATCTTCAAAGAGAAGATTCCTTAATCTCTCTGGACAGCCTGTACCAGTGCTCTCTCATTCTCACAGGAAAAAAAGTGTTTCCTGGCATTCAGACGGTCTCCAGATTCAACTTGTACCTGTTGTCCCTTGTCCTGCTACTGAGCTCCACTGGAAGGTGCCTAGTTCTGTCTTCTTTCAACCTTTACTTCAGACATTTGGCACATTGATGATATTACCCCTGAGGCTACTCGTATCCATACTAAACAGTCCCAGCTCTGTTGACTCTTCCTGGCAGGAGATATGCTCCAGCCCCTTAACTCTATTTGTGATCCTTAGTTGGACTTAGTTAGAGGGTGGTGAGGCACTGGCACAGGCTGCCCAGGGAAGCTGTGGATACCCCATCCCTGGAGGTGTTCAAGGCCAGGTTGGATGAGGGCCTGGGCAGCCTGATCTAGTGGGTAGCAACTCTGCCCACAGCCAGGGATTGGAACTGGATTAAGGTCGCTTCCAACCTAAGCCATTCTGTGATTCTGATTCTCTGCTATGACAGTGTATCTCTTTGTCTTTAGTTTAGATAGTACTTGGTAAGGAAAAATCTGAAAATTGGAAGTTAAATAACCATTCTTAAACTATTTCTTTTATATTCTTTTATGTAGATGTAGGGTTGAGTAAGAAAACATTTTTTAGTTGCTTAACTGAAATATTGAAGGAGAAAACATTTCATTCTAATTAGAAACATAGATTAATATTTTTGAGTGACCCATCTTTGTTCCAGGCTTGGCCTCTGAAGAATCAAATGCTTATTTTTCAAACTATTGTTTGTGAGAAGTAGAAACTTTGGCAGAAAAGAAGAAAATAAAACTAAATTTACTATGAGAAACAAGCAAGGGAAAGGAATTCTAACAGAGAGTAATTTCAATCAAAAATCTGCAGGTGCTGCGTTTACTTAAAGCCACAAATTTTACAAGCTCTCTTGCTGACAAATAAGATAATAATGAGGAAAGGTAAGTGGTAGTAAACACACACTTCTGTTATTTCCTTATGAAAGCCTATACTGAGGCCTGAAACTGCAGGAAAGATGTGATAATTCACAGTCACCTCTACTTTAAGTTCTTTTCTGAAGAAGAGACAAAAATTGTCATGTTGTATTTTTTTAATGAAGATAAGATAATTTTGGGGAGAAGGCTTCAAGTATAACTGTACTATATTTTTCTTGTACTAACCTATAGTTCACATTATGTATGCAGTTCAAAAGGTATTTGCATTTTATAGTAAATACCTCAAAAGATATGACTCTTAGACAGTCCTGGCTTTGTTTTTATTCTTCCATCAAGAAAAATAATTTTTTTTTAAATTTCAAATAGTCTCATTTCCATTATTCAGGAGCTTCTTTGTGATATTTGTTCTTACTTTTCATAAAAAGGAGTTAAAAACTTCTGTATATATACAAATATGTAATTTCTTATTTACATATACTCACTGACTTGTCTTTACACTGGCAGCTTTCATAGTAGACATCCTGTGTAGAGTATTCAGTTTATATATGTCAGATCCTCAAGGGCCATGGCTTTTGCCAGATGAAGCACTTTTGATTTTGAGACTGATGAAACACAGTGCTATTATTGATCTGTGCATGACACAGCCTGTCTCTCTGCTGGCAGAGTGTAGCAACATTTATCCAGGAATTTGTGAAATGTCACTCGGATCATGTTCATAAGGTAAACTGTGCAAAAACTGGGATCCAGGCTGAGAATCCATGAGGAATTGGACGTGACTCTCTTACTCCTTCATCCTATCTTCTAGGTCAGGCAAAGTGATGTTTGTTAAAACAATGTCTTCTGTTTTATATCAGATGTTCAAAAAGCATGATGATCACTGGGAACACCCTGTACAGTATACTCCTACTGTTGTTTTACTCAGTATTTTAGGTCACTTGGGTAAACAATATTTTAAGTCAGTGAAAGTGATCTAAATATTCAAAGTCTGTAATTTCTGTTCAGTTTCGGAAAAAAAAAATAACGAAAAAGAACGTTTCCTGTAGACTTCCAACTAGGAAGGTGATTATATTCTCCAAAGTATTTAACTTTCTTTTCATCAGTTTGCCTTTAGGGAAGTAACAATGCATATTTGTCATTAGGATGTCAGGAAACAAGAATTATCACAAAGAATGTGACTGTTTCTGACAAAATACTGGTATTTGCAGGTTTTGTTTCTTTATAAATCATGATTGAACAAGGCTGACCATTTCTGTAAGTAGCAAAAGCATCTGTCATAGAAAATAATGAAAATTATGGTAAATCGATGTGCTGCTTACCTGTTTGTAAAGGGTCAAATGTGACCAACTTTTGGAGACATTTTCAGTAAGTACCATTTTGGCAACAGATTCACTGTAAAATTGCAAACTGGATATTGCACCAACAAAAAGCTGCAGTTATTAATTTTAAGTTTCTGTTTCTAGGTTAGGTATAGCAATAACAATGTGAAAGTTAGCCATGAAAGAAAAATAATCATTTTATTTACCTCCAGTTTTCAATTTTAAACATTGAAATGTGTAGCAAATTTTCTAGACCTTTTGATTTTAACAAACAGATGCTAGTTACAGCAGGAAGAAACAGGTGGTATGTAAGTAAACAATTTGAGTTTGGCTTTATTTTTTTCCAACTAGAGCAATGATTTTTTTATATATTTCTGTAAAGTAATTTCTGTAGTTTGAATTTCACAATGCCAAATCAAGATTTACTTGAAATATCACCTGTGAGTGGCAACTGAAATGTACTTTAGTATCTACTTTTTAAAAAGCTTTTTTGATGTTTTTGAATAAGAATGTACAAGAGTGGAAATATTTTGTTGGGAAGATATATTTACATGCATGATGAATTTATCTCTCCCTTTAAAAGACTGACATATTTGTGAGTTGCTAACTCATGAACTGTGGGAAATTCAAAAATTGCAGTGTTTTTTGTTTTGCTTTGTTTTTGTTTGATTGCTTTGGTTTCCTCTGTGGTTATGTGTGTTTGTATTGCAGAGGTCTGCGGGCTGGCCAAATACAAGTGTCACTTTCTTAGAAACATGTAGATGCTATTTCATAGCATGAAGGCCACCTGCTTGTAAAATCCACCACTCTTCATAGTGGAAGCATTCCCGGCTTCTCATGCATTATTTTTCACACGGAATTTCACAGGGTACACTTATTTTACTATTTAGCAGTGGGAAGGCTTTCTGTGAGATACTGAGTTTTGTTGGGAGCACAACACATAAAATGTACATATTGGAAGAAATCAGCGAGAATTCTGAAAAGTGTTAAAGATGTTACTGGTGAGAAGAAATTCAAGGAAGGTGATTCATGAGATCTACAAAATAACAGATCAACGGTAAAGACTGAGGGAATGTCATAGTCACCCTTCCAGTGTGCAAAACATTATTTTAAAAGGCTGTTGTTCAATTTGTACTTTTATCTCCTTTAAGGTAAGGCATACAGAAGTAGATTTAATTTGCCCAGAAGGATTTAGATATAAGGCAAACATTCTCAGCCTGAAAGCACTGAAAAACTGCAAAAGATTGCCACAGGAATCTTCGTAGTTAGATTGAAAATTTCAGGAATAGTCTATTTGCACTACATTTTGCAAGTGCTGAATTTAGCATATTTATGACATCATTTCCAGTTTTGTTCTTGCAGTACTTCAATTTTTTGTCCTCATGTCAAAGTACCTAAGACTGGAAAAATACTTTTTAGTACTGAAGAGTTTGAACAACAGGGCTGGCTGCTAATCTCTGCAAACTTTTTTATTCATTGAGTACCAAGTTCTCCTTTTCCTCCATATTGTTCATTATTTTCTGATTTCTAGTAACACCTGTCATTTACCAGAAAGACCCATAACAACTCCTCCCACATCTTTTTCTAGGGTTAACAATATCAGAAGGAAGTATATCCTGAAACTCTAGAGAGAGACTCTGTATCAGGGATTGTAATAATGGCTTTAAACTAAAGGAGGGTAGATTTAGGTTAGATATTAGGAAGAAATTCTTTACTGTGGGGGTGCTAGGGTAGAGTTTGCCCAGAGAAGCTGTGGATGCCCCATCCCTGGATGTGTTCAATGCCAGGTTGGATGGTGCCTTGGGCAAACTGATCTACTGGGTGGCAACCTGACCATGGAAGGGGGTTGGAACTGGGTGGTCTTTGAGATCCCTTTCAACCCAAGCCATTCTATGATTCTGTGAACTCTAGGTTCTCAAGTTCTTTTGAGCTTCTCCAGACTTAAAAACATGAATCTTCTTCACCAGTTCAGCACTGTAAGGTCTTCTGCCAAGCACCAGTTTCATGTGTTTGACCTTCTTTTTGTACCATTCCCACAGTGAGTTTTCTGTGTTTAGTTTAAAACAGAAAAAGAATTGGCCTTGTGGAATTGGCTCTCATTCCTACAATCTCTTGTTCAAGTTTGTATTTTCAAAATTAATGCCGATGTTCCTCCCTTTCACTTGAAAGACGTATCCGTAGCCAGGAGCTCAAACAAAGTAGAGCACAGCCTCTCTTTTAACTATAGCAAAGAAGAATCATGAATGTGTTTGATATTTTTTCATCTTGCTGGGCAAAAAGGACTAGGAGCAAGGAACTAAGACGTCTTCGGTAATGATAGAAAAGGAAAGTGTTACAACTAAGATTACTTTTGAGATAGAAAAAGAAATGATATCTGGCTTTGTCTGAGACTGTCAAGGATTGTCATTGTCTCAGATCAACATGAGACAATCAGCAATACTTACCTTAAAACCTACTGAATGGGACGAGACAGGGTTCTGGGCCTCGTTGATTTTCTACAGCATTCTTTTCTTGTGCTTGTCTTGGAACCTACTTATCGCAGAAAATTAGTACTTGGCTTACAGTATTCTTTGAGATCTCTATAGAAGTTAGATGCCAATACCCCATTTTTAGCCTGAAAAGAAGAGTTTTTGTGCTTTTGAAGCCACGTTTGTTTGCTTGAACTTCGTGGACCTCTAGACCTAATGCTAGAGAAGAGAGAAGAATGTCCTTCTTGCTAATGCTCTGCCCCATCTGATTTCTTCTGCTTAATTGTCATTGGCAATGCCAGTTGACAGTAATGACATTGGCAGTAATGAGGCAATAGTGGACTGTTCCCATAGCTTGTAGTGCGTTCAGGTTCATTTTATGTTGCTCTGAATATCTTAGATGCCTAATGTGTCAAGAACGTCAGTTTCTCAGTAATGGAGACTGTATAGTCATGTAGTCTCATGAGCCATAACATGCCTCATGAGATTCACAGGCACTTGAAAAGACTTTACTCTTTGATGACTGAACTGGTCAGTTTGTGCATAGTTTTCTGTTCATTCAGAGATTCAGCAGTGGTCCTGTAGTTTTGGGACTATTGAGCGCATCTCAGAGAAGTGTATGACAACTTCTGTGTTCTTACCTCAGTGAAGCAAGTGTAGCAAAATGAGGGAAATACTAAGACAAGGCAGCTGTAGATCTGCTTCAAGCTGGGACCTTGAATTGCAGGAATTGGGCCCCGTTACAATATTGTCTTTAAATTGTTCATTTTTATGAAAAAAATGAATTGCCTAAATGAGTCATTATATTGATCATAATCATGAAAAAGGGAAAGTATATTTCGTTTTACCTATTATCCTGAAAACACGGCCTCTTCTCATGATGGTCTCTTCAACTATTTAATATGCAATGTAAGGAATACATAATACTAAACTACATAATACTAAACTGTTCATTTTTGCCTGTAGTTTTAGCAGGGGTACCAATGATGACATAAATTACAAATTAAAGATAAGACTGTAGGGGTTCATTTAGAAGAATCCAGGGATGAATTACCACTTTAATTTAAATGCAGAACATTTTAGAAGTAATTTTTAATGCAGTTTGTGATTTTGAAAAATACCCCTTGTCCTCACATCTCCCCCACAATTTCTATGACGAGCTTTTTCATACCCTTTAGAAGTGTCTGACAATATACCGTTATTTTCTTAGGTAGAAAATCATGTAATACGTTAATATTTATACAGTATAACCTTTATATGACTAGAGAAGTTTCAGATTTTTTATCTTTCTTTTTCCAACTCTGTATTTTTGTTCTGTGAGAACACCGAACTTTTCCAGTAAACAGATTTGTTAATCAAGTGTTCATTTAAAATGTTTTCCTTTGATGTAATTGACTATATGAAAAAAAAAGTCAAAAAACCTCTGAGGGTGGTTTTTCAGCTTTTATTGATTGTTGAAGCTGTTATAAATGGCATGTTTAAATAATTGTATAAATTTAAATCTACAGCTATCTTTTATTTTCTTTTTCTTGAATACTGCAACCAAACTTTGAGAATACCTCATCTATATACATATTTTTAGTAATTTTTATCTTAAAATATCCATATCATTTCCTTAACCTTTCATAGATGTTTTTTGTGAGTTGACAGATTACAGTCTTTAACAGTTGAAAGCTTGAGGTTTAAGTAAATGAAAACAATACTTTAAAATGAGGCCAGGGTATGGGAGATGAAACAGTTTTCCCTACAAACACAGAATTCCTGCCTGCTTACATGTGAGATGCAGAAGTATTTCAATATAAAATGGTTCACTTTCTAAAACAGATGGAAATGAGGAGAGGTTAAATTAATATTTCACCATTCTTTCAGCTGTTTTGTTTCTTTTTTTGGTTATATTTCCTTTTAAAATAATTTTAATTTTTAAAGATATAAAGCTGTATACTTTTGGAAATAAGCACATAAATAAAAAGGAAGTTTAAAAACAGTCTTTAAAATAGCATTTTCATTTTGATTTCTCTCTATTTTATGTGAGCTATACGGAAAACAGATGGAAGCATTATTAATTTTTTCCCCCAATGAGTTTTAGTGCAGCATATTTGTATGTGTTATCTGAAACATATGAATACTTAGTATTGCTGCTGTTAAATTCGTAATGAGTTGTAGGGATTGTGAAATTCCCTTACTGGCTCTCATGCAAGTAGTTCATTTGCAGTGCTTAGATGTATTAAGATTAAGCAGGGGGAATATGGCAAGCACTATCCCTGACCCTAGATGAAAAATTCAAATTTCTAGCTTTATGAGTTTGCCCCAACTGTCATGTTTGCTGAAAATCAGATAAATACTGTGTAACCCTGCAAAATATCTTGCAGTAAAGCCTTGTCCTAACTGTAAAAGTTTACATGGATTTCCCTCTTTGAAAATTTTTTAGTCACTACTAAGGTGTGGAAATTTTGCAGTGAATTTTTTGCATCAAATGGAAGTCTTTGTTTGTATAGACCAATACCTAATGTGCTCGGGTATGTTAGGTGTTGGAATACCCAATTCAACTTGTATTTGTTTGACTAGCAGTGGTGGGCACCTGGAAACAGTTTTTCTATTTCAGCCACAGCTTTGTAACTCGCTTGCTCTAACATTCAGGTGCTTATAAATAGGACAAAGTGTTGCGAAGTATTTCATGTTATATTTTCATTTGGAATGTAATTGAAGCAGATGTTTAATGTAGTGTGTTGTGTCTGTGTAGAAGTTGTTCAAATATGTTCTATAATTAAAGCTTAACTTGCTGTAGAAAATACTTTAATCTCAAATATTTTTCTTTCTAAGAAATATAATTTTTTTGAAGTTCTGTAATTCTTTATGTGGAATAGTTAAAGTGTTTAGGCAAGGTCCTACACAGCTGCAACATCTGTATATACTGCCAGTTTGCATCTTCACATTGCAAGATGAATTCTTATAAAAATTAAAGTACGTAGTTGTGATTATATAATTGATCACAGCGAAAATGCTTCTACAAGAAGCTTTACATACATAGCTTATATTCCTTTGAAATTTGCAAGGACTGGAGTACTGCATCTGCTATAGCATGAAAACAAGATAGTGTTGTTAATGTTAACAGAAATTAGGCATGCGGTACAGCAGCATTTACTCATACAGAGGTGTAAAATGAAACTGATAGAAAACATAAACTAAAATTGAATTGCTGCAGGTCCAAGCCCTTAAGTTTGAATTGCTGTTATCATTTCACAGATAACATTTTTCAGAAGCGTTTTCATTGTATTAAAAAATCGTTAGCTAGATTTTTACTAAGTTTTCCTTATTTTCCATAATTTGAGAAATCATTAGTTGCACAATATGCAGTTCTGTACTCAGGATTCTCTGTTGTTTGTAACAGCAGATGAATGTGTTACTCCAATCCGTTTATATGAGTGTGTTTGTGTGTTTCTCTGGAATGCTTGTATGTGCTTTGGTCTTGATCTGTCATTTACAAAAAAAAAAAAGAAAAGAAAAGAAAAAGAAAAAGGAAGTGGAGTTATCTGCACTAACTTCAGCATTTTTTTTATTTCATAAAATGTTGTATTTCATTTCATGAAATGTCGTTCATAAAAAGCTAGACCAAATGTGGTAATACTAAGCTTTTTAAGTTGTAGAATATATTTTAAATTTTTATGGCAGCGTTTTGATCCAAAATAGCTGCATTAGAATTTCAAGAAAACCGTTTGCTTATAAAGTTTTGTATGGTAAATAAATCTTTATAAACAATGATTACTATGTGTGTTTTGTCAATACTAATACATGATTATGAAGACATTCAGTCTTCGTCAAGAGTCTTTATTTGTTGGTGAAAGCACTTGCATTCCCAAGAGCAGCCGAGTATATGTTTTGTATATGTGAAATAGCCACTTTACTTTTATAAATCTTATGAACTCTGATTATGTTACAGTGACATTATCAACAGGACAACTGTATTTTTTCTTTACTAAGGTACCTCAGAAGAGAAATGCGCCTCTTATCTGCATGCTGATATCTGTATTTCTCTGCTGGGAACTAATTTAAACACTTCATGAGAGATTGACATATTCAGTGCCTTAAACATTCTTAAAAGCTGCTTTGTTCATTGCAAACCATATTTAGTATGACCTCATAATAATGTAGCACACCTCAAGTGTCATGCCTGTCTTTACTATGCACACTGGAGCTATGTTCATCTATACTAGACAATTGCACTTCAAGGAAAGATTTTTTTTTCTTGATAGGCAATTAGCAGTAATTAGGAAGATTCACCTCAATAAGATGTCAACATGAGATTGTTTAAAGAAGTTGAATGTCAGTGGCTTTAAAAGAAGGGTTTTTTTCGCTGACACATAGGTATGGCATGTGAAACATGAAATGTTAATTTAACTTTTCTGCTTATTATTCATGCACAATATTATTTTGTCATTCAGATACTACACTGACAGAGTGCAAAGGGTGTCAAAATATGCTGCTAGAATAAAAAGAGGATTAATCTACCATTGGCCAATTAGCCAAAGGGTACTTAATGGTCTCTAAAGGCTACTGAAGTCTAACAACTAGCTAAAGCACTGGCAAAAAGTCCTCTATATTACCTTCATTTACTTGACATTTTGTGAAACCATCAGATGCTGATAGCTACATTTGGCTGAAATAAAATTAATAACTGAGTAATACAATAGATTTTACTAAAATTTCAGAAAAAATAAATAGCAAATAACATTTGCATTTTAAATCTTTTTCTTGCATTTTGGATGTTTGTTTCAGTTTAGGAGTAGGGTATTAAATCACCAAAGACTTCTATTTCATATTTTGTATGCATGTCTGGAATGATAAGTAATCAGTCACATACATCACTTGCTAGAAGAGAACTTCCAGTAAGAATTTGGAGTTATTGGCCTTTTCTCTGTATGATCATATTAAGTATGCAGCACAGTTGGCTTTGTAGTCTAGAATTGGCATATATCTTTTCATACTTTCAAATAGCTGCATACGATTTTTATTTATTTTAGCTTTTTTTTTGTGACCCATCAGTCAGAGGTAGGTTTTGATTCAAGAGAATGACACCGTGTCAAGATTAGTGGAATTGACTCTGTAAATTTTCCTTGGATACTGTAAATATGTTTATCATGTTATAATAACATTGGCTAGTGTGTGTAAAATTGCAAAAAAGCTAACTCTATACCTGCAAATATGTTTTGAAACATCTTTCATGGTTTACATTTGCAACAAGTACTGCTTATCATACATGCTTTTTATGATTGATCTAAAGCTGTGAGAGAAGAGAATTCTTGTTTTAAACGCAGCATTGGATTTTAAAGTGGAACTTGGTATAGGACCTACACAGCATAACAAATGTATTTTACTACCTGATGTTGCAAGATTTTTTGGAGAAAAGAAAAAGAAATTGGATGAATTAAGTCTATAAGGGAAATCTCCATACACGTAACGCATTTGTGTGCCAGGGTTATAGGATGGGAAGTTTTGTACTAAGTATGATTTTTACACATCTGAGGATGCTTATATTGTTTGTAGATGGATGACAAAATGGTTAGTATAAGGTTGTCATTGCTTGATAAGGATTTCAAGAATGCCTGATTAAAATCCTATCCTGTATTTCTATGTATTTTGCATAGAAATACGTTCTGTATAATCTACTAATATTTATATTAGTCTGTGGTTTCATTTACAGCAGTGTCAGTGCAGTAGCAACGACTGCTAGCAGAAATGTCATTGTCATATATGCTAGTTGCAGTAAGAGAGTGAGTCTACTGTGGACTGTAGCAGAAGTAACTTTGCAGGTTACTGGACAAGCAGAACTAACCTTGCAGGTTAGTTTTGATACAAGGGAGCACTAGGCTTTACCAGGAACTTCCTAGGTGAATCCGTTGGGTCTTCCCTGTAGCTGTGTTTCTGAGAAGAGGGCATATGTTAAAAAGTGTTGCTGAGTCACTGGGAGTTTTACATGGACTGCACAGAAACTGGGATTTCATCACTTACCCCTTTGTGTACAGGAGAACAGTGTCGTGGGTATACCAGGAGCAAGGAGATTAAGATAGATGGATGTTAATAAAATATTGAATCTATAAACATCTGTTAAGCCAAAACACTCTGGAGGAGGTGCGGCAGACAAAGGCCGCTACATCTTGGAGGAACAGCGGTAGCCTCCCTTTACAAACATCTGGTCTAGCTGGTGTTTAAGATTCTACCTTTCATCCTAGTGACCTCTTGGAGTAAATCCTTTTTACTCTGTCACTCAGAATTTGTGTGCATGGTAGCACACACACAAAAATATCTGCTGGGTCTAAAACAGAATGAAATACTTGATCTGATTGCAGTTGCTTCGTCTTTGTCAGGTTTTGCAAATTAATGGGATTTGTTTTGTGTATACTCCTTTGACTTCACGCCGCTGGGTTTGATTTCTGCATTTAATATTTGTGTACATTCATATTTGACATATATTTTTCTGCCTCTTCACTTAAGTAAATCTATAGCCAACACAGCAGTGTCCTCTTTGGCACCTGTCCAATTAAGCCCTTTTCTTTTTCAATTTGTTTGTTGTCATTTTTGGCAATGTGGCCACTGCAATCATGGCATTTTAGACCTGTTGTGTTTTGCCTGCAGCAGTAGTCTTTACGTA
Organism: Penelope pileata; assembly: GCA_013396635.1. Lineage (NCBI taxonomy): Eukaryota > Metazoa > Chordata > Aves > Galliformes > Cracidae > Penelope > Penelope pileata. The sequence goes on along the minus strand of WBMW01002835.1, from coordinate 379,081 downwards.
GACAAAGAAACTTCTGTAAGTAGCTTGCTATCTTGAGCAGATACAGGGAAATCTTTGATTTTAATCAGAGATATTGATCTAGCTATGGTGGGTTTGGGTTTTTTTGGTGCTTTTTTTTTCCTTTTTATGAATAATTTATTATAGAAACACTGAATCATGAAATTCTGCATGTAGAAATATTGGCAATACTAGACAAATTAACCTAATGCGTATACCATTCTATATGGTATCTTTCTGTACTGCTACTTGATTTGTTTATTAAAGTAGCCTTCATTTTGTCTTTTAACCATACTGTATTAATTCTGAGAATAGTATAACATACTGCAGAGCAACCAATTATAATATACATCAACACTGTTTATCTCCTGGTCAGTAACGACAACAGGCACAGAAAGATTAACTCTTGTACTGAAAACAGTACTTATCTCAGGTACACATATATTCTGCCTATTGGCTATAATGAGTGTGCTTTAGTGTGAAACACTATTAGAGTTTTAACTTTAAATATACTTTTATTTACTTACTTACTTTTTTACTTTATTTACTTACTTTTTAATATATATTCTAAAGTGAATTTTCTTGTGTCTGTGAGAATTTTTAAGCTAATATAAAATATGCAAGATTTCTCATGTCATTTGTAACGAAAATAACTTGTCCATAAGTAGTATTTCTTTTATTCTTTATTCTTATATATATGTGGTTCTTATATGATCCATATGGAAGTGTGGATATATGAACATGTGTATAAAAATGCTTGTTTTTTTCTAATAGCATCAAACAATATAAAAGCTAATTCCAAATTAAATAATAAAATATTCTGAAAGGGAGCGCTAGCTTTAACCTTCTCTCATCCCTGTTTTTTTGTGTGTACAAGCATATAACCAGACACACATTTAGTCATTTCAGACTGTAATATCTTAATGTCTTCTCCAGTTTCTTATTGGGGAGGGCTTTTTTCCCTTTTTGAGAGATTTTAATACTATTTTGTATAGTTGTTCCTTATGTTAAACTATGATATTACAATCTGCTTTAGAATAATAAGATTCTGCTTAAGGAGCAGAGAGTTGTTAGGCCATTGGTAGCTTTCAGCTGACAAAAAATTTGTGGAATTTAAGCACTAGCATGAAGATTAGTTCAGTTCCCCTTTTCATAGAACAGCAATTATTGTTATTTGAATTAAATATTTTATTTTAAAGATTACCTCTGTAAGGAATACCATGAAATATATTGTTACAAAGATGAAATGTCTTGTCAGTTGTCAATCAAGTGCAACAAGGCTGAGTTAGTTTGCATGTTATTTATTTGAACTAAATCCCTAACAAGCCTCGTCTGCTAATTGGACTTAGCATTTATGTTGCTAAATGAGAAGCATTTTGGCTGCAGTATAGGGTGGTAAGACCTACCCAGTGGAATAAACAACCAACATCTGTTATCCTGTCCTGCTCCAGCTTGGCTTTTACCACTTAAGTGCCTCAGCCCTAGAGTCAAGGTTATGGAATATGTGGTTCTCTGGCTATGGTGCATATATGTGAAAGGGAAGAAATAACACAACATGAGTAAAGACCAGCCAACCAGAAGATATTTAGTGCAGCTGGTCCACTTTGCTTTAACCTCTACAAGCCCTACAAATATCAAAACAAAAGCCAAGAGAATGTATGTTTTATAGCTGTTGTCAACACAGCAATTCAAGTGAGCTTACAGGGGTCACTATTAAAACAGATTTGGCATTTAACCATCTTTATTTTATACACCTTGATGCCTGAGACATCTTGGTATTTCTTCATCACTACAGAAGTAATTCTAGAATTGCAGAGAGACTCCAGGTAAACAGGTTTCAACAGTAGCTGCTATTACAGTTTTTTAAATAATTTTTGCATGTCATTGTAAAAATTGCAACAGTCAAACTTGAATCAGCTTGCCTTTAAAAAATTGGTTGTTTTTGATGTAACTTTATTTCTCTTTCCTGCCAGATTTGATTTTTTGCATGGACGAGAGACTTCAACCAAGAGCTGTGCAGGATAATTATAGATAATATATACTGTTTCATTCTTCTTGAATTCTAAACCACAGAACATCTGATATGATCATGCAAAGTATTTTTAGGATGCAATTGTGATTCTTACTTCTGTTTGTAAAACAGGTGTTGACCTCCAACCTGGCCAAGTGGCAACAGGAGAAGGAAGATTTACAAGGAAAATTGAAGTTGAGAGAACATCTGTCTCAAACTGCTGGCAAGAGTGAAGTCACACTAGCTCCTTCAAAGAACATTGATTTAGAGATGAAACAGCTGCAGTGCAAACTAAAGGTGACAGAACAGATTATCCAGTACTGAGGATAATTCACATGAACAGTATTTCATAACTGGGTCAAGCAAATATATATATATATACACACTCACATTCACATGTGCATGTAATTTATATATGAAATGCCAGTGATTAGCAACTTAGTTTTCAGATAATCTTTGATGTTAAATAAAATGTAGTCATAACCAGAAGAATTAAAATGTATAATTAAAACAATTTTTGCAGATCAAGTAGGCCAAGTGGGGTGTTTGTTGAGTTTTTGCACAATTAAGTGCATCTTGTTGAAAAGTGCTGTGGGATGACTTTAATGAGAATTGCTGTGATTACTTTGCTTTCTTTAAAAAGGAGCTAGGTAACAGCTATCTGTGAAAGTGGAGGATAGAATTTTGGCTGATTGTGCAGTTCATGTAATGTAACAGTATTACATTACTTAATTGTCACTACTATTCTTGTCTTCAGAGAGATCGTTCTTTTTGTATTTGTGTTTTCTGTAGATTAACTAGTAGGAAAATACTAACTTGTTGATGATTTCATTTTTCAGTCTCCAGTGGCTGTTGTGTGTGAATGATGTAGATTCTAGACTGTGTTGACGTATCTGAGGGCTTTTTCAACGTGCTGCATGCCTGGAACATAGTACATCCTCCTCTCTTTTCAGTGAAGGAAGTATTTGCACAACAGTGTCTTAAAGTTGTTTTTTTTCTTCATTTGCTTTTTAATATTTGAGTAAAGATAGAAGTTCAAAATGGTACAGCTTCTTGCTGCTAGTAGAAAGTGCACACTAGCAAGATGGCTGTCAAAGGACCAGCTGGAGGAAAAGACCATACTGCTTGAGCTCTGACTTTAAGTACTGGATTAGTGCTAGCTCACTTGAGTAATAGAGTACTGTTCTGACATCTTAGCTATTGATGGGAATGATGATGATATAGATAGCCGTAGGATGCTAGATGCATAAATTCTAAGTTCTAGGATTAGTAAAGGTAGGTCATATTGATGGAGACATCAGGGCAGTAGGGGGCAGCCTTGAGAAGGCACATAATGTGGTTCCCTTAAGTTATAGAATCATTAACGTTGGAAAAGACCTCTAAGGTCATCTAGTCCAACCGTCAACGCATCACCACCATGCCCACTAAACCATGTCCCTCAGTGCCACATCTACACATTTCTTGAACACTTCCAGGATCAGTGACTCCACCACTTCCCTGGGCAGCCTCTTCCAATGCACTACCACTCTTTCTGAGAAGAAATTTTTCCTATTATCCAACCTGATCCTCCTCTGGTGCAACATGAGGCCACTACCTCTCATCCTATCACTAGTTACCTGGCAGAAGAGTCCGACCCCTACCTCACAACCTCCTTTCAGGTAGTTGTAGAGAGCGATAGGGTCTCCCCTGAGCCTTCTCTTCTCTAGAGTGAACAATCCCAGTTCCCTCGGCTGCTCCTGATAAGACTTGTGCATCAGACCCCTCACCAGTTTTGTTGCCCTTCTCTGGACACGCTCCAGGGCCTCAATTTCTTTCTTGTAGTGGGGGACCCAAAATTGATCGCAGTAGTCAAGATGTGGCCTCAGCAGTGCCAAGGAGAGAGAGATGATCATTATGAGAAAGAGATCTTAGAACAATATAGGCCGACTTCTTCAGTGCTGGTTTTAGATTTGACTTTGCCTGATCTTCTTCTATGGCTGCTGAGTGTTGATTTTAAATAATTCTGTTAGGATTGTTCCTTTTAGATGAGTGTCATCCGGAAATCCAGTAGTGAATTGATTTATGAAAAAAAGGAAAATCAAAAATGAAGATTTTTTCAGTAAAATGTAAATAATGCTTATGCTATAAGTCTGCTGTATTTGTCCACTACATATGAATTGCAAAATTCATATTGAGACTTGTTTTTTTTTCTGTATTTCTGCAGTAGAGGAAGCAAACGTGAATCTGATGTCAAAAATGTTAAGATGACATTTAATTCCTTGTTAAAGTGGTCTTACATAAAAAAATCTAAGCAAAACCACATTTAAACATAATCTTTGACCCCAAATCCATGTTAGTTGAGTGTCCAGATGTTGGACTCGATGACACTTGTGAGTCCCTTCCAACTCAGGATGCGATGATTTTATAACTTCACTGATGGTTGAATTGAATGAGTGTTTTGACTGAGAGGGCATCAAGAGCTACTTATGTCAAATGACTGAAATTGTTAGCCTTATTTTGACCTGATAATTTTCAGAAACTTTCAGTCTGAAAGTCATTTTTAGGAGAAGAAATTAACAGAAGTTGTGAAGTATTGTTCCAGGTTATCTAGCTTATTTAAAGGAGATAAAAAGTTGCTCTTCTGAATGTCTGAAGGTACAAGCTGCAAAAGCTTGTGTTATAGCTCAAAATCTCGAAGTACTTGGTTTTGTTAATTCTTTTTTCAGAGCTAACTGTGCAGTATTTATGTTGTATGTAATGATTCTTTGTTACTTTGCCAACAAGAAGTGTTTTAGGTGTAGGTGATGAGTTTGGAAGCAAAATACTGAAAGCAAACAGCTTTGCCTCTGAGCCTGTGCAGAGGCCCACCTAAATATTAAAGTGCATATCTGGTGTGTAAACCATGTCACTGGGTGCTGTGCTTCATGCTAATGAAGTTCAACCTCAAGAAACAGGTCTCAGGAATATTCCCTTATCACATACCCTTTTAACAATTTTCTGGTTGTTACATAGTATTCCATTATGTTACAATAATAGCAAATAGACTAGAGAAGTTATTAAGAACAATATTTTACATCTAACTGTGCACACAAGACTGTATATGCTTGAGGTAGACAAAGTTATGTGCAATACTCCGATTAATGTTAATAGGTGTTACAAGTCTGCACTAAGCAGAGAAATTCTCCGAAAGATTCTTTGTTTATAGCATATCTGATCTGTTCACTTACTGTTTATGCATAACGAGTAGAGCGTTTTAGCACATTGGCTGAACCTGCAAAAAGGCGTGCATATATATTTTGTGCAAACACTTCACAGATATGTAACTCTTGGCAAAACCTTTTGGTGTTCTAAAATCACTACAAGCAATGTATTTCAGCTGCCATTTTCAGCAATGGTATTCAAAGCATATGCTCAGATTGCTAAGATGGCTTCTCTAGTTAAATTTCATGTTTTTATTTCTGTGAAGTGTTTTAATAATTCTGTATTTAAATCTTGGAATCTTGGCTAGATTATCTCAGTGTGTGTGTGACGAATTTGAGGCTTTTTTATTATTTTTTTCTTTCTACTATATATATTGCAGACAGGCAACAACTGTGTAATTCCTCTTTAGCATTACATAAGCCTGCACATTAGGACCGTACGTTTTTGTTACAGAAAAAACGAATTTTTGTTAATATGGCTGATGGGAAATGTTTTGTCTTCTGCTTTGAGTTTTAAGGGACACACAGACAACAACTGCTGTTGTAAGGTTGCTTTGTATTCCCAAATGCACAGGATGCAAGGGATTATTGGAAACCATTCTCTGTAGATGTAGACCTCTTTTGCTCTTGAACCATTCAAGACTATAGTTCAAATAAAGACGAGATTTTATTTCTCTTCTGTCCTGTCACTTTTTTAACTGACTGTGCTATGTCAGGAAAATTTGGTCCTGATAGCGTACTCAGATTGCCGGTGTCCTGGTGAACATCTATTAGTCATACATTTTTATACCAGTGGAAGAATACTGATTTTGAGCATATTTTCTAAGGAAAGTGTTTCTGTTTAAGTGTTGCTAGAAAGCGAAATACTCCTTTTGTGCAATGTAACAGATTCTAGTTAATGCTTAAGACCCTTCATATAATATGTGGAAGTCTACACAGCCCATTATTTCAAACAAATTTACTGTTGCTTGAGATAATATTCAATCTAATTTATTTCTATTTTAATATTCTCCAACATAGAATTCGAATAATGAAATCACTAAGCAATCAACTACCATTAAGTCACTGAAAAATGAAGTCCAGGAAAAAGAAGAACAGATTCGGGAACTACAAGCTAAGTATGTTCACTTTCCTATCCATTGTGTTTGGTGCCACCCAGCGGCGGCTCTGTAATCGGTACAGTAGTAACAGATTTCCGAGAGAATGTTGGATTCCTCTTTTTTATTATGATCTCGTAGACTGTTGCAGATTTTTTTTCCTGTGTGTGTTTTTTTGTGTTTTGTTTTATTTCGTTTTTAAGAAATTTCAGAAGTGCATTATCAAATTGTGTGTTTAAACTGTTATGTGATTAGCTAGCCTGTAGTTTCTGTGTTGCAATAAGAATACCTTAAATCAGAACTCAGACCCTAGAGTGGACTTTTTTTTCCTTGATGTAAGTCTAAATGAATTCCTCAGCACTGTTAAATACCATCTTTCAAATACTGTAATTCTTTGCCTAGGGGCTAAGAGACATGTCAAGGTTCAGATGCTTAAACAAGATTAACTATCCAGCCTTACATTCATAAAAGTTCAAAAGGACAGTTGTATTTCTTTCTATTTGAATTGATTAAGGTTTACCACTCATTTTGAAATTCACATGTATTGGTTTGAAGTATGCAACTGAGATTTTTGTTCTGCCTTCTTACTTTGACCAATGTAACACAGTTCTTCAATTGTATTGTTATATAAACATACCTATTAGTGTACTTGTGAATTTCTTGCCTGTCTCTAAGTTTAACTACTCTACCTATTGTAATTTTTTTAGTTGTAGAAAGAATGCCGTTCGCTTATCTGAATTTTTTCTATTTCAAATATGCAATATTCATTTCAAATTGTTGAATTATGTGTGTAGTGTATTTTTGATTTCCAAATATAAGTGATGTCTTCTACCGTAGTGTTTAAGCTTAACTTTGAAATAGAGTTACCAGTTATCATGCTTCCTTCATAAAATAGATAGTGCTTTTTCATAAACTTTGAGATTTAATCACCAAAATAAAAAAAAAAAAAAAAGTGAAATAGATGGAAGACATCTTAAGATATAATAGTTTTCTGACATTTAATGTGATACTGACGTGGTATCAACTATATTTTATTCCTAAACATACTATCATTTTGCTTTCATTAAAAGAAATCCAGATACCTGGATTTCAGATACTGCTTATATTTATACTTTATGTGTATGATAACTGTGGACACATTATGTAAGACATAATTTTCTCATTAAGCAGTGATCATCTTGTAGTACACAAAAGTTTCTTTAATTGAGAAGTTTGTGATAAGTGCTGATGTTGTTTCTAGTTTTTGTGCATTTTAAGAATTGTCCTAGCTGATATTGTAGTACAGCTATAGAATTTCTTCATGTATTTCTGTATATTACTGAGTTGGATGAAAGGAGAATTCTCCCCCTCACTTTTAAAAAGAATTTTGTACAAAATGATGTTTGAAAAATATCTACTTCAGACATTGAAGAAGTTCAATTAAACTTTGTCTTTGATTTTTTAGAATAGCTTTAAAAGTATTATTACAAGTTTAAATAAGGCAAGTTAAAGCATGAACGTCAGCAAAAAGCAAATCACGTATGTAGAATTAGGTTTATTTATGCATCCTTATGGTTAAGAATAAAGTAAATTGCAAGATTTGAATCAACTTCTATTTTAAAAAAAATACTACATCTACAAAATGGTAGTTTCTCTGCTGCATTTATACTTTTTAGTTGTTTAAAACAGTTGCATATTAATAGTATTTTCTAACAATGACATGCAGCGTGACTTCTTCCCTTTTAGGATTTCTCGATTGGAGAGGGACCTTAATATGAAAAGACATTTGATAGAAGACTTAAGGTCTCGTCTAAAAGCAAACCAAGAAAATGAGAAAGCCTGTAATGAAACATTAGAAGGTCTTGAGAGAAAGGTACTTCTTTCTTGCTAGCTGTAATTTTAGGGGAACCAAAAGCTGATGGATTTGCAGAAGTCATTTTAACGCGCTATACATACTAAATCAATATATTGCTTTAAGCAAAGAACATACATAAATTTAAATGTATAGCTCCTTCCACTTTAATTTGTATGAAATCAGTATATAGTGATAGTTTGGATGGTTCAGCATTATTTAATGTATGATCATGAGAGGTAATTAAAATCTGAAGTATTCAGAACACTGAATTGCAAAGACATGCTCTAATTAATGAGATTTAGTTTTATACAGTCTAAGTTCATAAAACAGAGTAGACCTGAGACAAGGATGATTTTATGTGACACATACCAATGAAATCCATGCATATCTCCTGGCTGCTGTATTTAAATGGTTTAATATGTTAATCTGTTTTGTGCTGGAGTGCTATGATGATTCACACTTATTGGCTTTTAACACAACGTAATTCTATCCATAGAGGTAAAGCTTGATTTCTATACCAGATTATTTCTCTTGCAAAATTCTAGGACAATTTCACTGAAGCTAGGAGAACTTCTATGCGTCTCGGCATCTTTCCATATTATCCAAACAATGTATTGCACTTTTGTCTTTCATTCCTGGAAAAGATCATGACACTTGGTTGTCTGTCAGGTTATGTGGAGTAGGACCCCAAAATAGAAATAAACAATTTACCAGTTTGCCTTTCTTATCCTAGAATGCAGGTGCTTGCTGCATGCTACAGGCACTACCTCTGCTTGAAGTCATTAAGCACTTTCAGCTCTAGGGAGAGCTACTCTATTACCCTCCATGCCAGAGATAAGGTATTATTAAGAAACCTTCAGCCAGAGAGAGAAAGCATAAATAAGCAAGAGAGTTAACGTATGAAATGATAGAAATAGATGGTTTGGGTTTTTTTTTTTTTTTTTTTTTAAAATATTAGAATAGAAGGATGTGCTTTAGTCTTCTTTTGAGTATTGTAAGTGCTGCAATTTTCAGATTCCAGAGAATCAAATTCCATACATTACTTTGGTTATTCCATATGGAAAATCAACTTCATAAATTTTACATGATCTTCATCAGAAGATCAAAGAAATTCCCTGTTACTGGATACTGTCTGGACAACTTTGTGATTAATACTGCCAGGAGAACTGAATGATTTTCTAGGAGCACTGGTCTATTTCATTTTACCCAGAACCAGTGTTTACATTGTATGGCAACATTACAATGATAATTATCTAAGATGCTGTAGAGACTACTAGCTTGTAGATGCTGTTTTCTCAGCTAGGTTTTAGTTGATGTATTTTGCCTCTGATTGATAGAAGAAATGAGTGGAATCTGCGGTTTATTCACTTTTACATTTGGTATGAGATTGCAGCCCTGTAAATGAAGCAATTTTCAAGAGATTTTCTTTACAAGTCAAGGCTTTATGTAACAGGAATGCATGTGAAAACTGATCTCTCCTAGGTCAGCAATAGACTGTAATTTCTGAAAAAGGTACTCTAACCAAATAATTAATGTAATGCAGAGAGGTATGTTATGCAATATGGGAAGGCTTGTTTTTTATTTTTGAATTTTGAAATTCAATATTTATCTTAATAATCAAATTGGCCTTTACTTCTGTTTCAGGTAAAGTCACTGACTGAAGACTGTTTAAACAAAAAAGCTTCCATTGACTCACTGAAACAAAGGCTTAATGTAGCTACAAAAGAGAAGTCTCATTATGAGCAGATGTATCACAAGGCTAAAGATGAGCTGGAAAAAAAGGTATATTAGCTTTGCGATGAGTTTACTGTGGAAATTTTTCCTACATTACTTTCAAATGAGAAGTCAGAAGGTCATCATCTTAAACTTTCTAAATACGTAAAGAGAAAAAAGAATGGAATTATAATAATGTGTTTCACTGATTTCGATCGCTCATTGAGATTTAGATGCTGAAACATGGATGCAATGGTTGCAAATGAAATTACTTTTCCTCATGAAATTACCTTTTATGCGTTCTGTGATATTTACCAGTTTGTGGGAGGTTTGTTTGTTTGATTGTGGACTACCATTCCTGCCTGCCAGTTTTTATCGTGTCACTGCAGTTTCCTGGTGATGTATTTCAGGATCTCAAGCTATCCAATCTAGAGAGCAAAGTGATTGAGACTCAATGTGCCATGACTGAGCTCGAGACTACTGCATCTCAACAACTACATGGATTGGCTAAACAGAGTGGTCAAGCTTTGGAAACTGTTCAAAAGAAGCTACTGCTCTCCACTGACAAAGTAGAAGAGTTCATGACATTTGTGAAGGTTTGAATTTTAATTTTCTTTTGAGTTTTCAGATAAGTAAAGGTAATCTTGGAAGAAAGTAAAAAAGCTGAAGACCAAATGAGGCTAATCTTTGCTGCATTCTGTGATCTGGAAGTCTTTGAAGTTCTTGCACTGGGTGGGTGTCAGGTCTGAGCTGGTCTGAATGGGAAGAGTCGATGGCTCTAGGTCTCTACCCTAGACTTCTGTAGAATATCGTAATCCATATTTCTTACCCTTTTGTATATGGCTACCAGTGTACTCTTTTTCCAAAAAAAAGTGCATAGCTGTATAGTAAATTACTCTGCAGAAAAGATTTTACCAGCACATTGGAGAGTATAGTTCATATCTGTTGATTAGTGTTAATTACCTCATTTCCCACAAGCATGAGCTTTTGAAACTCATTTTTCATGGGGAAACGTGCTTTCTTCTAATACAGAATTGTATTAGAGGAGGAAGAAATGGGTGTTCTTTCCATAGCTACATGGTTATTTTCGGCTAAGTTTGGTGAAGTCTGAATTAATCTAATGTACATTTGGTTTTTTAATAAGACACCCTATGTTATTCATGGCAGAGCCACAATTCTCTTATCGTTCAGGCTGATATGAATTTTGGAATGACCTAATTGAATAAAATGCAGTAGCAATTATTGAAAAAGGAGATAAGCCGTGGTTAGTAATACCAATACTCCACATACTCCCATAATGAAAAGTTTAACAAAAATTAGCAAATGACAAAGTAAAAGATCTTCTCTTCTAAAAAGTGTCAGTAATGACACAAATCATATATTAGCAATTATGATACTTCATTCTTTGTTGAATGACTGTTTCACTGTTAACCATAAGTATTAATTAGTATATGATCATACTGTACACACAAAAAATTAATATGTAGTTTCTCTATACATAATATTTAGCTACTAAAGCTAAATATGTAGGTTTTCTCTTTGTTAAAAAAATATGCTTGCATATTTCAAATAACATTTTTGCTGACTACTGTTACTCTGCAGAAAGATTTTTTGAAAATAAAGGTGCTGTGTATAAGTGAAATACTGATGAACAGAGAGTTCCTTAGTAGACAGCTTTGTTTAGTTAGGGAAGAAATATTTATGGAAAAAATATACTTTGAAATCAAATTTTAGTCACAGTATACCACTATAAAAAGTACAGTTGAAAAACCTTGGTGTTTCAGCAGAATTTTATAGTACTTCGCGTAAATCACCTTAAAATACCTCTTATGTACCTTATGCTATAGCCCCATAGGAAGATCAAGGTGGCACAATAAGAGGCGACAGGACCTCTTGCTGCACCACCTATTCCTTTGAAGTATGGTTGGTCTCATTTCTACTGTTTCTGGGTTGCTGTCAGTTTTCCCCTGATCTCAATGTCTGGTTCTCCCTCTAGTCTCAGTAACTCAAATAAGTTTTTCTGTATAGAGATGAAACTTAATCATGTTTTCACCATCTCTTTCTGAACCCGCTTAACTTATTTCTATGACCCTCTTACCTTTGTCTGCTAGTCTGTTCATTTCTCAAGCCTGACTTGATTTTTCTGAGTCCCAAGCGTAATCTTCTCATTAATCAATTGGATTCAGTTACTTTTGGTAGCTTTACCACATCTCTTATAATATTGTATAGTTCTTTTTTAACATACAACAATTAAGTAATTTCAACATTGCTAATGTATAGGTTTCACTAATAAGACAACAGATGAACTTCTGAGAAGAAAGTGTGATTCTTTCTACTTATAGCAGTTAGTTATAGAACAATTCAAGTAGCAATCACTGTAGCACGTTTTGGATATCTTGTTTTTAATTTTATTCTGAGGAAGGAAATGACTTATTTATGAAGTAGGAGTGGCTAATATACATTAGAAAACACAGACGAGAGATATTTGGAATACCTCATAGCATCAATTTAAAATAAGTACAACCATGAGCTAGATTCTTGAAACCAATGCTGCAAGGATCAACTAGAGGCAAAACTGAAGAAGCTGGCTGCAGATATGTGACCCATAATAGGAGAATCAGGAAGCATTTGCCTTTGCCAAAAGGATCAAAGTCTTTTAAGGATTATGAATACTTACAATACACAAAATGTACATTCTGAATGAATATATAATGTTTATATAGCAAATAACAAATATTTAATGAATTTAATTAATCAAACTCTGAAGGAATGAAAGGAAAGATACTACAACTGTCCCATTACAGAATTTTTGGGAGTCTAGTGCAACTATGCATCAGGACTGTAGGCAATAAGAAACAGTGAATAGGAGGATCTCTGTATTATGAATAGAGAGTTAATTCAGCAGAGGACACTGACAGTAGTGTGCTATTGTTCTTCAAAGGGATTATGAAGTCTTTTAGCAAAATTGAATGTTACCATAAGCGTCCAACAAATCACAGTCCGAAAACACAAAAGAAATAATGATGTAGCATCACATTCTCTTGACAAACTAGAAAGGTTAAGAGTTCCACATAGGGGAAGAAAGAGGAGAGAAGGAGAGAGAACCTGGTATTGGTTGAACAGGTCCTGGCAAACTTGGATATGGTATTCTTTCTGTTCCTGTGTGAGCATTTGTGGGACTCACCTGGTTCAAACTGTGTGATATATTCCAACATTGCCACCATCATTTCCAATGCATGGATCTGCCAATTCACACAAACGAACTGATCAAGACGCTCTTCATTTCATGGTGTGACAGCTGTGCATGGCGATCCAGAATGTGGCTTGTCTTTCACATCACTGTTGCCACTGCTGAAACGCACCACCCACTGCCTCACTGTGCTCACATCCACTGGTTGGTCTCCAGAAATGTTCAGCAAGTGTCAGTGAATGTCAGTGGGTGCCATTTTTTCCACATGGGAGTAATTCAATTCCACACCTTTGCTTCATCCCCACTTCCATCTCAGACTGCCCCTCTGCTGCCATCTGTCACACAGCAACAAAATGGTACGGAATATTGGTGGGAAGGTTCCACCACTACTGTCATACCACCAACATCTGCCCCTGACATCATGGGGTAACACAATAAAGTAGGAGGCATTACTTTTGGAGCAGCTGTCATACTAATATTAACAGTTAGGTGTGCAACTGAGGTGAAGCTAAAAGCTTTGGTAATATGAAACAGATAGTGACAGGATGAGGGGAATGGTTTTGAACTCAAGGAGAGGAAATTTAGATTAGATATCATGGACAAATTCTTTACTTCAGGGTATCAAGGACAAATTCTTTACTTTACACATTCTTTACTTTACTCACCTCTGGTGGTGAGNAACATCTGCCCCTGACATCATGGGGTAACACAATAAAGTAGGAGGCATTACTTTTGGAGCAGCTGTCATACTAATATTAACAGTTAGGTGTGCAACTGAGGTGAAGCTAAAAGCTTTGGTAATATGAAACAGATAGTGACAGGATGAGGGGAATGGTTTTGAACTCAAGGAGAGGAAATTTAGATTAGATATCATGGACAAATTCTTTACTTCAGGGTATCAAGGACAAATTCTTTACTTTACACATTCTTTACTTTACTCACCTCTGGTGGTGAGACACTGGCAGAGGCTGCCCAAATAGGTTGTGGGAAAAAAAAACACACAATTTTTTTTTTTTTTTTAAATCTCCTGTAGGTTATCACAAGCAAATTGGGTTTGTCTAACAAAGAATGTGAAAATAACAGGTTTTCATCACTAAAATGTAAAGAATCTGAACAAAAAAAATGCAAATGGGTAAACCTGACTTATGAATAACTGTTAGGTGTTGTTACAGCCAAAAGAAACGTTGTGTGATATTACATGATTTTATTGTAACCATTTCCTGCATAAATTTGTCTTGTTATGCATAATTGTCCCATTCAGGAAGGCTTTTAGTATTACAGAGAAAGTGAAAAAGAGATGTTTGCAAGTCGAGAGGGAGAGGAGAGTGCTGGGACTTAGCTTTAAAGGACACTTTGTTTTAGAAGTATTGATAACTCAGAATGACAGAATCTTGAATGTATTTGGATCAATATGCTAAGTTACAAAGCCTGGGGGAGAAGTTTCTGGTAGGAGTTTGTTAAACACCAATGAATCAAATTAGAGTATTTGATGAGTTACTAGTTAATCACATATTTGTAACGTACAATAAAGCACTCAATTTCTATCAGGAGCCCAGTTTGGGCATGTAACCGAAAAAGCCAAATTGTAAAATCTAGTAATAGTTTCTAAAAATTGTGGAAGATGCAATTACAAACAGAAGCTGCTGAATCAAATATGTTGTAAAGTCATTCTTGGACCTAATTTTGTTGGAGCGTGTTGCAGGGATTGAGTGTTATGTCCTAAGTTACATTCAGTGAGAACAAACAGGGCACCTGAAGGAGGTGACATACTCAACTGGCGGTTCAGAGTAGCTCATTCCTCCAAGTTGTTATGAGGAAGTGTTATGCTAGGAGAAAGTATGAAAAATTGTGCACTTTAATAGTTTGTTAAGCAACTGAAAACACAGTTCCATAGTTAAGAGGAACTAATATCTATTTCAGTTAGTTACAAAAGAGAATGCAATATTTAGAAATAAAAAGGCAATATAAAGGAAGTGGGAAATGGATTATAGGTGATAACCAGAAAATATGGGTAGCAGTAGGGTATAGAAGATGAAGAAGAGGCTAAAGATGATCGAGATGGTTAGCCAGGCGAAGGACTGAAGGGCAGGATTTAAAAATACGCTGGTAATAAGGTAGATATTACAGACTATATGTGACAGTATTAGACAAAGCAACTCTGCAGCAATGTAAAGCCAGAATTTTTGTATGAATATTTCTGTTCTCTACGTGGAAGGAAGGAGGCTGATGTTAAATGGAGATGAAGTACGCCAGTCTAACGTAACCAGTCTCCACTGATTTTAACCAGTGGAAAAAAACAATTTCTGATGAGAAGCAGTATTTTAAACTGAGAATTTTTATGTGTTGCACCATTATGGCCTGTTTAAGGAATTCATTTCTTGCTAATCCCCATTTTGAATACGTATTCAAAATAAGTATGTACTGTAAAACTGGCATGAGCATTGAAATAGTTTAATAAAATGCTAATATTGAGTCAATATTCAGAAAAGGCAGTCGGGATAGATATTTTAGGTCAGTTTGTCTGATCTCCTTTCTGGCTAAAATAATGAAAATTTGATATGAAATTAAATTATTAAAGTACTAAAGCATAGAGGCGTAGCTAAACTTCTTAGAATGACTTTACGTGAAATAATTTACATTGAGTGAACCTGTTGTCTCTCCTTGAAGGAAATGCAAGTCAGTTGATAAAGGTTACTGTACATTTTAATATACTGTTTCTTAAGATATCTGACCTAATGCTCTGAGATGGTCAGCTAAAAAACACACACTATACAATGTCAATAATATGTTAAATAGGTTAAAAATCGTCTGAGTGGTTGAATTGAAAAGTAATTCCTGGATTTTGGGGGTTGCTAGAGTTCTGTGACGCTCAGAGCTAAACCTGATTATAAAATGTTTTCACAGTTAGAAATCAAATCCTCATAAAATTTATCAATGACATTTATGATGAATAACAATGAAGATAAGTTTGTACGCATAACGTAGGCTAGGCCCAGTGAAACATATTTTTATTACAGAAGAATGCAAACCACCAGCTGCTAGCGACTCTGAGAGGATTTTAGATGCTTTTTATAAAGCCACATCTTTTCATCCCATCCAGTGTCTATCAGCACCATAAATTCTCTTTGTACCATGCATTCAGTTTCCACAGTGTACCATTGTTCAATATTTTCTATAACATGTAGTGCAGTAGGGGATCCTCAGGTGGATCTTGCAAGCTATGTGCAGCACAGCAATCAGAGCAAAATGTTCTTTGTTGTGTTCGTAGTGCCTGCAACCACACATCCTGAAAACAGATGTTGGAGAAAGTTAAAAAACTGTCATTAGACTGCTTGGCTGGGTGTCCACTGAAAATAGGATATAGCATACTAGTTTCCAAAGTCTTCCCTAATTGTTTACCTTCATTATTATGTTTTTTTTTTTTTTTTTAAACTAATTTATAGTTTGAGTATATATTGGCTGCCACAGATTTTTCCTGAAAGGTCAATACTCAGTAACATTGTGTGTCGTATTCAACTTACAAATTATCAAAAGTCCTTTCATCAAAAAAAAAAAAAAAAAAGTTAGTTTGCAGTGATGATGTCTGCATGAGAATAGAATCTCAGAACTTCTCTGACCTTGAGGAAGATGTTTTGAAATTCTGATAAGGCACCTATATTCAACTACTGCAGTAGTAAATAGGTGATGGCAGCCAAATGCTTTAAAGTCAGCTTACTGTATTTCTCACTTCCATAATGCCTTTGTGATTTGGGAGGCGTGTGCCCTCCATTGAGGATACCCACTGAAGCACAGTTCACATCTGGTCTGTTCTGGCATTGTTCTTGATAGGTCTCCAGTACAACCATCTGATAAAATTGACTGCCAAAATCAAGACCCGTGACAGTTTACTTGGCAAGCTTAGTGGATCTACTTGGGGATCTTATTCTCACTCTCCTAAGACATCTGCCCTCATTTCTGCTACTCAGAGCAGGCCTTAAGCAAGGTGCATTTCTCCCTTACAGCCACATGCAGCCATACACATCAGAAGCCTTCTTCTACCTCTGCTTGGTTCAGTGATGTTCTGCCAGTTATTTGCCATTCAGTCAACTTACTTTATATCACAATCTATGTCAATCTCTCTTACCTTTCTGCAGTTTACCTTTACTCTGGCATCAATTTGCCCATGGCGTGTTTTCTCACTGCTGTCTCTGGATGTAGTTTAATATGCAGCTAGCTAATGCATATTAGTTAAGAGCAGTCGTTAACTGCAGTAGTTAACTGGTGAGTTAATACTTCTGTTAAAAAGTTCCACCTGTGAGTGACTCTTAGTGCTTATTTCTGCCCCAATGAAACTTCCTCCCTTGTGACTTTTTAAACATCACATGGGTTAGCTGTGAGCTGTCTCAGGAAAATGTACCTATTTAAGTTAACCTTTTGAAAACCCAGCGCACCAGCTTTCTTGTCCCCCCCAGGGGGCAGAGCCGGGACAGCTATACATGGTTGCAGACTGGCAATGTTGAGGCTGCCTTTTTTAGTTGTAGTTGTAATTGAAAATCTCACGTGAAACTAAAATCCTGTTACAAATGGTGGAGCTAATTAATGACTCTCCACTTTCTTTTTAAAAAATCCTGCTACTTCGCAAATTCCTATTGTTTACAGTCTTTGTCATTTTCTTTTGAACTCTTCCGTGTTGGGAGAGCATTGCCAGGAAAAATGTTCTTCTCAGAACGGCCATGTGCAGATGATATCCTATTAGCTCTTTATCTCAAAAGGAGAGAGAGAGCAAAAGGAAGGAAGAAAGGAAATAGAGATTATATGTATTTGTGTTGGGAGGTTCAAACGTTTGGAAGATATTCTGTGGCTTTTTGATCATTTTCTTTCCAACAAGAGAGCCATAGAAGTACACTGCTACTGACTGTACCTCCAGCTATGAAGTCAGTTCTTTTGACAGAAGTTAATCCTTGCCATGGACTCTCAGAATTCTCTACTTATAGTGTGACAGTAAGAAATATTCTTCACAGGACATTTCCACCAGTGAATGTACTTTCAAAATCTGTGGGTTCAATTTCCTTGGCAGCATTACTTACTCTCACCTGGGCACAGGGTGCACAGAACATGGTTTTTATATAGATGCCTGGAGGAGATGCAGGATGCTATTTGAGTCTTGATTTTTTGTTTCTTCATTCAAAAATGCTAAGCGTAATAGGTAATTGTAAAATTTTATCATTGGACTAAATTTTCATTAAAATAGAACTATACTTCTCTGTGCAGATGGAAATTGGTTTACTTTGGATGTTTTACGCAACTGTATATGAAACCTGCCAAGTTAGAATTGTCTGACCAAAGATTTCATTTGTGGATCACTGGGACATTCTGCAAATGACAGCAGATAGTATCACTTTCATAAATCAACACTGTTGGTTTTGCTTTGAAAGTGGACACCTTTCACGTGACTTCAAGTTGCTAGAAAATGTTCCACACTGGGAACCTTTAGCAGTGAAAAAGTAAGTATGATTCATTTATTACTGTTTGAACTGTCAATGCTTTACCTAGAAAAGTGTACTCAGGGTGATTATTTTCTATTATATGGAGTAAACAATGAGTCTGCCAATCTGTGTCCAGGCAAAACCAGCATAATATATGGTTATACGGAAGCATTCTAGTCTGATGAGAACGAGTTTTCTTATCTGCAGAATACACACCTTTAAGAGAAAGTGTCTTGATGTGCAAAGCAGAACTGAAAAATCTCACCATTAAAAAAGCAGGCACTTCTTTTTCACTATGCATGCTGCTTTAGGAAAAAAGGAGAACCACAGCTTTTATTATGAAATACCAACCTTTCTTGGTTCTGCAAAGAAATTGGTGATAAATTAAGCTAATCTCCGTCAGGATTACTCTGCATCTGGGATTTAGGCAAATTGAATCAGAGGCCTGAATAGTGACAGTGAATATCTATTAGACTGTAAACAGAATAATAGGCCTTGTGAATTTTAATGAATGAAGTGAATGGCTGAAGTCTTACAGTTTACAGAAGGCATATGAGAAGTGATGCATACAGTTTGCCAGGAACAGAATATAATGTGGATGTCTTAATAGATAAAAACTTGGTTACTAAAAATGGAGAATAAGTAGAAAGATTTGGGAAAAATTTTCCTTTCTCTCTTTTTTCTGTACTTCTTAGCTTTAGAAGGATAGCATGTCACTGTTTTTTATTAATCACTGTGCAAACAGATCCGACAAGCTGAAGCTGAACAGGAGACTATTTTCACCAACCTGCAAATACCTTCCTATTCTACCTCAGGGAAAAAAAATTCTTTTAAGATTTTGAAAGAATGAGGCTCCAGTAGGCTCAGCTGGGAGCTACTTGGAGACTTCTGCAGTGTAATCCCTGGAAGGATATAGATCCACCTATAACTCCTTTGACTTGAAGAGCCTACTTTATAAAATCTGATATTCATCTCTGTACATAATTTGGAGATACTGAAAGAAGCCTAGTTTGAAAGTAATGGTGAGTTCAGGGTCTGAAAGACAGAAACAACGATTTTCTTACCTGGAAGATGTGGGGGATAGGTGCAAGGCTCTGAGCTTGAACTGACAGGAAGACTTATTGGGAAAATGACAGAAAAAATAACAAAATTTGAAAAGGAGGTGAGAGATCTCCAGTAATGATTTATTTAACAGTTCATGCAGAAATCATTATATGTTGATCAGATTACTAAGAGAGAAAGCTGAAGCAGAATGAACGTGAAGCATAACACAAACAGAGCCTTGTGAAGTCTTTGGTAATTTAGAAAGGTGAGAATTGAGGGAGTTCCCCAAAATGCACACTGGGAGTGGTTCCAGAGAGGTAGGAAGAGCTCTAGCAGGATGGAATTGTAAAAACCAACAAGTGACAGTATTTTAAGAAAACACAGTTCATAAGAGGCCTCCTGATCTGAGGAACTTCTTTAAGAGTGTAAGGAGTGCTAGGGCTGACCTTATAAATTAAGCTTCAGATATGTTTGTTTCAGCAGTGCAGTAGTTGTGCACAGGGCATTTGGTTTAGAGTCCTTATGCTTTGTTTGTGTTTGTGCAGAAAGACGGCAGAAGCTCAGTCACTGAACTGAATATCAGGGAAATCTCAGTGTTAATCACATCTTGGTCACTGCCCTGAAATGTGACCTTTGGAATGTTGCTTCACCTTGGTCTTTCTTGGTCTGCCCTGAGTACGCTTTGCTGTCTATTATAACTGTGATGACTTTACCTGTCCTGAGTGTTCAGATAAGTTCTCTGAGATCCCAGCCATCTCTTACAATGTATTTGAAGTTCCAGTCTCTGTCAGTCCCCGCCTCCCCCTCTTTTTTTCCCTGTGTAAATAACTGTAATATATGACATTTTAAAGAGATGATGCTAGTTTTGCCAGCACCTGTGTAAATCAGAGGTAATTCTGTTGAAACCAAAGAATTTACAGCAGGAAAAATAATCATGTAAATGAGGTGGGACTTCAGTGCTGAAGTAAATAGGACTTGAAATTATTATTATTTCCCATTTCACATAAATACAGTTTTAGAAACCGATATATTTTGACGGAAATATTCTGCCTGTCAACCCACAGTGATTATAGACGTTTTGACTCATTTTCTACTATAGAGAAAACTATTATTTTTTCCTCGTTATAGATCACAAAACATATTAAATGTGTTGAAAATTTAGCAGCAGTACAGTGAAAACTGTGGAATATTGGCTGGAATTTAAGGAAAGCATCAGTCTGAAAACGTTTGGGCTACAACTTAAGTTTTTGACAGCCTTCAAGCTTAATGTACAGGAAAGATTAACTGTAAAGCTGTAATATTATGTATGACTGAAGGTCCCACATGTCAGTAAGTATTGCTGATATATTCTATCAATGAGATGCCCATCTGATGTAACAAGAGAGGCTTCGTTCCACCCTAAGTCTTGCTATGATGAATGCTATGAAAAGAGGCAGAGTTTAATGCAAGGTTTTAGGCATAAATGAAAGAGTGATAAGTAAGCAGTTATCAAGAAAGGATTAGAAAAGAAAAAGAGAAAAAAATGACTGGTAATACAAGACAATTTTGAATCACAAAGGAAGTGCTTAAGCATGGAAGTACGCCTCTAAGTAGTTGTATTGCTAATTAATAATAGTATGTACTGCTCTACGTAAGTGCAAACTACATTGCAATTGGCCAGAGTCCATTCCTGCATCACTGTTTAAATGTGGTTTGTTTTGAAAACAGTCTAAAATTAAAAATTGGCTATGACCTAGATCATTTTTTTTGTTTATAGATAAATTGTATTATCTTTCGAGAACTAGCAGAATGTGTTCAATTTTCTTATAAATGTCAAATTTATATATTTTAATCTTTTTCCCTATGATTTTCATAGAATCATAGAATGGCTTGGGTTAGAAGGTACCTAAAAGATCATCCACATGCAATCCCCCTGCCGTGAGCAGGGTTGCCAACCACTAGATCAGGCTGCCCAGGGCCCCACCCCACCTGGCCTTGGCCATTTCCACACCAAGGACTGATTAAGAGAATGAAATCAAAATAATATTCTCAATTTTGAACTTGAAAATAGATGCTTGGTTTTGAATCAAGGTGGAATGGTACTTAGGTGGAAGATGTGAGATGAAATTGGTAGCAAAGATATTTTGGAGAAATGTGGATAAATATAGTATTTAAAAGTTTGCAGCTCAGACTTTCTCTCCTCTATTCTACCAATGACAGGCAGGAATAACAGAACTTTAGCCATCACAGTTGCACAAATTCAACTTTTATTTGTGATCTGATGAGATTGTCCTACAGTTCTAAATGCAAGGAAGTTGAGCTTTATGTTCTAATACTGAAATCCTGAGGCCCTTTTCAATTTGTGTGACTCAAGATCTTTGTCAAGAAACCTGTGGTAGATTTATTCTTGAAAAACAATATCATACAAATCTGTGTACTCTTTTTCCAGATGTTCTTACTATAATTGGTTTGGGGATACTACTGAATTCAGTTTTTCTAGTTCACTGTCCATCATCCATAGCTCAGAGCTCCAAAGAAGACAGGATTGTGCTAGAATTTTGGACTGCAAATTGGAGATAGCTTTTGCCACAAGAGTTGAAGAAGCTGGTAATATTTTAAATGACTTCAGTTAATCTTTCAGATATTGTCTGTTAGATCTTTAATTATGCTCATGTGTGTTCAGACTTGCTTGAGTTAATGAATGTGGAAAATTTTGTTGTGGATGCAACTGCAGTAATACATTATTCTGTATATAGTGCAATTTCTCAATCTTTATTTAAATGGAGCTCTTACAGGTCATCAGGTGAGACGTTTCTTCCAAGCAATGTGTGCTTTCATCTTCCACTCTCTCTCTGAAGTTGTAAGCACTATTGTCAGTGCTAATCAACATAAGATTGTTTCTTTTAAACCATATATTTCAATCAGATACCTAGCTTTTGTAGATCTATTTCTCCCTTTCAGCTCTTTATTGAATTAGCCTTTGAAACTTCAAAGCTCTGCAAGCTTTTAGATAATATTGTCACTCTACCATCCCCTTGAGTGTATCTTTTTGTTTTGTTTGGATTTTAATACATTTTACATCTTGTCAATGCTTGTTTACTTTTGTCTTGGTAGAAAAGTCTGAAGTGTATATTAATTCTTCCAAATACGCACAAGTAGATCTGAGCTGAACCATACAGTTTAAACATATATTTTCATAAATTTTAGAATGACAGATTAAGCTGTGACAGCAGTCACTCTGAAGACAGGTGATTAAAACAGCACAACACATTACGAATGTGATCTGTTTGACATTCCTAAAAGGATGTTACTACTGCTTTGATACCTGATAATAGCATTCTCAGAATGCCGAAGTTCATGGAGGAAGATAAGACTGGTCTGTATCTCCTGTACACAATTTCCCTCTGCTTTCAGGGCATCTGCTAGACTTTCTGAAATCACATGTGATCTCTGGGGATCATAGGAATTAATTGAACCTCCCGAGGCTAATTGATTCCTGGAGGTCAGAATGATAACTTGTTATAGCCCTTGCCCAGACAAATCTATTGCACTGGTCTGTCTTGTCTTTATTTCTTATCTACACCATTGTCCCTTTCCCAATCAATCAATAAACAAACAAATCAATAAATGGCTAGGAGGTATACTTCCTTAAATGAAGTGAGTGTTTGAGGAAACTTAAAGAATATATATACATGTATACATAAAAGAAATTGCTATGGAGCAGATTTGATTTCCTTTGATGTACAGAAATCATGCTTAAATGTTAGTATTCAAAGTATTTAGAAAGTCATTTCTAGAGAGGAAATAGGAAATAACTGTACTTCCATTGAAGAAATTTGTTGTTGCTTGTGTTCACTGCTGAAGCAGGACATGGTG
The DNA here is from genome assembly GCA_013396635.1 of Penelope pileata. Taxonomy (NCBI): domain Eukaryota; kingdom Metazoa; phylum Chordata; class Aves; order Galliformes; family Cracidae; genus Penelope; species Penelope pileata. The sequence continues at coordinate 355,696 of WBMW01002835.1, read as the reverse complement.
TTGTCTTCTTTGTGTCACTATGCCCATTAATTCTGTTTTGTCCTCTTGACCATGGGCTATTTGGGGTGGTAATGTTTGTTCTAGTTTTTACAGTGCTAGGATCTGCCCTAACTTTTGGCCAGCAGTAATTTTTCTTTTGCTAAAGTAGAGAATTTCTTTTAACACACCATTAATTTATGAAATTTAGATCTTGTTCCACAGATAGCTGCTACATCTTCACAGTACTTCTGTTTTCTCAGGAAACTAACCATGTTTCAGAAGAGATTTTCATTTTTATTTTGTTGTAATGATACAAGTGTCACATCCTTACACCATTGCTTACAAATGAGTTTGCAAGAATGCATTGCTGGTACCTAAAGATGTTTCCATATTGAACTATACATGGAATACAACATATACAGGGGCTGCTCCAAAAGTAATGCCTCCTACTTTATTATGTTGACCTACAATATCAGAGGTGGATGTTGGTGGGACGGCAGTAGAGGTTGAACTCTTCCACCAATATTCCATTCCATGTTGTTGCCTTGTGATAGATGGCAGCAGAGGGACGCTCTGACCAAATGGCATCTGACATGGAAGTGCAGATGAAGCAAAGGTGCGGAATTGAATTCCTCTATGTGGAAAAAATGGCACCCAGTGACATTCATCGACACTTGCTGAACGTTTCTGGAAACCAAACAGTGGATGTGAGCACAGTGAGATGGTGGGAGGTGTATTTCAGCGACAGCGATGTGAAAGACAAGCCACATTCTGGATGGCCATGCACAGCTGTCACACCATGAAATGAAGAGTGTCTCAATAAGCTCATCTGCACAAATAGTCTAATGGTGGTGGCTATGTTGCAAAATAGTGTTTTGTATCCGAGAATTTTCTCTATCGAATAGTGTTCTTGTGCTTTCTGTATTTGCTGTACTTTCCCTGGAAATAAATAGGAAGCATTACTCACAGAGCAACCAATGTAGGTTCGTTCTGTATGTCATACTGTGCTATACACTTGCAGATCATGAACACCAGTTAAGCTCCATAAAGCCATGTGCTGACTCTCACTCCCAGCAGAACTGGGAAGACAATGGGAAGAACAAAAGGAAGAAAACTCGGGTTCAGATAAGAGTGATTTGATAAGTGAAGGACAGAGCATCAGTCTTCCCTTTGTCTTGTGACCATTAAGTTTTTTTCGTACAACAGACAACAACAACAGAATGTGTAAATTGACATGACAATTATGAGAATAATTTTAGGCATTGATTTGCTCTTGTAGCATGAGAGGGGTCGTTGATTGATTTGTGTCAATTCCAGGACGACTTAGTGTCAAAGCTTTTGGGGATATAATGATCATATTAAAAGTGTGCTCTCACTATCTGTATATTACCACAATATCTTTGAGCATTTAAATAAATATGACCTCTTAAAAGAAAAAAGACCTTTATCTTTGTAGATTTCAAACCTAGCAAAAATATATTGCTAAAAAATGTTTGCTTGCTGAAACCAAAGTTGAAGACTATTATCTTATGAATGACTATTTTGGTTGTGAGAGTAAAGTAGAAATATAGCTTATAAGGGAGATATTTTAGAATTGTATGCAACCCAATAGATATAATATGTACTGTGTAGCCTCTTGGGTCATAGAATCATAGAATGGCTTAGGCTGTAAGGGACCATACAGATCATCTATTTCCAGCTTCCCTGACGTGGGCAGGGTTTCCACCCACTAGATCAGGCTGCTCAGGGCCCCATCCAACCTGTCCTTGAACACCTCCAGTGATGGGGCATCCACAGCTCTGGGCAACCTGTTCCAGTGCCTCACCACCTTCTGAGTAAAGAATTGCTTCCTAACATCTTACCTAAATCTCCCCTCTTTAAGTTTGTAGCCGTTCCCCCTTGTTCTATCACTATCTACCTATGTAAAAAGTCAGTCTCCCTCCCGTTTATAAGCTCCCCTCAAGTACTGAAAGGCCACAGTGAGGTCTGCCAGGAGCCTTCTCTTCAACAGCCTGAACAAGCACAGCTCCCTCAGCCTTTCTTCATAGGAGAAGTTGCTGCAGCCCTCTGATCATCCTTGTGTTCCCCCTCTGGACCCACTCCAACAGCTCCGTGTGTTTTTTGTGTTGGGACACAGGTCTGGATACAATACTCCAGATGGGGCCTTGGGAGAGCAGAGTAGAGGGGGACAATCCCCTCCCTCACGCTGCTGGCTTCCCCTCTTTTGATGCAGCCCAGGATACAACTGGCTGCAAGTACATACTGCTGACGCATGTCCAGCTTTTCATCCACCAAGACCCTCAAGTCCTTCTTGACAGGGCTGCTATCAAGGAGTTCTTCTCCCAGTCTGTACGCTTATCTGGGATTGCCCCGATTCAAGCGCAACACCTTGCACTTGGCCTTGGTGAACCTCATCAGGTTCATGTGGGCCCACTTTTCAAGCCTGTCCAGGTCCCTCTGGATGATGCCATTCCTTCTATTGAATCAACTGTACCACTCAGCTTGGTGTGATCAGCAAACTTGCTGAAGGTGCACTCAATCCCCTCATTGACATCATTGATGAAGATATTGAAGAGCATCAGTACTAGGACAGACCCCTGGGGGATACCACACATGACCGGTCTCTACCTGGACATAGATCCATTGACCACAACACTCTTGCTGCTACCATCCAACCAATTCTTTATCTGCTGAATAGTTCTGCCTTCAAATCCATCTCTCTCCTATTCAGAGATGAGGATTTTGCATGGGACCGTATCAAAGTCCTTGCACTAGTCCAGGTAGACAACATCAGTTGCCCTTTGTCCACCGAAGCCGTACATAAGGCAACAGTTGCTACTGATTAAAAAGAGCTGAATACTTTAAACTTATACTCTCAGAATTTTAAGCTTATTTTTGTTGTAGTTGGACCTGCAGCATTGCAGTGGTCTAATGAGATGTGTTGCAGATTTGTTTTCAGGAGTTAATCAGACTCCTATTCTGGTTGGCTGGTGGAGGCTGAGTAGATCCCATAGGAGTAGCCGGTGGTAACTCTGTTTTGGGAAAATTGCTTTAGCAAGAAGATCTCCCCTAGATTTCACACCAAAGAAAAACAAAGAGAAAAGATCAAATCCTAGTATTACTACTACTAATAACATCATAGTTATCATACATCAATATAGTATTGATGTCATATTCTGTATTGATTTCATTGCAGGCAGTTTGTATCACCTGTGTATGCTTGTATATCTAAAAAGAAGTGATTCTGAAATACAGAGTGGGAAATGTTGTAGTTTAGAATCCTGCACTTAGCTCAAGAATCCATTGGATCAATTTCTTAGCTGAAGAATGTTATTGTACTGACTTCAGTACATTCACCGACAAAAACTGTTAAAAATAGCTTAACTCTTAGGTTTTTGTCATTTTCAAATTGGAAATGGTTCTTTCTAACTCACTTAAGACCCCTGCGGCTTTGAGATTAAATACCTCTAGTAAGGTATAAACTGACATATAAATTAAAGCACTAAAAAATAAACAGTTTAGTATAATGTTGTATTTGTTTATGACAGAGATGTCAATAGAGGAAGCAAATTAAAGTCATGAGGAAGTTACCATTTTTAAGGCACTTATCCACTGAAAAATATATATCAGAACATTATTACTACAAGATAATAGTGTGAAGAAGTCATATTCGAAAATAGCTGATCTCTCAGTATCCAATCTGAAAGTCCGTAAGGTAGTCTGATTTTTCATATATGCTAGAAAATAAGTTGTAAGGTATTAGAACTGCTGAAGGTATAAGCGAGTGAAGTTCACTTATATGTGTGATCTGTGATGGTTGTATAAAACGTATGTTTTTGCATATCAAAGCCTATTAATTGTATTTTTCTCTGCCCTTGCTTTTTTTGTGTCTGTTTTTGGGGTTTTTTTGGTTTGTTAACCTACATTTCTTCTTGGCACCATTATACAACCATGCACCTTCTGGCATGATCACCCGTGTCTGACAGAGATCTTATTCTTGTACAATTTCAGATGTTGATTCAATTTCATTGAAAAATTGCAGATGAATTTATTTTTCCAGTGTCAAACACATCACCTAAATGTTTCAGGAGCCAGCCTACTGTTGGACCATTTTGAATGCTACAAAAACATGTGACGATGCATCTGTAATTTTCTTCAATAATGCGTGTTTTTCTTCTTTGTTCTTTCTTTCTCTGTTTCCTTCTGTGAACTTTGTCCAAGTGGCCCTAGCTCCCTGCCTGTATAACATTCCATGTTTTTTCATTCCTGTCAGCTCTGTACTTGCAGACAAGTCTGTGTACAAGATATTCTGTTGGAAATACTGTGAGTGGAGGGACTCATGCTCGAATCAGACAAATCACACAAATTTCATTTATGTTCTCTCCCCAAATTTGTGATAGCTTGATTTTGTTATTAGTAATTAAATTATAGATAAGTACAGCAAAATGTTAAATTGAGAAAGTGATAAACAAATGTTGGAATCAGATAAATGTTGTGATTTCTTTGAAGTTTATTAGCAAGTATATAATGACCATATTTTGAATACACTAGTGGCTGTAGAATGTTTTGCCCTAATGGAGGCTGCATAGTGATTTACCCCAAATTCCAATAAACAGTCTTCGTAATTCTGTGGTCAGTTTCTAGAGATGAAGGCATTCTGCAGTAAAATAATGTTTAGGAATTTATCAGCTACTTGTAAGAGACAGTTTAATAACATAAACCCCACATATGGTGATTTAAAAAAAGTGTATTTCTCATTTTAAACAGCCAGGGTGTCTATGTTGACAGCCACTGTTCTGCCTGAGTCACTGAATACACTGGGAGGATCTTCTGACTCGGAGTTACTGCTCTTGTCTCTCAGCCACCAGTTTTTAAATACTGTGCTTTTGACCAACGCTTTCTGTCATAATTGCATAAATGTTGAAACAAGACAACTCCAGTTATATAACTGATGTCTTACACTAATGCTCTGTGTTATTTCACTGAATCAGAGAATTTTAGAAATAGGAGAGGTAGGAACTTGAACACTGATTCTTTGTTATGCAGTTTTTTCTTGTTCAGCTTCAGAAGATGTTACTCAAGCTCAGCGCTTGTATGGTGCTGGGGAATAAAACCCCAAATTTGGTTTGAATCCCATTCAGCTTTCATTCAGGCTAAACCAGTCTCTTCAGCAGAATGTTTTGCACTGTTTCTTTCATTCTAGTTTTAAATAAAGACAGTGGCCTCACCCCCACTAGGTTTCTTCTGAGAGTACAATTTTTTGTCCAAGCATCTCTCTATTTTTTTTTTTTTTGTGTTCTTCCTAGGCAACATCAGGATTGTTAAATCCCAGTAGCTGCTTTTTTTCCATTCCAGATAATGGTTCTCCTTCCCTATCACTTAAACCTTTCAAACAGCTGCCCCTTCCAGAATGTACCCATTAGTTTTCTCTTGGCAATATTCTTTTGTTTTTCTGGATTTTTTTTTAAGCTGCAACCATGCTTCTGGCTTAGCAGTGTATACCCCATTACAGAAATTAATTCTAGTAGACTGATTCAGAAAAGGATTTTTAATTGATTCTGCAGAAGCTTCTTTGTCATACTACTGGTGGCATTATGAATGTAGTTATTTTGCCAAAGGCATAGCAAAAAAAAATGTACCTATTCTTAAGAATGTTTCATGTTTTAATGTACTAATTCGTATTTTGTTTGCAAAATGTATCATATTCAACCAATAACACAGAACAACGTTAGTTCCTACCTAAAGGAGCTTACTTTAAATGATAATATTTATTTCCATAGTGTTTGTACTTCAAGAAAAACTGCAGTGGAGTATTTTCTGCTTGTGTCTTCCAGGCTCTAACCAGAGAGTTACAGCACAGCGTACAAGAGCTGAGAATAAAAATCAAACAGGCAAAAAAAATGAGAGAAGCAAGAGCATGTAAAAAAGGTCTTTCCCAAGAGTCTGTTCAGTTGGCAGCATCTATCCTTAATGTTTCAACAACTGATCTTGAGGAGATATTAGAAGTAGAAGATGATGAGGTAAGTTATTTTAAGGACTCTACAGTAAAAAGGGACTAGATCTGAAGATGTTGTAATTTTCCATTCATATAGAAGAGAATTTCCAGTTAAAGACTGGAATTTCATTGTGCAGCATCCAGCATAAATAAAGAACAGAACAGTTGAATTTAAATAAAAAGGTCAGGATTTCTAAGGTGTCAAGACTTTCGGCATGCATAAATAAAATATGAATATATTGTCTTGAGCATGCAGATACAGAGGCATTATTTGAAAATCTTTCATAGTTTCCTTTTTCATGACAATATTTGGCAGGGTTATTTGTTCATAGACTTTTGCATTAATGAAAACAAAATTAGGATGATCTTGCTGTGCCAAATTGATTCCACTGATGATTACTTTCTTAGATTGTGATACCTATTAAAGGTATTTCTAGTAGATAGATACTCTGGGGGGAAATCCATTGCCTTTTTTTGTTGATTCTATCACACATTTATACCATTGTACTATGAAATATTTGAGAGTTTCATCAAACCGCCTTCTATGAAGTAAATGCAGTAACAGGAATTATTATTTTCCAGATTTATTTAAGCCTGATCAAATAATACATGAAATAGGCTCTACATTTGCGTTTAATGAATATCTAGGAGTTGACTGTTATTGGGCTTTAACTGTACTTCAGTGATGACTTAGTCTTAGCCCTACTGGAGCCTTACATTTCACAAATTACAAAACAGAGTTTTCAAATGAGTTAAATAAATGTGCATTTTATTTGTATGCATCGATACAGGTTGCTTGCATGAATATAAATGTTATGGACTGATCCCTGCCCTGTACTTTTATACACCCTTCTAAAGTGATTGGCTTTGACAGAATTGTTGTATACTTACCTCGTTCTTTATATCCTATTTTTTTTCTTTTAAGCAATGTTGAGAATGTATGAGTAAAACACACGAATATACTCAACTATAAACAGAAAACAATTTTAACATACAGGTGATGAATTTTCACTACATACATTTTAGGTACATATTCCATTTATCATTGTGTAGGTTCAGGAACTTTTAAATTGAACTCATAAAATTTCCATTTAGATCGCACATATACCTGTATATTCGTGTGAAAAGAACATGCCATGCAAGACATGCACATACACAGATAGATTTATAATTTTAACAGAGCCCTCATATTCAGTGGGCAAGTTTCAGGTAACTGGTTCTGTGGGCGTAATTCCTACTTCCACATGCTGTCTATTTAATACGTATCCAGTTATACGTATCCTTTATTGTTCATTAAGTTCTTCCCAGATGGTGTTAAAATGTTATGTATCTGTATTTTTAGGAAACAGCAAAGACAAAAATGGAATCTGAAAAAGATAAAGAATGGCTGCACTATGTACAGAAACTTCTTGAAGCACAGGTTATAAATTTATATCTTCCCTTAACAAATTATAACTTTCTACTCTGAATAGCTAAGTAGTTTTAGGTTGTGATGAATTCATTGTCTTTGTAACTATGCCACCATTAACTGTGAAAAGGTAATATAAAATCCTTGTTTTGTAGCATTTCCTCTTTATTCCTCTTAAAACAAGAGTCAGTGGATAAAACTGAAAAGATGTTAACCTATGATTTGCATTAGCTAACTTAACAGCTGAAAAAACTGAAACAATGCTGGAGAAAACCAGCACAGATCTTGACACATGCATTAATTAGATTATTGAGACAGAGGAAAAGATCCATCCTCTCATACCTCTTAGGAAAAAGAGATTTTTTATTATATGCCTTTAAAGTTAGTAGTTGATATGGACACCTGAGGAGTTCATGGGTTTCGGTGACCTTTTACTGTGGACCTGTTTCCAGTCAATTCATGTTTTCCTCATAGCCAGACAGCTGTTTATTATCGTGTCTTCCCGCATTCTCTACAATATTTTCTACTGAGACCTCGAGCAGCTTGTTAGTGGGAAGTAAATATTGATTTGGCATCCTGTCAATGCAGAAAGAATGAAAAAATTTCCACCAGAGGCCCCTCAAACATTTTCCTATCGACATTTTCTGGGCAGAGAGGAAAGCTGCATAGAGGATGACAAGGCTGAGACTAGCAGAAGTCCCTGAGGGGTCCATTGAGACTGCCGCTGTGACCTGTGTGATACTTTTTCTTCTCTTTCAAGTCTTTTTTTTAATACACACAGAGTCTGCTGGGATGCTCCCCTCTTGTAAGTGATCAAGGGCAGTTTATTGGCAGGTGAGAGCCCAGCTTTTCTAGCCATAGTCAGCTTTTGTTTGGACATCACTGACAACATACACTGACTCTTGAAACTTTTCCATTATGCTTTAGTTGTCTCCTTTATTCAGACAATGTGTAGGTGATGTCTAAAATGAAATAAAATTTGATTTATAGATCTAATGTTTCTAATGCAAATTCACTAGCATGTGTCCATTAATGATGTAGTTCATTTCTATTAGGAACGTGAATGATTGAAAACATTTTGAAAACCATTTCAAGGGAACCATCGCTTTCAGATTGAAATGTTTTATCAGTAATAGCTTTTGTGTCTAGATTGTGTCCTATGACCAGATTTTTAGAAATTACAGGTTTTTCCTCTTTTGTTACCAAAACTTTCTGCCATTAAGACTGCTTAATTGCTGCAGTGGAGATGGCAGTTTGCTTTTACTGGCTTTGTCAGAAATACTAGCATTTTAATTTAAACACTTTGCAGTGTTACATGGAACTCAGAAGTAAATACAGAAGTGTTCCTATTCATGAAATTGCCTGCATTTTAAGATTTTTTAAAAAAACCTATGAATTTCAAGATTCTGTTCATATTACAGACCTCAAAATAGGAATCAGATGCACAGAATATGATGAGGTATTCTAATTGTATTTCTGTTGCCATTCTTTGGCAGATTGTAAAATAATCCTGAACAGAATTTTATCACTTCTCTTTGTTGTAGAGAGACAGCAAAAGCCAGGGCATGGAGAATGAGGGTGTCATTGACTATATAACCAAATTTTAACTAAGACTGGGGGAGCTTATTGCTCCTAGCCACATCATTTTTATGTACAAGTTAGTAGTAGTTTTCAGTGGTTTTTGCTCCATCTTGTGGGGCTCCTCTGGAGGAGCTCTGACGGTAAAAGTAATTCTGAGCAAATCAATCATCTTTAGCGTCATAAAGGAATTAGTGCTTTTTTAGGAGTAGCCAGCTCTGCTTTTCTGTTCGGTCCTTGCCAAATTACATGGATAGAAATTGCTTAGATTTCTTAGTTGCTGTTTGGGAGCAGCTCGCAGAAGAAGTCTGTGCCCTTTTAACTACTTAACTCATGCCTTGTAAAGAGGTTGGTTGTGGTTTCCTTTAGTAGACATCGGTAGTATTTCTGATCAGAAGACTAAAGCTCATAGCAGAAGGAAAGCTTTCTGCTAGGACTTTGCTCAGAACAGACTGCTTAGTGACACAGGTTGACAAACCATGTGCTTGTCTGCATCCTTGAAAAAGATGCAGGCTTGCTCTTTTCTGTTATTCTGAGAAAATGTTCAGCTGAAAATTGCATCAGATCACTTAATATTGCAGTTTGATATAGTGTCTTTTTGTGCCATTGAGCCAGGACTTTGGAACATAATTGCCCAGCAGTATTGATTTAATTGCCTAGGTTTATTTGTGGACTCCTAATTATTGACTGGAGGTAAATTTAATGGAGAAACCTTTATGAACACTGGGAAACTGCTGCTGTTGCTGTTATACATAATGAACTGCATCATATCCCTTTAGATCATTCTTCAAGCTAATTTTATTCCACCATGACAGTACGATAACATTTAAAATGTCATAGACATTTTATTTTTATTACTGACATACGCCATTTTACTGCTGCATTAGAATTTTGGGGGGGACTGGGGGCAGCACTAGTTGCTTTTTACTGTCATTTTATAGATTCCCCTGAAGTGTAATCATAAAGGTTAGCGCACCTCTGTTTTACACTTCATCTGTACCTTTATTTGTGGTACACTTATGACTTCAAAAAGTGTAATTTCTGTCAGCTTTACAAAAATGTTAATACATTGCTACATGTTTTGGCATTCATGAATGTCCCCAGTCAGAATTTGTGTAGCTGTTTTACCTACTGCTGTAGAAACACATGTGAAGAAACTTAAAATGTGATAAAGACGTCTTTGCATCAGGATATTGTTATGTAAATAAGAATCATGTAATCTGCAAGTAACACCCATGTTCTGAATTCTACAGAGCTAGTAAAAGTCACTGTCTAAACCTACATCTTGAATGGCCAACAGGTGTTTTCTTCAGTTGCCTTTTTGTATTTGTCCTGTACCACCCAAGGACTACAGCGTTGACACTGAAGTATAAAAATGAAACATCTTAGTAACTGGCATCAGGATGAAACTTAGGAGATTCTCTTGCCTGTGAAGAACCCACATGCAGAGAGGCTTCACGGAGCACATGCAGATACCTGGTGTCCCTGAGCCATGTGTAGAGACATAAGACTTGTTATGTGTTTGTGAGTGGGCATGGGAGACAGAACCTGGGAGATGTATCACGTTACAGAATATTGGGTATTTGGGAGTTCATGATATTTGGGGAAGGAGGGTACAGTTATGGATATCTTGATATATAGGTGTGTTTATAGCTTGCATGAGGTTTTTACTCATGTGAGGTACTTTCTCCCACATATCTCCTCCGTGTGTATGTCTTATTATTTGAATATGACACAGTATAGTAGCATTCTCTTTCTATAATCATCAAGAAAAACCCTTCTCTAGTTTTTTCCCATTATAAGAAACCTTATCTAGTCAAATTCAGGAGATGACTTCTTTTCACAGCTAAGACAATATTTCTCTTACCATCCAAGGCTTTCATTCATTGTGATTGATTGTAAGGAAGAGCACCTCTCAAAAATCAGTTAATAATTTTGTATATGAGGACAATATATTAACCCCGATCTAGATTACTACCTGAAGTCTCCAAGAACTATTTTCTTAATAAAATACAAGTCATTTGCCTAACTCTTCCAAGCGTTGTACCAGATATCAGAATTGATTTATCAGGTCTCTTATCAGATACAAAGCAGCACTTGTCTTCCCTCCCTCTTCCTGTACTCCTCAGGATATCATATCTCACATAAACAAAGCTGCCTAATAAAATCTTCCCTCTCATGACCTCATTATTAATATACAAATCATATTCCAGTGGTGAAAACTTCCAGAAAAACTCCCTCCCCTTTGTCCTCCGTACTCTCTGTAGGTATGTGCATAATCTCTCTAGAACACAAAGCTGGAACAGCATATTCACTCCTCATCAGTAAGGATTTTCCCTAACCTCTTTTTAGGATTTGCTCTGGATTCTGAATACAGACTTCCTCTGGTCTTGTCTGGGAATGTACACTGACAGCCATGGTTGTTTGCTTTCAAATTTCCTGGGTTAGAATTCACCTGCTCTGCTTTTCTTAGTTTCTCTCCAGCCTGCGTCTGTCCTGCCGCTTCTCTTTGAACAGGTCTCTGCGCTTTGCCTGTTGTCTACTCGCATGCACACGTGCATATGCACTTGTGCACACATGCACACACTCACCACAATCACCATCACAAGGTGTTTCAAGTAGCTGCACCTTAAAAAGCAGCAGCAGTGCGGACTAGATCATGCCCTGTTAATGTCATATATATACAGCTATCCCAAAGCAGAACAAGGAATAATAATGAAGTGAAGCATAACTCAGTATTCTTTTTCACTTTGTCTCACAGTTACAGTGTAATTAGGAGGTTTGGGTCATTGTAAATTGGCATTTCTTCAGTTTTGCTTCAGGTTATTCTTTGTGCTTCACTTAATTCAAGTTGTGGCAGCTTTGCAGCATGTTTGGACAGTTTTGTTGAGCAAACTTGTTATACTGATGATCCTTATGGGGAGATTTAAAATAGAGGTAACCATTAACTTCTGTATTCCAGAAACAAAATACCATTAATTCTATGTATTTTAACACATTTTAGAGTATCTGAAGCAGATGCCAAGTAACGCACTCCATGAATTGAGATGTTAGGTGTCATTGGAGTAACGGCATTACTTTGCACTCATTACAAGTCTTTTCACTGGCAGATCAGAAAGCTGTGTGTTTATGCACATACGTGCTGTGTGAGACGCAGTAAAGTAGTGGAAGATTGACAGACAAAACGTGTATTTTTTCAGAGGGGATCTTTGAAAGAAGCATACTGAAAGTACAAGTAAATAGGTGAGAGAAATAGAAATAACTACCAGCATTCCTGACTCTTTAGGGTCTTTATTACCTTACACCAAGATATCTCTCTGGTGTTTAAGAAATACACCATTTCATCCATATGGCTTTCTAGTCCCAAACAAGAAATCTATAATTCTGGTAAAGATAAATAAAAATCTTTAAATCCAGATAAACCTTTCTCTCACAAATTTTCTGAATTTATGCAAATCAGTTAAATACTGCTTCTCCTAAAGCCGCCATAATGTACTGGTTTAGGATTGCTACCATTGTCAATGCTCAGTGTTCAGATAAATTGCCTGTGGCACAGATAACTGAAAACCACTTGACGGAAGTATCATTCTGTACATAATTATCACTGGTATAAACAAGATTTCACTCCTTAGGTGTGCACTTAGCACTCACTGAACTCCCAAAGCCTTCCTGAAGCATATGGCAAGTTTGGAAACTGGGATAAATACTTCGGAGTAGAGACATCTTCAACGGTTGTGAAGTTCTGGGGAGAAATGCAGAGGGAAGCTTCCCAGGATAGTTACAGAGTCATCATTAAAAGTAAACCTGACAGGTTTCTATTAAAGATGAAGACTGTAGAGATCATCCAGTTCTGGGTGTCAGTATGGAAATAAAACCAGATAAAAACATACAGCACTTTCTCTGAAACCAATAAATGTGAAAGAATGACATAATGTTCAACTTTCAAATGCTCTTGATTTAAATGAATGATTTAAATGGAAAGACTTCTTTAAAAATCACTTTGCTATGACATGGAAGCCACAGAGAGTAGTGAGCAGCAGGTAAAATGTAGCTAAAATGATATGAACCAGAGACATCAATAAGAAAACATTCATCCTGGGCAGAACATTAAGGAGGTAAAATGTATCAAAAATGAATGTAGTCAAGCTGGGAAAAAAATTAGGGACTTTGAGGTAATGGTAAAGTGTTCTCGTAAAAACATTTAGATAAGGAAGGAGAGCAATTAGAGTGAACAGGATGCCGGGGTCAGTGTTTTTAAAGCACAATAGCAAGTAAGTGTCACAGAATTTCAGATAAAATTAGGTCTTGTGTTACTCTGAATGGATTTGTGCTCAGTGAGTTGGATCCCTCTATTCCCCAAAAAGTCGCCACAATAGATGGAGATGGCTGACAGCTGCAGATGACTACTAGAAAATTCTTGTCATAGACAGAAGTTTTTATGACAGATGGAGACATGTCTGGTCAGTAGGTACCAGCCCTACAGAATCCCGTTTCCTATAGAAAAGAGTAATAATGCATATTTAACAGCCTTTTTCCCTAACTCCAACATGACTGTTGAGCAGAACACAGGATTGCCTTATGTCCTGTGATGGTTAGTTAACACTAGATACTTGCTATTAACAAGATTTTCCTTGTGAACATTTTAGATTCTTTTTCTGAGTTGTTAATGGTGATAAATATTAGACTTATTTCCATAAACATAGGTCTCTCTGAAAGTAATGTCTCCTATTTATTTCCCTGGAAACTGCAACAGATACAAAGAACACAATAACACTATTTGATAGAGCAAATTCTCAGTGACAGAACAATCTTTTTCAACATAGCCACCACCATTAGTTGTGCATTTTCACCAGCGATGAACAAGAGCCTGCATGCCACCCTTGTAAATATCTTCGCCAGTGGAGGTGACCACTGTTGCTGTCCCCACTGCTGAAATGCAGCACCCACCTCACTGTGCTCACATCCAGTGTCTGGTCTCCAGAAACCTTCAGCAAGCATCAATGAATGTCAGTGGGTGCCATTTCTTCTGCATGGAGGAATTCAATTCCACACCTTTGCTTTGTTCACACTCCTGTGTCAGATGCCATTTTGTCAGAGTGCCCCTCTGCTGCCATCTGTCACACGGCAACAAAACGGAATGGAATATTGGTGGGAAGGTTCAGCCTCTACTGCCCTACCTATGATATCCGCCTCTGACGTTGTGGGCCAACGTAATAACATAGGAGGCATTGCTTTTGGAGCAGCCCTAGTATAATTTCAGACTTTAGACCAGCATTTGTATTTGGTATACTTATACATCNTCCGTCCGTCCTTCCGTCCTTCCGTCCTTCCTTCCTTCCTTTGTCTGTCTGTCTGTCTTTCTGTCTGTCTTTCTGTCTGTCTTTCTGTCTTTCTTTCTGTCTTTCTTTCTGTCTTTCTCTTTCGTTCTGTCTGTCTTTTTTTCCTCACTGTTTGTTTCGTATGTCTAGGAAACAGGTAGCTCTCTCTCTGCTAAAACTGTCAGAGTTTTTGTCTTTAAGAAGGAGTAGAGGAGTGGAAAAATAAAATCAGACCAGGGATACATGAGTGTGGACCTTGAGAGTGGTTCTAGATGCAAAATAATTGCTTTGAACTATAGTTGTGAAAAACAGAGGAAGCTGATAATTGACCTTCTCAACTAATTGCTGTATTTTAGCTAATTTATTTGCAGTAGCCTTATTAAAATAAAATTCTCTCTCCTTCTGATATGAGTGGTAGCCGTTAATTTTTCTGTCACCAGTGGTCTTACTGGGAGTTCAAGACAGCTGACAGAGCTCTCTGAAGCTGACAGAGACTTTCCAAGGGTGAACAAAAGTGCTTGATTCTCTTCTGGCACAGCACTGTACCCTCTGGGTGGAGCTGCAATGAGGAGTGTGCTGTGCCACCTTCACAAGTACTCCCCAGCATACCGCACACTGATACAAACTGTGGAAGAAAGCCTCTCTAAGTGTTAAAGCAATAATGGAGAAAAATATCCTGAATGTCATTCTTTGAAGACACTGTGCAAATCTTTTGTTTCAGAAGAGATATAAAAGAATGTTTTGATATTTTTCCTGTAAGTATCTTCGGTACTGTGTTTTAGAGGAGCAGGCTTCTGTGTATTGTTGCAGTCAGTACAGTTGGAGCTTTTGGGGTTTGGGGTTTTGATTTGGTTTGGTTTTACTTACAAGTTTTCATGCGTGAGTCTTAAGTTGCTGTGGTTGCCACAGCATTGAGAGTTGTACTGGCAGTTCTTTCTCATCCTCCTGAGAGCACTGAACATGCACTACCATTTCTGCATGCCCTAGAGACGACTGTAACCTCTTATTGATCAGCTGGTTGAAGATAAATGACAGAGCTGCTAGTACTGCAGTTTACATCATTAACATGGTCGGTAAAGCATGAATTGTTCAATAAGGCGTTTATCTTTTTTTCATTTTACTCTGTTCTTTTATCATTTTTGTGAGCAAAGTTTCACCTGCACTAACCAGGCAGGTGAACTTTAAAGATCAAATGTGTGTGTGTGAGGTAGTTGTCAGAATTAAGTGAAATCTAATACTTGAAAGATATTTAATAAATGCTTTTCACATAGTTCAATGACAATTTTTCTTACTATGTTTCTTTTTCAGTTTCCTTTTGCCTCATATTTAATGGATGCCATATTGGAAAAATTAAATGAGAAGAAGAAACTGGTAGAAGAGTACAGTTCTCTCATGAAACAATCTGTATGATAGCAATCTTTGAAAAGGGTGACTAAAATGTTTGCTGTTTCCCAATGTTTTTCCTCTTCACATAAAGAACTGTCAATAGGCGTGTTCAATGCATAAGTAGAAGCTGTGAACTAATTAATTGTCGAACAAGAGGAATTAGTTATTTTCCTATTTAGAAAGAAGTGTATGTTTCATTCCTGAAGACAAAAATTGCTGTAAATCGACACAAAGTTAAACGTGGTTTTCCTTTAAGTGCATTGGCAGTGAACACCAGCCTGGGCTTTGTAGAGAGAGGATGTTTTTGATATGACCGATACAAATCTGTACAATTCAGTAAATACAGAAAATAGCTAAGTAACTCGTGGTTGTTCTAGTCAGAACAGCAGAACTAGGGTTTACAAAGGAAATCAGAATAACACTGGCATTTTGAATTATCTTATTTTGGCTTCTTTATAAATCCCAGCTTTATTATATATACTGCATAAAATTATATGCACTCTCTATGTCAGAAAATGAATGACTGTAGAAGAAAAACTATTCAATGCAGAGTAATAGTTTTCAGAAAATTTGTATTTTGTTCTGAGTAGAATGGTACTGTGTGCAATGAATTTAATTGTATTTTAAAAAAATTCAATACAATAAATTTATTTCCAATGTGGATTTCTTTTTTTCCACTGGTAGTTCCATTGTCGTCTCAGTTCTTTCTCAGCTAACATCAAGCTGCAAGCCTTCACTTTGTTTGAGAAAATGGTATATCGTTTTTTCTACCAAGATTTCTCTGGCACTTCTGACAAATGATTCCTTCTTCACATCTTTAATCATAACAGTTTGTATTCTTCTCTACCAACCTACATGAAAAAAGGAAAGACACAGATTTCTCAGTTCATGTTTTAATGACATTTACCTCTTATAAGTGGCTTTTCATCTATGGGTATCATGTTGTTTTACAAAGAATATCAGTATCACTATTCATATCAGGTATAATCAGAAGCAAGAAGAATTAAGATCAGTCAACAGAAGCATGAAACAGTAAAGTTGTCAGCCTGTCACTCTGTCATTTTTTATAGGATGTCAACATGCTTAATTTATAAAGTTCAGTATTTGGTGTCTCTGAGAAAAGTATGATGAAGGGAAGACATCACTAATCTTTTGCTCAGTTGCCTGCTGACAACAGGAGCTTCAGGGAACTCTTATTGGAATTATGGAAAATCATGCAAACATATCCCACCTATACATGTAAATTAAGACCTGAAACTAGCTCTGTGTAAAAAAAGAAACACATCTTTAGGAATGATCGGCCACCGCCTTTTCCAAGGCAAGAAATAAGGGACGTCATGTGAAACTACCACATGACATACTCAATGCAAGCACAATGATGCCATTTCCATGCAGAAAGGAATTGAGCTGTGGATCTCCTGTCCTCAGGGTGTTACTGAAGCAAAAAATGAACTCCTGTGCCAATTAAAATAATGGAAGAGAAATCAATCAAAATACATGGAAACCATGTTTATATGATTTTCAGTAACTGCAGCGAAATGTATTTGCAAATAATTTTGGCGTAAGGTCTATACTGGGCCATGGAAATAACTTCAAAAGTCAAAGCTTTATGAAGATCAGTTAGGTCTTGATGAAAGAGTAGAGAATGATAGTTAATTCACATGGAAACCAAAGAATTCTTTAAGACAAATTCCCAGACTAATACCTTCTTTTCTTAAGTTAAACTTTTTGCTTTCCTGACCCTACAACGTTCTTTATCTCCTGCGTACCTGGGTATGGAAAGAGCTGTCATGGACCAAGAGTATGTAAGACCAGTGAATGCTGCAAAACCAAATGATTCTATACTTCGTTTGAAAAGACAGAGCAGAACAAAACCTTAAAATTCAGATGGAGCCAGATGTGTCATGTTTTTTTCAAGATACAGAAAATACAGCGTGTTTTTATTTGCAGCTGTTTCAATTTTGCATCAAGAGACCCAGAAATGCTCTACAAAGAAAGATATTTCTCCATGAATTTCTGTGGCCTAGGCTGTAAAGATAGTATTCATTTTCTACTTTCTTTGAAAATTAATAGGTTCAGTAAGCCTGATATGCTTAAGTGGCCAAAACATACTTGGACTCTACCAAAACAAGTTCTGCAGAACATACCTCGATACAGATGCATGTCTTTTCCTTTCATCTTCTGTATTCTTTTTTACCCCTTCTCTATGACCTTAAAACTCCTCTAAGAAACCATTAACTTGCCAACCATTGAATCTGCAGAGGTGCAGTGAGCTCTTGTGCTTGGTGGGAAAAGCAGGTCATTTCTTCATCTGGCAAAGTGAGTGAGTCACAGGCAGCTGCAGCACAGTGCATCGATCAAGCAAGCAGCAAGCTAAACAGGTGAAGACTAACACAAAGGAAAAATCTTATTCAGTTGGTCCAGAAAAGGTCCTTTAGAAAAGAATAGTTTCACTTAAAGGACTTCTGGCCTTAAAGGACAATCACCCTGGGCTACACAGTCTGGAGAAGCTAAAGTGGTGTTTCTATGTAGCTGCTGGCTTCCTCATTCAGAGCCATTCTGCACCTGGTTTTGGAGAGGGGCCATTTGTACCAACAAACTCATTTTCCTCATGTGACATCTGTACTTTCTCAGCTGCTCTTTGGCAGCAAGGGGAATAGGGCATGGGACACACCAGTGCCACACACACACGGGATGTTTTCACAGAATCGTAGGGTTTAGAAGGAACCTCTGGAGATCATCTAGTCCAACCCCCCTGCTAACACAGCTTCCCTACAGTAGGTTGCACAGGAAAGCATCCAGGTGGGTTTTGAATATATCCAGAGAAGGACGCTCCACATCCTCCCTGGGCAGCCTGTTGCAGTGCTCTGTCACCCTCACAGTAAAGAAGTTCTTCATGTTCAAATGGAACTTCCTGTGTTCCAGTCTGTGCCCGGTGCCTGTTGTCCTGTCACTGGTAACTGCTGAAAAGAGCCTGGCTCCATCCACTTCATATCTGCCCTTTAGGTATTTGTAAGTATTGGTAAGATCTACTGTCAGCCTCCTCCAGGCTGAACAGTCCCAGGTCTCTCAGCCTTTCCTCTTAAGGGAGATGCTCCAAGCCCCTAATAATCTTTGTGGCCCTCCAATAGATTTTCTTCAGTATCTCCATGCACTACTTGAATGGGGGAGCCCAGAACTGAACAGTACTGCAGATGTGGCCTCCCCAGGGCAGAGTAGAGGGGGAGGATCTCCTCCCTCAACCTGCCGGCCATGCTCTTTTTAATGAACCCCAGGATACCATTCGCCTTCTTGGCCCCCAGGGCACACTGCTGGCTCATGGCCAATCTATTGTCCACCAGGACACCCAGGTCCTTTCCTGTGAAGTTTCTCTCCAGCAGGTCATCCCCCAGCCTGTACTGACGCATGCGGTTATTCCTCCCCAGGTGCAGGACTCTACATTTGCTCTTGTTGAACCTCAAAAGATTTCTCTCTCCCCAACTCTCCAGCCTGTCCACGTCTTGCTGAATGGCAGCACAGCCTTCTGGTCTGTCAGCCAATTCTCTCAGCTTGGTATTATCAGCAAACTTTTCACCTTTTGTTTCATCTTGGGCAATGTGTAGTGGATTTTCCCTCAATTTATTGCTGATTAACAAGCTTTTAATTATTCAGTCTGGTAATGAGAAATCAAACAAATAAACAAGCACTTAGGAAAACAGACTCCAGCTTACCTCTGCTGCTCCTCGCTTTCGGTTCTCCTGCCCCTTGCAAGCTGGGGCTGAGTAGTCAGCACCTTGTTTTGCCTTTCCTGGGCACTGCTGGCGTCTGCCCTGGCTCTCTTTTGCCCTTTTGTCCCTCATGCCCTGCACAGGCATTGGGTCCTTGATCAGGTTTCCCCCTTCCGCTTCATCTCTCCTGCTCTGCTCGGCATCTGATCTTGCCATTGGTGTCTCTCCAGCCTGTAGCTGTCACCTCCCTCCCCGAGCCCGGTCTCCACAGAGGCTCCCTGGGCGCTGTGGTGGTGCAGCTTGGGGTGGCAGCACGTGGGTGCGGAGCCAGCTGCAGCCGCCCGTGAGCGGCCATGGGCAGCCCCTCAGGGCTCTCCAGCCACTCAGGTCAGGCCCAGCCCTGCACCCACCCTCTAAACTCACTCCTGTGTCTAACACAGTGGTACGCTTACAGGTTACCTGCCCCTTTCATCCATGTGTTATCCTGGAAGCCTTACTGTGAGACGGACTTCAAGGTCTTAAGTTTGTACTGATGAAGCACATGGTTAAGTGCTGGACAGAATGTTTGGAAACAAAAATATTTGCAGCATCTGTGTTACTTTTAACTACTTCAAGTCTGCATTGCACGGCATCCCTCACTGTGGCTTCAGGATGTTTAGTTGGGCAACACTCTTTGGCCTGTTGTGGCAAGCAGTCTTCAGAGAGCTGCATCAGAGGCCTGGCTTCCTGCTTCAGTCATCGGTCTCCATGCTCACTAATCCAGTACAGCAGTGAAATGAAGTCTCAAAATCCATGGTGGCCCCTATAGCACTGCTGTTGTAGTTTCCAAATTTAGGATTGGAAGACACAGTTTCTCTCTGCCATCCCTGCTGGCCTGCTCAGAGAAGCCAGCACATGCAAGAGTTCTGTGCCAGCAAAAATGCGAAACTGCCAGGCCTGTTTCTTTGGTCCCTCATGTAGCCTGTTTCTGGCTGGTGTGCCCCCTCTAAGACAAACGTGTGGAGAGAGGCAGCAGGAATCCCACACTACTTTTTGTTTGCTATACCAAGTTGTTCCTTCTGATTCAGAGAAGATTAACTTAAGTTGTATATTTTAAGAAATTGTTTTTAAAATCCTAGAGCCTGGGAACTTGGATCCTTTGCCTCTGCGGTGTGTTCCTGGTGGGAAAGGTGGGGCATGGGCATCAGTGAAATGGTGTGAGCTCTGGCCTCTAGGCCCCAGCTTTGACACTCCTCTATGGTCAATGCAATAGGCACCACTGGCTACAGAGACAACCAGCAAGACTGCTTATTGTGGAAAAGGCATTAGGGAAACGAAGGAAATAACCTCACACCTCTGAAATAAAGGCAGCCTCGCAGTAGAAGTGCAGGATTGTGATGTTCTGCTGTCTGCACACTGTATTGTGTAGCATGTTGTAAGCACGCCACATTCAGAAAGCACTGTCTCCCTGCTGTACTATAGGCAATGGCTAGACATTCTTCATGTGGGTAATAAGAAGTACCGCTGCACCCCGCACTACACACGCATTTCAAAGTCCTTGTTTCATTGTCCGATGCAAAATTAAATACAGTATACATTCCAGCAAAACGTGGGTTGCTATAGGAAGTCGTCATGACTGCCTTTAAAGACCATGAGACACCAGTCATCCACTACTGAGGTGAAACAGTAATTTACCTTACCTGTTCCTCTTTGGACAGTGTACTAAACAGGGTATTTTGTGTCACCAGGGAATGTGCCCAAAGAAGAACCAGATGCACAGACACGTGCCAGTTTAATGTACCTCTATGAATGAATGTTGAGAGACCGGGCCAGGGTGGGAGGAGAGTCACAGAATCACAGAATCAGAGAAGCATAGGGATTGGAAAGGACCCCTGGAGATCATCTAGTCCAACCCCCCCCCCACTACAGCAGGTTCCCTAGAGTCGTAATTATCACTTGACATAAAACCATTGTTTCTGCTGAGCACCCCATTACTCTCTTAAAATTACAAGTGACAATAATTTTCTTTATTCCCACATTTTAAATGATGAAGCGTTTTCTTGCCTTTTAGGAAGACAGATTTTAACAGTTTTTCTTGTTTTTGTGGAAAATGGAAACTAAGTACCATAATGAGAAACGGAGGAAGAACAATCAAACAAGTAAATAAAAGCATAAATTAGATGTTTTGATGAAGAGGAGCAAATAAATAAGTGTTAGTACTGTCCATGTGCTCACTGAAATTACAGCACTGGTAGTCTTTCTGCAGACTTCACTGGAAAGCTTGCCAAGTATCTTTGATGATGTTTCTTCATCTGTTAAAGGTATTTTGAAGGTATTTCTTTTCAACTCATCTAATCATGAAAATAAAAATGGAAGTATCCACATTTTTCAAAGAAATACAATCATCTAGTTTGAAATATTTTTATAAGAAGAATAACACTTGTGATATTCCAAAGAAAACAATTTTTTACGTCTCTGTTACTAATTTTAAGTTGTTTCTGTAATGAATTTTTCCTTCTTTCTTCATCTTTGCCCCATCTGCTGAAGAAGAGATGACTTCTGAAACAATTTTTCTCACTGTGAGAAAAAAAAATTCTTATCTGTGTTATGTTTATAAACAGTTAAAATATCGTTTTTCATAGCCGCCAGCTGCAGATTATATAAGCATGCTACAAATTAGCGAAGAACTGCTTCTGTTTTGGGGAGAATTATCACCTTGACACTTTTGAGATGCTATTGCTAACAAATCTACAAATAAAATATTTCAAAAGATGGTGGTGTTTTGCGCTAACTGTGTCTATGAACATTCCAAAAATCCATTTAATCTGTTTCTATTATTGCCATTATCCTGGTGCTTCCTGATATTACCTCTAGATGGCAAACTTTCACAAAAAATGGATTCAGTGCTGATTTCTGCACTCAGCTGTGAGTGAATTCATCTGTGCAGCCTAGCAGGGACATTTTTTTCCTGGAAACTCTGAAGTACAGTGTCAGAAAGACCTGTCACTTATATTGCAACATGTGAGATATGCTGGCTATTTGCAGCCATTATGTAAGGTGTCACAAAGACAAGTCCGCATTACAGAGAAACTTTTTCTTAACGTAGGTCACTCTGAAAGTAACGCTTCCTTTTTATTTCCATGGAAACTACAACAGATAGAAAGAGCACAATAACTCTGTTTGATAGAGCAGATTCTCAGCTACACAACACTATTTTGCAATGTAGTCACCACTGTTAGCCGATTCGTGTGGATAAGCTGATTGAGATGCTCCTTCATATTGTGGTATGACAGCTGTGCATGGCCATCCAAAACGTTGCTTGTGTTTCACATCACTGTTGCAACTGCTGGAATGCACCACCTGCCATTGTTAGCACCCACTCTGCTCACATCTGCCATTTGGTCTCCATTGACATTCAGCAAGCATCAATGAATGTCAGCACGTACCATTTTTTCCACGTGGAAGAATTCAGTTCCACACCTTTGCTTCACAGACACTTCCATGTCAGACGCCATTGTGTCAGAGTGCCCTTCTGCTGCCATCTGTCACACAGCAACAAAATGGAATGGAATATCGGTGGGAAGGTTCAACCTGTGCTGCCATACCACCAACATCCGCCTCTGACGTTGTGGGCCAACATAATAAAATAGGAGGCATTACTTTCAGAGCAGCCCATGGGTATATGCACACATGTCTGAATGCATGCATGCATATGTGCATATACATATATGAGTAAGAAAGCCTCAGAATTGTGCACAGCTTCAAAGTTGTGTAAATGTTCCAGTCATTTCAAAAATCCTTGTTTTGTACTTTGAAATGTCAAAATGAAAGTCAGCATCTGTCAATAATGACTTCTCACTTTATGCTTCTCTAGTGCCATCTGTTCAACCCACACAAATCCTGATTTACCTTGATAGGAATCAATCAGAGACATGAGGCTTCCGAAACATAGATCTCGTATGACAAATGATACCCATCTGTTTCTGTCCTGAGGATTTGTCACTAGAGAAGGCACATCTCCCCATGTGCCTCAGTCTTCTCATTGTCTCAATAATCCTGGTGGAAGATAAGGCTCGGTATTCTTCTATGAATAAGACTCTGGCCATAATGATATGGTACTGCCATATCATTATGTTATGACCATATCATGACTGTATCATATGGCATGGTCATAGTTAAGAGGAACTCAGGGAGAATTCAAAACAGATCAAAATGTTCGTGTAGTTATCACGCAATGTCTCACTCTTTGTTATCTTGAAAAGAATAGGAAAAGAAAAGAATAATAATAAAAAAATAGGAAGCTATAAACATCATTGTTTTTTCCTGTATGCCTTGAAGTAGGATGCAGTACAGTCAGTGGAATAAAATATTACCCTGGATCTTTAAGTCCTTGAACCTCCTTCATTTACTTCCATGCTTTACTATGGTCTTTTATGCACTATTCTCCTACATAAAATAAAGGTCTATTTTTGAGATTTCCTGATCTGGAATTTCCTGGGGAATAGGGAAGGATTCAGAGAGTAGGGAATGTTCCCTGAACTGTGCTGTAGTCACATATTCAGAAATCAGTTCAGTAGTGCTGTTAGATGTGATAAGGTCTGGGTTTTTTTATTAAGGAATGCAAAGAGATTATGAAGTCAGGAAGGTCGGTATTTTAATCCTGACCACCATTCTCTCAATTAAGTTAACTTACTGGGAGAGTAACACTGGCCTTACAGAAAAGCAGACAAAAACAAAAACAACCAACCAGTTAGTTAAATGCTCATGTAACTTAAACATTCAATTAAATGTAATTTAAGGTGTTCATATATTGAAGCTGTTGATTCTGCACTTGTTTTCCAAAATTAAACTTCTATCACCTGATGAAGAATAACACATTAAAAATTAAAGTCGATTGTACCAGCAGAATACTGTATATAAAGAAAATTTAGTGATTTGGGTGTGCATTGCTGTGTTCTCCAAACAGCACGGATATGGCTCAAGAGAGGATTTTCTCTGTAGTATTTTATTGTCTTGCTTCCTTTCCAAGCACTGAAAAGCAGGTGAGGCCGCTACCTGGCACAAGCACGACATGAGGTAGCCCAGGGAACCTGTGATCTCTCTCAGGCAGAGCAGACCAGAGCAGATCAGCTTAATGACCTGAAATCCCAAAGATTCTGCAAAGTAGGGCCCCACTCCGCTGATTTCAGTGGACCCTGCCGTGCCTGTGAAGGAGACTATGCACTTCTTCAGGAAGCACAGGCTCCAGTGCCCAGTCCCGGATGTGGTGGGATGGCTCCCACAGCACGCACCACAGAGCCATCACTGCAGGGTGCTGACAGCTGCAGCTCCAGCGACAGGCCTGTCATCGTCAAGCAAAGTGAAGTGATGACTCACATCCAAGGTCAGCACTGGAAAGCAAAACAGGAATTTAGCAGCAGCAGCAGGAGACAGGGCTGGGGATGGACACCCTGGGGCATGGCTCAGGGCCAAGCAGTGCCTGAGCCCCAGCACACATGGTCTTCCGATGTGCGGGCCACAGGTGATGGGTGAGAGTTCCTGGAGAACCTTGTCAGTGCATCCCTGTTCACGGCTCTGTCAGGGTTTTCCTTGCTTTTTCTGGAGGTCAGAGATCATTTCTCACTTCTGCTCCCCAGGCTCCCTTTTATCACTCCTATCTGGGTTGATTGCATGATCAGCTCTGGGTTATTTCTTGCACTTTCCTGGTTTCTTCTGCAGTCCTGATTTGGCTTTCTGTCCAAGCCTTCAGAGGTAGGATTACATGGCTGTGAAGTTATATGATGTTCATGTAACATTTATCTAGCTGCTGTTGTCTTAATATACTATTTCAGAAGTAACGCATACTACAGAAGTCATGTAATGTGTGAGCCTCTGAACTGCTAGAGCTCATGGGTACAATCTATTACATTACTTCATCACTGACTGATGATCATCATCTTTTAAAGGCAGCGCCATGAAATACCATGGTCTCTTATTCAGTGTATAAGTTCAACTGGAAAAATGAGTGATTTTTTAAAAAAATATTCTCTCAACAAAATCTTCTCTTTCACACACTGGGAGTTCCTATGAAACGGAGTGGTTACAGGATATGTTCTCAGTCTTTTAGGACTGAGACTGTCGTGTCCTACCGATAACACAGACCTTCCCTCAAAGTAGTTAATGAATAGGGAGCACATTGCTTGCAATGGATCTGAACTGCCACCAAGACAACTAGGATTCAAAAACCTCTATTTTTTTAGGACACAGAATTTGTCAGATCACTGTGATCCTCTTCGTTTTCTATGTTTAGCATTTGAAATCTGCAACTGAATTAAAAATTGAGTGTTTCTAACAGATTTTTAAAACAGTAATTGCGTCAATGTTGGGTATATGTACTATGAACTTGGATAGGTAAACAAGGAATTGAAGTATTCAAGAATCAGAGATTATTATTATCTTTTTTTTTTTTTTTTTTTAGGTAAATGACCTTGTGTCTAACACTGGATGGCACTAGTACACAATATGAACCCAAGTAGGGTACAGGAAGCGACTAAATTCCATTATAAGGCTTCTTTTTGCATGGAATTAACTGGATAAGGGTTTTTCCTGGTATTATCCTCCCCTAAAATAGCATCTGTATTTAAGGTGCTATGCAAAGAGGATTTATGAGTCGTTCATGAGGTCTGATTCAGTATTAATCCTGGCATTATGACACAAACTCTGCAGACACTTGCCATCGTGATGGTTTGGTGTTAGTTTAGACTTCAAGGCAAATAACTCTATCCTACAGTGCAGACCCGCTTTCTGTCTGGTTTCATATGATCCTGGCTTCCCTACAGAGCAGTACATGTGATTTGTTGAGAATTGAATATTTACCCTCTAAAGAGGGAGATTTCAGTATCCATGAACATGAGGGGTTTACAGTGGTGCAAACCAGATGAGGATGGGAACTAAGCATCTCCTGAATTTTAAGCACATTGGAAGTCCCCTAGGCAACTCCTCTTGAGTCACTGCTGGCTCTGTTATTAAAAGAATGAAGAAAGACGATGCAATGCAGGCACCAGATACCAGACGAGGGAAAATGCCTCCTTCCTGCCTTCTCATACCTGCACCTGCTGTATATTCCACAGAAGGAAAGTCTCAAGGCAATCAATTATGGGGGTGATTTTAAAGATGTTTTCTTGCCTATATTTTAATCTTCTTGTTTCTGTCACTCTTAAAGCTTACATTTTCACGTCTTACATTTAGCAAAGCAATGAAGATATTCTACTCTGAAAAAGTCTGAAACTTTGCCAAGTCACTTATGTGTTACAAGTGGCTGTTTGCCACTTGTTTGCTATGGAAGCAGGATTCCTTCCTATGACTTTCCCCCCCTTTTTTTTCCCCTAAATTTGGATAGCTAGTATTATCTTAAATATCTTCTATTTTCCAAACCATAACGATTCACGACGTTACTGTTTTAATCCTCCTGTCCTTGAACACATGGTCTTTATACTCTTTATGCTTGTATGGCTCTTTATGCTCTTTAGTATCTCCATCAACAACATTGAGAGTGGGATTGGGTGCACCCCCAGCAACACTGAGGATGACACCAAGCTGTGTGGTGTGGTTGACACACCTGAGGGACAGGATGCCATTCGAAGAGAGCTAGACATGCTCGAACAGTGGGCACAGGAGAACCTCATGAGGTTCAACAAAGCCAAGTGCAGGGTCTTGCACCTGGCTCACAGCAACACCCGCTATCAATACAAGCTGGAGGATGAACGGATCNTTTTTTTACAGTAAGGGTGGTGAAGCTTTGGAACAGGTTGCCCAGAGAGGTGGTGCAAGCCCCGTCCCTGGAGACATCTGAGGTCAGGCTGGACCAAGCTCTGAGCAACCTGATCAATCTGTAGATATTTCTGTTCATTGCAGGGGAGTTATACCAGATGACCTTTAAAAGTCCCTTCCAACTCAAACAATTCTTTGATTCTATGATTCTGTTCATTTGATTCTTTCACTAACTTGGAATATGGTCCTGTATTTAGTTACAGACTGCTCAATTCCTCAGAGAAAATCTCTTTCCTGTAACAGGAAACATAGCCTACTCATTATTTTCATCTTTTTATCACAATCATTACCTGAATCTAGTCTCTCAATTTCCTGGGTAAGCAAAGCCTATTCCTCAATGGATTTCCAGAGCACCTTTGTCCATGAACTATGGAGATCAGTGAGTTTTCGCCTGCAGAACTGTATGACTAAAGTGATTGGCAAAATGTGGCAGCATTTGAAACCAGAGTAGCATCAGTAACTGTGTTGTAATTAAACTCAGTGGTAAAAGCTAACCTGTGGAAATAAGCAATCTAGTTTTATGTCTTACATCTGAAGAACACAAGGAACTGAAATTTGGAGACAGGACCACTAGATCCTTCCAGAGAAATGAAATCAATCACTCATAGACCAAGTCAGACAGAAAAATCAGAACTCTGTTTCCCAGTGATACAATATGCAGATCACAAATCATAATCAGACGTGTTACCCTGTGGAGTCTGTGTTTCTCTTAGCTGAGATGAACTTTTCCTGTCATACTGTTTCGCTGCACAATGACCTGTGCCAATAGGATGTACTTCGGAAACCTAAACTTAAATGATTAGCAATTCTGTTTGCATGCACTTAAAGAACTTGAAGTCTGTGCAAATAATATGACAAGGATGGGAAAACTTTGCAGCAAGGAAACAGCCTTGAGAAGCACTTTCTAATACCTATACCATATCTTTTACAAGCAATTCCAAGAAAAAAAAAGCCAGGATATAATATGGTTTTTAAAAAAGAAGAATTTAATCATTCATAAAGCAAGAAGAAAACTTACCATGATATCCACATTGTCCAATAATAAAATCTTATATCAGTGATTCACTCCTTTGCTCCCTAATCCCTTCAAACTTCTAAGAAGATTTTGGGACAGAGACAAATAATGGCTATTGACTTTTAAGCTATATTGCTCTGTAATCTGCTGGCTGCAAAGCAGCAGTGACTCATTGTCCTGTGTGTGCTTTACTGCATGCTGCTTGTTGCTAATATGTCACATTCTACAAACACACATAAACCAAAAAGAATCTGCCTCTTCTCATGGCTTGTAGGTTGAAGTCATAAATCCTAAATTACCGCTAAAAATTCAATGACATTCCAACAAGCAAATGAAAAGTACCTCATCTTTTCATCAGCTGCTGATGTCCCCTAAGCAATCAACAACTCAGTTTCAAAGGAAGTGTGGGTGGATAGAAAAACAAACTTCTCTTATTGTGACATATCCAATGGCACTTACATTAAGGGGGTTACACAGCAGTCTATCAAAATACAGAGAGGAAAATAAATCAATTGTAACAAGTCTAAAGATGGTCCCACAAAATAATCCTGATCAATGCTCATGAAATTTTTAGTACAGTTCAACCCTGAGTAGCAGTAAATTGCTTCTGACGTTACAGCGGTTTATATATCATATTTATTGGCTTAATGAAATATGCATATGTTCTCCCTTGTCTACCCTTGACTCTTCCTAATGAGCTCGTATTTTTGTAGACTTCATTTGCCATAACAAACAAGGTATAAGCTTATATAATTATACTAAGATTTTCCATAAGCCATAAGTAAAAATATAACCCATTTGATATCTTCTGTGTGTTAAACTTGGTATTACATATGTTCCAAGTGTTAGCCATGTTACAGGCTTCATA
This sequence comes from Penelope pileata, assembly GCA_013396635.1. NCBI lineage: Eukaryota > Metazoa > Chordata > Aves > Galliformes > Cracidae > Penelope > Penelope pileata. The sequence goes on along the minus strand of WBMW01002835.1, from coordinate 326,654 downwards.
CAGTTACCTATTCAAGCAACCTGTCCTCACTCTGCTTTATGAAAAAGTATCTGATGTCACTGCTGGAAAAAAAATTACTTAGAAAATGATTTAAACATAATTATTCTGAACAGCTTCTTAATTATTAATTAATAATTATTATATTAATGTTTTATAACCTAAAAGAGAATTGGAAAAAATGAAGAGCTTTTAATGAAGAAGTGCACTATGCCTTAGATGCTGAAACTTAAGTCACAAGATAAACAATAGAGTTCACTCTGAGAATGCAATAATGCTGAGGTCTTCGAATTTGGGCAAAAATGTATGACCAAAGAGCAGCTACCTAGGATACCTTGCTACGTGTTTAGCCAATGGATGGGGTCATTTAGACCCTGTTTTTATAGTAATGGAATCTGAAGGAGGAAGTTCAGAGAACTGAATTAATTTATTTAAATTCTAATTGTATTATTCGATCAGGATAAGCTCATCACTCTGAAATTTATTCACCTCCTCCACCATACTTTCTGCATTGCTGTGACGCTGTTTTTGCCTCCGGTGTCTGATGCATCAGTGCCACAACTGTCCAGCCTCATTCCATTGTCAGAAGAACTCATTTGAAAACATGACTGATGTCATCTTTGTACAGTGATTTTTTAAACTTCTGAATGTTATTTCTTGTCTGTTTTTCTTGTACGTTAGTAATTGCTCATAAACATGTCTCCACTTGTTCTAAATAAATTTTACCCATCTAACCTTTTGTACTGGTTTAGGCTGAGATAGAGTTAATTTTCTTCATAGCATCTCATACGGTACTATGTTTTTAATTTGTGATGAAAACAGTGCTGACAACACACCAATGGTTTAGTTGCTATGGATCAGTGCTTACATAGAGTCAAGGGCATCTCAGCTCCTCACCCTGCCCTGCCAGCTGCGGCTGTGCACGCACAAGGAGCTGGGAGAAGACAGATCCAGGACAGCTACCCAAACTGACCAAAGGGATATTTGGTACCGTACAATGTGCTCAGCAATAAAACTGTGTATGAAGAGAGGCAGAAAGGACTGAGATGGAGGGGATACGTGGAGTGATGGTGTTTAGCTTCCTACAGTAACCGCTAGGTGTGAAGAGGCCTGCTTTCTAACAGCGTCTGAACACCTGCCTCCCAGTAGGAAGCATTGAATGAATTCCTAGTTTTGCTTTGCTTGTGCATACGACTTTTGCTTTACCTATTAAACTGTCTATACCTCAGCCCATGAGTTTTCTCACTTTTACCTTTCCGATTCTCTTCCCCATTCCATGAGAGGGGAGTGAGTGAGTGGCCACGTGCTGCTCAGCTGTCTGCCAGGGCTAAACCACAACAACTGTCATCCTCAGATGTTGTTCCTAGTCGTATTTAGATGCTCACAGAGAGATCACAGAGTGCTGTGAGCTCTCACTTAGCTTTGTAACAGACTCTGACTCTGACTTCCTGACCTTGACAAAGTCTTATTCTTTCATCAGGAATTCATTGTATTCCCTTCGTCCCTGCCCTGCCTTAGTAATGTCCCTGAATCTGCTCCTGATTTGCTCTCCCAGTAGGTGTTCAGCCTTCCAAAACTGTAAGATCTCTTTTCTCATGAGGTTAGCCACATGCTCTTCTCCTCTTACATTTTCACTCTGTACTTTGTTTGAAATAGGACTGTCTTTTTTCATTTCTCTTTTATACGGAGTGCCATTTTCCCTGATTTCATACAGTTTAGTTGCCAGCACCCGACTAAACTAAAAGATGTTTAATTTATCATGGACTTCAACTACTGTCTTCTCTGCTTACCAAGTGAAGTTTTACTTTTTTTTTTTTTCTCCCCGATGTGGTACCATTCTGCCACGTCTTAAAACTATGGTGCAGTTTTGACTGTTTCATCCTCCCTATCAGGTTTTCTTTCCTCTCAAGCACTAAGTGATGACCAGGCATTACTTAGGTTGTGGTTTTGCAGAATCCACAGAAATGCTAGCTGCCATTAAAAGCACCAACGTCTCCATCATTCCCTGTTTTGGCTGCATGTCCCTTTGGGCTACTACTATGGGTGAAAGGAAACACAACCTTTTTCCTTCATTTGTTTTGTTTTCAGCTGTATCAATTTTCTGACCCAGCTTGCAGTAGGGCTGCATAAATCCAGCCAGTCTCAGCATGGGGAGGGGAGTAAAGGCAGAAAAAAACACAAGCTTGGGGAAGAGGAAGAAGTGACAGCAAATTTATCCTCGTGACCTAATCTTCTTGCAAGATATCTACTTTGTATTCATCTGCAACAGCTTTGCATAACAAGGCAGACTGCCCAGAGCCAGATGTAATGCTGAGCCTTCAAACACAGGTTCCCTTACACTGCAGGAATGAAGACATGGGTCAAATTTTGTTGGCATCAAATGTCAGATTCCCTATTGATTTAAATGGAATAAAGATTTCACTTTGAGAACACAGAAGTCAATGTAGCCCTTGTTAGTTGCTGTGTACTAAACGTATTTTTCAATCTTAGAGTGCTTATGCTAGAGAAGATTCCAACGGTAGAATTGATTGGAACCTGTAGAAAATTATGGAGTTTTAATACAAGGTACAAAGCAGTAGGGACAACCAGGATAATCCCGCTGTTAAAATAGTGAAATTTAGGAACACGATCTTCTGTTTAAACTTTGGGTAGACAAACTGTTTCAACTCCGATTCCAACTTTGTGAGTGCTCTCTGCAGAGTTTGGTAGAAATTCCCTCAGAGCCCTGTAATGGAAACAGTTCAGCAGATATACTATGGAACTCCCCAGGTGCCACCTCCAAATTTACTCCCCTTTAGAAATGCCTCATTAGGTCCTAAGTACTGGCAGAAGTATTCACAAAGGAGTAAATTAACTTAAACAAAACAGAAAAATTATTGCCTGCTGGAAATTTTGGATTAAGTAGCACCTAACTTCAGCAGGTTCTCTAGGCATTGTAAGCATTAGAATAGTGAGTACTCCAAATGGATTTCTGACTCCCCTTTAAAAATGACTATATCACTTTTTGCGCACGTAATGCGCTATTTCTCGTATTTGGTGAATCCATTCCGCAGCAACCAAATTCTCTCCTGCCTCCATCTACTAAGTAGGACAATGCATAAATATCAGTATGAAGGCTCTCTATCACTGGCTTTTATTTTTCATATGCATAAAATATATTGGTAACCATTACTTGATAGAAGCAAACACATGAAATTCTTATTAGCGCGTTGAATGGTACCAGACAAAACAGAAATCAACCTCTTTAAGATAATAATGTATTTGGAGACACTAATCCACCCAACTTAATCTCTGAAGAACCCCATAAGCTTACACCATCTTTTAAAACTGAGTTTGTGGGAAGATTTTGGCATTAGCTTTTCTAGTTTTCTTTCTCTCAGTTGTGAGAAAGAATAATACTCTCCTATCACATGCACGTAACTTCCTACCACATCCTCCTGGCTGAGGAGAAAGTATTGGAAAGATCAAAGGGCAAATACGGCATACAGATGCCATCAAATCTAACATGAATTGGAGAGCAAAAATGCTGCCAAGGAGAGAAACTAAGACAAATACATAACATGGCAGTCACCAGATAAAATATCCAGGGAAAGAATGATTGTGTAAGAACAAAAGGAAAGTAAGAAAATGGTTTGTTCAGTGAATGAGGAACAGGAGGACATATACAGGAAAAGATGGCTTTCTTGTCTGTCAGTTACTGCGTTGAAAATTTCCTTGGATGAATAATACAATTTAACACAATTTTAAAAGCAGTTTAATAGAGAGATCGCTCTGAATAGGAATTGCGAAGATCTAGATTTGGGCTTTTTGTAGGGACACTTTAGAATAACAATTGTACTTGGCCTTCTCCCACACTCTATAAATAATTCCAGAAAGCACAATGCCAAGATTTTGAAAGTGATCTAAAATATGATCCTGTTGAGAGCTGTAAGAACAAAGCTTCAAAATGTTTGGCCTATTTTTCCTTTGAGCACAGAATCATAATATACAACTGGAGGATTTAATTCCTCGGTGACAGTTACTCTTTAATACTTCCTTTCTAAGCAGGTCCACTAATTGTGATGATGTGAGATTTTAATTTTACAATGATTGTTCGCTGCTAATGTTAGTTCAGTGACCTTAAGCAGCTTGAGCTGAAGATATTTATAGTCTGGCACTGCCTGAAGTCTTGAATGTTGAATGGGAACGCAGTAAGTGCTTCCTTCAATTGTTCATTTCTGACGATCAGCTCAGACTCTTGGCATTCCATCTCTTGGCTGGCCTATTTTGTCTTGTATGCACTAATGTTGACAGAGTATTTGAAATGATATTAGTAAGCCTGGTCAGATGGTAGTGCAGAGCTGCATCATCCTAGGTCAGTTTCCAGTACCGGAAATTTAAAGCATTGCAAAAGAGGCAAGCACAGGGCAGAAGAAATGGAAGTAGTTCTAGAGACCCTTATGGGCTCTGGCAAATCAAACAACAGATGGAAAGGTGCATCTAAAACATTTCTCCACAGAACAGGCCTAAGGCAAGCCACTGCTCTTCAGAAGAAGGAACTACAGAAGTTGGTTTTGATGCTTGAATAGTTCATTTCAGAATCTCCATGCTTTTGTTTTGTTTTTGTGAGGGTTTTTTGTGTTTTTCGTTTGTTTGTTTGTGTGTCTGTTTGTTTTCTTTAAGCTCTGAAGCCTGACCAAATATCAGAGAAAGAATTAGAGAGTCACAGACTGGCTGAGGCTGGCCAGCACCTCTCGAGGTTGTGTGGTTTCTCTGCAGTGGTTTGTTTAAGGCTATGTTCATTTGAGCTTCAATATCTCCAAGAACGTAGATATTAAATGAGGTTCGTCACATGCAATTACAGGCAAATGCATTGTAAAAAATCTACATTTATGCTGGTTGTCTTATTTTTTAGTTCACTGAGAGAACAGGCATATCTGGAATGAAGTTCTTCCCATCTGAAAACAGACAGTTAAATCAGTTAACTTCTGCTTTAGAAGTAAATATCTCACTTTGTTAATTAAAAAGAGAGTCAACAGAGACAGTTTAGATGTCTCTGCTGTATATATACTGGATTTACGTGGCAAAATTTCAATAGCAAGGGGCTGTAGGAGTAGCCTCTGAGAGAAGAGATCAGGAGATGCTCTTGCACCAGAGCAGGTGGACATACCCTGAAGGAAGCTGCAGCCTGTGGATAACCCGTGCTGTTCCTGAAGGATGGACCCCATGGTATAGACCCATTCTGGAGCAGCTCTTGAAGAAATGCAGCCCTTGGGAAGGATCCATGTTGCAGCAGTTTATGAAAGACAGACTGTGGGACAGACCCCATGCTGGAGCAGAAGAATCAGAGGAGGAAGAAGCAGAAAAGCATAGAAAACATGCCATAACTTCTGGAGTTAGGAGTGAAGCTGAGCCTCAGAAGGATGGGTGGAGGAATATGTTTTTTAGTTTTTGATTGTTTCTCACTATCCTTCTCTATTTTTAACTGGCAATACATTAACTTAATCTTTTCCAGATTTAGTCCGTTTTGCCTGTAAAGGTAATTGGTGAGTGATCCTCCTGTCCTTATCTTATCCATGAGCTTATTTAGCATATTTGTTCTCCTGAGGAGGGGGGTGAGAGAGTGGCATGTTGCATACCTGGCAGCTAGCCAAGATTAACCTGGCAAAATGTCTAGAGCTAGATGAGAAGAGTATTATTCCTGAATGTTCACAGTTCCTTTTGTTTTCTTAAGTATGATATACTTACGTGAACTGAAAATGTCCAATTCTTCCTGTTTTGCAGATTTCCATAGCCTCCAATAGTGTAGCACCTTCATACAGGTATGAGTCTTACTTACATCACTGCGTGGGTTTAGCCATGTGACACCGCTTTAACACAAAGTACAGGAAGGCTATCCCATTGGGAAACCTGGTAAAATGCTTTTGAGTTTGCTGTGTCTTTGGACAGTGTAATCCACAGCTGAATAGAAAAAGGCATTTATATTGTGCAATTTGTGGTGCTTCAAATGCTATGCTGATGATTTTATATATATACTCTAGAGACAGGTGTACAGTTCACTAGCTGGCTTCATGGTCTGGCTCATAGTCATAGTGAATGGAGTTAAATACAGCTGCTGTTAGGTCACCAGTGGTATTCCTCAGTATCAGAGCCAGTTTTCTTCAGCATTTTTATCAATGATTTAGATGAGGGAATTGAGTGCACCCTCAGAAAGTTTACAGATGACAAGTTGTGTGAGAATGTTCACCTGCTTGAGGGCAGGAGGGCTCTGCAGCGGGGACTGGAAAGGCGAGATCAATGGGCCATGTCCAGCTGTATGGCGTTCAACAAGGCCAAGTGCAGGGTCCTGCACTTGGTTCAGCACATGCAGCAGTATAGGCTTGAGGAAGAGTGGCTGGAAAGTTGCCTAGCAGAAATGGATCTGGAAGTGCTGGTCAACAGTCAACTGAATATGAGCCAGCAGTGTGCCCACGTGACCAAGAAGGCTAATGGCAGCCTGGCTTGTGTCAGCAATAGTGTGGATAGTAGGACTAAGGAAGTGATTTTCTCTTTGAACACAGCACTGGCAAGATCACACATTGAGTATTGAGTTCAGTTTTGGGCCCCTCACTACAAAGATGTTGAGTTGCTTGAACGTGTGCAGAGAAGAGCAACAGAGTTGGTGAAGGGTCTAGAAAACAAGCGTTATGAGGAGTGACTGATGGACCTGGGATTGTTTAGTCTGGAAGAGACTGAGGGGAGACCTCATTGCTCTCTACAGCTACCTGAGAGGAGGAAGTGGTGAGGTGAGTGTTGGACGCTTAGGTGACAAGTGATAGAGTGAGAGGAAATGGCCTCAAGTTGCACCAGGAGAGTTTTAGATTGGCTAACAGGAAGAATTTCTTCATGAAAAGGTTGGTGAAGCATTGGAATGGGCTGCCCAGGGAAGTGGCAGAGTCCTGTAGATAATGAAGAGATACATGGCTATGGCACCAAGGGACACAGTTTAGTAATGGAACTCACTAGGAAAGGCTGATGGTTTGACTTGATGATGTTGAAAGTCTTTTCCATTCTAGGTGATTCTATGATTCTATTCTATAAACGAATATAAAGATGTGGTAATAGATTGGGGGGGAAAAAAAAAAGCGTGATTCTGAAATCGCAAGTGGAAATGATTGTCAGTCCACACTATAGTTGGATATTAAACCTTTGGCATAAGGAGATTTTCATGTTTGAAGAGAACATGTATCATAGAATCCCAAAGTTGATGTTAAGAGTTAAATAATAGGTTAGGCAATGGTCAAGTCCTCCTTAAGCTGTTCAGGGAAAGACAAGTTGAGAATTTTGCATAGTGCTCAGTATTCATTCTTTTCTCATTGACTTTTTATACACATTTCTTTGGGAGTATTTAGATTCACTTTTAAGGAGCACTGAGCACATGTGCTACATTACTGCACTTCTGGGGCTAATGAATCTAAATATTGGAGCATTTCTGAAAAAACATTGTGCTGTGGTAGGAGTCTGCTGCCTGCCTTTATGAGTGTCTGTCTCACCTGGAATGCTGTGCAAGCTCAGAAGAGGCAGAGGAGCTCTACATGTTTCATCCTATCTGCTCAGGCTGTGTTGTTTCTCTCATGCAGGCATAGAAAATGTTGTGTGAAAATACTGCTTGATTATCCCATAACATTTTGGTGAATTACCCAGTTTTTTGAGCAGAATGTTTATGAAGCTCTCCAGCAAAGAAATAGAGGCTGTAGGAAATAGAGGAGAAAACTTTGCTTCACAAGTGTAATATTTCACAAGAAATATTTCTTGGTTTTGTAGTCAGTGGCTGTGGGAAAATTGTTATCTGTTTTGTTTTTCTAGAAGCAGCAAAATGTGCTACTTTTATTTTACTCTTTAGATGAAGCCTTGAGGGTAGTCCGAACTGTGATTCCTATTCAGTTACATAAACCAATTTCATTCACTGTATAACTTTCTTACACCCACTGGAGATATGCTGGGGGACAGCTCTTTGTTTTCCGTACAAACTCTGTTATAACTCGAACGTAGTGATAGAAATGGGATGAAAAAAACCCACTGCAGCAGAATTAGGAAAGCCTCTCCTGTGCTGCAATAAGATGGAATATTAATAATCTTCTTAACTGAGAGAGGTGTACTGGTTACTTAAATAACAGTAAGGAATCTATAAAGTGAGAGCAGTGTGAGTGATGCCAAGCGCTGGTCTGGACACTGTTTCAGCCTCTCTCACCAAGAGTAAGTTTGTTCAGTTAGGGTAGTTAATGCAGGTCCAAGAACTTGGGGCATCCTAGCCTTGTATTAAAACCAGTTATCTTATAGTACTAAAAACAGTAATAAATATATATAAATAAACAGTAATAAATATAAAAATATAAAGCTTGAGATGGAGAGAGAGGGATCCAGTGTGGCAGGCCAAAATCAAGATGTTCCAGGACGGTCTTATTTCAGCTGAAGACTTTGAATACATCAACTACTCTTTGACTGCCTCTGTTGTCCCTTGGCTGGCCTATTTGATCTAGATATAAATCTCAGAAGCAGTATTTCTGCACAAAGTCTAAAACGTTAAGTTTCAAGTTTCTGGAGCCATATGTTCACATTAGTGTCTTAACATCACTCTTTTATTAAGGAGCTCTGGGAGTAGGTCATAACATCTGTGAACTTCATGACTAATCTGTGACAAGAGTGGCAGATAAATCTTCTCAGGGCATCAAATAGGCACAGGTGGGATGGCCTCTCAACCTGTGGACAAGCATATGAACAATTGGACACAAAATGATTTTAATGTTATCTGATTACAGTTATTATTGGACATTCAACAGAACAGAAGTACCATTCTGTACCCAAAACTTCACATTGATTAGTGGTAACACAGTGAAACACATGAATATGAGCAAGAAATTGTGCATTTTCTTCTGACAGAGATTAAGAGCAAATGGCACATCACTGAACCAAAATTCACTGCTTCAGCTATTGCTGCAAAACTGGAACTGCTGTTTTTTCTGTATCATTTACTGTGGTTGTTTCATGCTGACTGCAACGGTAATTTGAATCTCTGAAGGAATTTTCACCTTAACAATGTCCCTGCCCCCATCAAATTATCTTGTGTTCCCCAGTTCCATCTAGTATTACTGTAATTCTCTCTCATTTCATGCGTCTGAGTGTTTTGTTCTCTATTAACCAACCTATGCTTCCACAAGAGAAGAGAAATCTGTAAGGCGAGCAGAAAGCCAGACAAACTGTCTATTCACTGATTCTAAGGCCTTGTAGTCTGAAGAGACAGAATTTTCTTCAGAAGGTCTACATTAGTTTGTACCAGCTCTCTGTGTGGCACAGTGAGAAAAAGATAATAGGATAATAGTTTCTAAAGATTAAAATATTAAAATATCCCCAATGGAATAAAATCAAACTATGCCCCTCTTCCACCTCCCCCTCCCCAAAAAAGGAAAAATTTTACAACATAAATATGGACTATTCTATTCAAGCAGTTCTGATGAGTTCCCACTCTGCACCCTCTCTGATCAAATCTTTATTTATCTACATATAATGTAATCTCTAATGAACCAAGAGATGGAATATATCACTGTATACATTAGATTAATTTATCAGAAACAAGGCTACACTTGCTGCAGTGCTTTATTTCCAACAGGCTTGCTGATACAGCACTGTGAGGGACTGCCCACCAACACAGGGAGCACAAGGAACACTCATTATTTTTGTCAAGAGCAAATGATACTTATCTTTTTGCTGTGCTCTGCCTCCTTGGAGCCCGTGAAGTGGACATGCTAACATTTGCTCCTCTTAGCTGACAATCTGTTGCAAATAGGCAAGTGAGCAAATCTGAGAAGATAAGGCAGACTATTCCATTGATTAAATTTTGGAATTCTACAGCAGTGATTTAAAAATCCAAGCTAGCTGGACACATATAGCAGGTCTTTCATTCTACTGCACAGACTTTAATACATGCATTTGTGTGTCTGCCTCTTGGCTGCATAAGAAACAACTTTAAGATATCCAAAATGGTAATCCTAGGTTTTCCATAGCCTACTAAAACATCTATATCCAGACAGTTCAGCACATATATAAGCAGACCAGCTGTGGACGACGCTCCAGCATCTCTGAAATTGAGCTGTGATATTCTGTGCTAACTGTCCTTGCTACAACCTCATGTTAGATCAACTGGCCAAAGGACTGTTTCTTGCCCGCACGCATTTTTCTGGTATTCCTTATTTGGTGAAGTGGCTGCTGCTACAAAGAACAGCTAAAAAACGCTAGTCAGTAAATGATGGTTGCTGAAAATTAATTTTATTGGTGTATCTTAGAGATCTACTTATTATTCAGACTAGCCAGCATCCAGCGAATGAGGGATCTAACTACTTCTTACACTACTAGCAAAGCTGGTAATGAAGGAGACCTGAAGCTTGAAAAATGCACATCTGTGCTCCCACTTAATAATCAGTGGAGCAGTTCACACAAACATTAGATTACCGCTGGTGGCAAGCCACAATGACAAGATTCATGACTGCATTACTCTGAATTACTCAAATATAGAATTAAAATGGACAAGGCAAGACATATGTGTAGAATAATAGGAGTAAAAATGGACCTCATTCAATATGGCAGGGAACTATTTAAGTACCTTTGGGAACAGCAATAATCTTATATAAAACATGCTGTCATAAAAAGCTCTCATCAGCTCAGAGAAACACAAAAATGCCTGTTTACAAGGTACTATGGAAAAAACTCATACATTTTTTCTCTTGAGCATGGTGATGAAAAATAAATCTGTAGTGGTTTAAAAAACACATGGCGAGGAAGTATCCTATCAGAGTATTGGTGAGGAAGTATACTATCGGAATATTGGTATTGTGCCTAATCAAGCTTTGTATCCTTGTATAAAAAAGTACTCCCCATAGGAAACATCTGCCTGTCATCTACCAAGAAACAGACGTGACATTTTAAATCCGTAAGATTGGAATTGAATAATCTGGACAGTAAATCTATTGGGACTACACCTGTGTAATTCAAGTTATGCTTGAAACAAACACCATAATTTGCTGAATTATGCAATTTAGACAAATTATATTTTTATTTTTTTTTTTTTTTTTTTTTTTTTTTTTTTGCATTCGGCTGAAGAAAGCCATGGTATGGTTTTCAGTAATGTTCTGTCACAGTAAGTTTGATGTCTACTTGTCAGGGTTCTAGAAATGAGACATCCTCATTCAGGAGCTTAACATATCAACTACCTCAAACTAATTGCTGCTTTGATAATCACGTAGGAGGTTTATTTTAGTTATTTTATTTTGCCTGCTTTCTTCTTTGCCTTTAAAGAAAAATAATTCACATGCTGAGAAGATTCTTATTCTAAATTCCCTAGAATATTATCATATACGTTACTAAGAGTGTTTCTTGTATGATCTTTACCACACTATCAATATATTACACAGGGTCACCCTGCAGCTCTAAGGTAATCAAGTACCCAATTATTCCTCTGACATGTGAGATATTTTCTATTTATTGCTCATTTTGTACTTGCACAGCAAGTTTACGTTAGTAAAGACTTTTGTTCTTAAAGTCAACAGATAATCCAAAAAAAATATTGCTAGAAGTAGCATGCAGTTCTAAATTTGCAGAATCATCTATGTTATCTTTCTTATATAAGAAAACAGTGATTAACAACCCAAAGTCATTACAGTGTGCAGAAAGACAGGATTAGGAGCACGTAGAAAATAATTACTACATTTGGTTATTGCTTGAATATGCAAGGATGATGTATTCTTAATTCATTTTTTTGTATATATGCATATCTCGTAAAATACAAATACTTCAAAATGAGAAATGACACATTATAAGCAAACATCTTGTTATTTCTCATTATAGTTTATTAAAAACAGAAGTCATCTCTCTGAAATTGACTTCAAAACGCTATTCACATAGATTTCTCTGAGAGAAGTCACAAATGATGTGATATATGGTACAGCTGATAGTAAACGAAGTTTTCTTTGTCTGACAAATGTTACAATTTAATGTAGTCAAAACAGTTGTAAGTCTATTGACACTGAGAGGTATAAATTGTTTTAAGAAAGTAATTACCTTCAGCTTCCAGGGATATAGATATTCTTTAAAATAATAATAGAAAAGTGTGAGCACAATTAAAAGTGTTATATTCAGCTATAAGAATACAAGTACACAAAACAATTAACGGAATGTTACTCAGGGCTCCCAGCTTCTACTTGGGCTGATGTGTAGACGGGCAACACACTTGTGATTTCAATCAACGTGCAACAGGAGCTGCTGAGGCATAATAATTTAGAGAACAATGACATGTATATCCAGCTTATCACCTAAAAACCAAATTTGGTGGACTTTTTCTAGGTCCACCTAGCAATTTTGATGCAAAACCTTTAACAAATGAGAATGTACTCTTTTGAAATAGCAGTGGCAACTTGCAGATCTGGAAATGTATCAGTGATTCGGCAGCATAGGAAAAATATTGTTAGTTTTACATAAGTAAAATTACAACATTTCTAATTTTCATAGGTCTGTATTCTGCTTCTTACCGTCTACACAGACTATACAGCACTACCTACAATGGAGTTTCATAGAATCATAGAATGGTTTGGGATGGAAGTGACCTTAAAGGTCACCTAGTTCCAACCCCTTGCCATGGGCAGGGTTGCTGCCCACATGAGGCTGCTCAGGGCCATATCCAACCCCGCCTTGACTGAACACCTCCAGGCATGGGGCATCCATATGTTCTCCAGGCAGCCTGTTCCAGTGCTTCACCACTCTCTGAGTAAAGAATTTCTTGATAACATCTAACCTAAATTTCCCATCTTTTGGTTTAAAGCCATTCCCCCTCGTCCTATCACCATCAGACCAGGTAAAAAAGCTAGTACCCCTCCTGCTCTTAAGATCCCTTTAAGGGAGACTGCAATGAGGTCTTCCCAGAGCCTTCTCTTCTCCAGGCTAAACAAGCTCAGCTCCCTCAGCCTGTCCTAATAAGGGAGGTGCTTCAGCCCTCTGATCATCTTTGTGGCCCTCCTCTGGATCCTCTCCAACAGCTCCATATCTTTCTTGCGCTGAGGGCCCCAGGTACTTTTTCTGCCAAGTGCACAACGACTAGCACAAGAAATTTCCACTCCTGACCTGCAGTCTCCATATGGTCTCATTTTTCATCCTTTAAAATAATACCAAAATGGATGGAGGTGTTTCTGCCTGGGAGTAGGTCAGAAAGCAATGCCTCCTACTGTGCCCATGATGAGGCCATGATGGTCTCCCATTCTGCTCCCTGTGAGCAGAGGGATACTCTTGGTTTGCCACTCTCCATTATGAACTGGTGCTGGTGATGCTTCTGAAAGCACTGATGTGACTTGCATTCAAGGTTCTCGCCCCTATTGCAGGTCCCTTTGCAGAACTGCGCTTTGGGATCGGGCCCTGTGGTCTCAGCACTGCCCCACATCGTGGGGCAGAGATGATGTGTGGGCCCACACTGCACTGGTTTTGCTGCACACCAAGCACGTGTGGTACTCCATGGCAAGTCCACATGCAGCTTACAAACAGCTTCAGGTACTTCTCAGAATGTTTTCATCCCACCTGCTGTGAATCATGGTATCTGGCAGGAGTGGAATGTTTGTGGTGATGGAGGGGGCAGTGTTCTCAGCTGGCGCGAGCTGTGTGAGCATGCAGCTTGGCGGCGCTGACTGGCAGCACACATGGACAGCGACTGGCCCAGGCCCCAGAGAAGGATCCTTAGTCTGGAGCACACTGCTCGCATTGTTTAGGCTTTTCCTGGCAGAGCCTAATAATTACTGTTAATTACTGTTCTGCTGGTGTTTATAACATATCTGATAGAACTGCTGAAGCACATAATGTTGAGGTTTATTTGGGTTCTGGGCTTTCCACCTTGGAGCCAACAGCCACACCAGCATGCCAGGAGCAGGGCAGGCTTTAGGTTTGGTTTTCTGCACGTTGAGGGGAGAAGAAAAACACATGAAGTGGACACAAGAAGCCAGAGCTGGCCCACCGCGTACTATCTGCCATCATGCCATCCCTCTGAGGCAAACCGGGCCCGATGCAGCTGCCATGCCTTCGCCCTCAGGGCACAGCACTACCTGGCCACCCAGAGCCACCTGCCCTTCAGCCTCACCCCTGCGGGGAGGGGCAGGCCTGGGAGCCGCACGGGGCGGCCCAGCCGAGGTGGGAGAGGGGTGTCCCCACGGGGCGATGTGAGACGAGCGCGCACCCGGGCGCCGGAGGNGCTCAAGAAGCAGTTCCACAAAGCGACCCAGGTACCGCCTCGGCCCCCCGTGCCGCAAGGGCCATGCGAGGCTGCGCGGAGCGCGGCGGAGCCCCGCGCCGTGCCAGTGCGCGTGGTGTGCGTGTGCACGGGGGTGCGTGGGCGTGCATGGGTGTCCCCGGGGGGGCGCGGGTCCGTCGGCCCCAGCTACGCCGCGGAGCCGATCCGCGAGGCTTGGGCTGCGGCGGGGGCAGCTGGGGCGGGTACCGCCGGGTGCCGGACCCTGCCGGGGCTGCGGGCCGCGTTTCCGTTGGCACTGGCTTAGTTCGACTTTCTAAATCAGCAGTAAACGTGACCTTTTTTCTTTTTTTTTCTTTTCTTTTCTTTCTTTTTTTTTTTTTTCTGCTCAGGGTACAGACAAAATCTGAATAATGAGATTTGGTCGCGTTGCTTTAGGCATGGTGTGTTATTGTGAGAAGGTCGGGGATGGGTGCTTCAGCTGGCTTCAGTTTGTTTCATAATACAAAATCCTGTATTCTGCAGTCCAGAAGGGTACAGTTTCAGACTCGGTATGCTTTGGGGATAAATCCAAAATGGTTTCACGGGAGCCAGGGGAATTTCTTTGGATTTGGAGATGGGAGTCCAACACTTGTCTGAGGCTCCTTTGTCTTCTTGTAGTTATTTAACTTGTAGTTGTTTCCACTAACCATCACCGTAGCATCGCCAGGTAGTAGTGCACGTCACTGTGAGCAGCATGTGGGTGCAGGCATGCAGCATACAGCAGCCGTTAGGCTTTTCCCTTTCTTACCTATCTCCTCTCTTTCATCCCTTGTTGCACTGTGGGGAAATGTGCCTAAAACGAATGATCTCTTATGCAAGAGTTAGTCCTGATTTTCATTCTTGCTGTCATTGTGATTATACCCTACCCATTTTGACCGCAAGTGCAATGGGATACACCAAGCCCTCCATCGGACCGTGCAGGAACAGGATGACATTGTGTCTCACCTTTGATACCAGATTGTGCTGCATCATTGGTAAAAGTCTTCACAGAAACCTGCTGTACTCACGACAAATGCAGTTAAGAGTGGCTAAGCATTCCTGAGCCCATGCTGCAGTGTCCACCTGCTGCTGCTGCTGCTTCGTTTTTATCTCTCACTGCTACCTACAGTGCTGTTAGGAGCCCAGGAATCATCTCTGCTGCATTGAGTTCTGGTACCAAAAAACAAGAACTGCAGTATTCGTGTCATTCAGATTAAAGAAGTAGGCAAGCTGAAGTTCACTTTCTGTTTTACGTCTACTGTGGTTAATGCGTATGCCTCCACAGCAGCAGGGGTGAGCATCTTTTCTGGAGAGAGCATGGTGCAAAAAGGTCTGTGACTGCTGTTCTGTCCTTCTGATGACACGCTTAGGCTGGTTGTCAGCACTACTGTCGTGTAGAAGGAAAGAAGAGTTTTAGCTGGCTGGAATCAAAATAGTATGTTTCTGATGCCAGATTTAGCAGTCTGATATCAGATGGCCCAGGGATTTTTGCGCCCAGCTTTGACTTTCACAGACTGTTTGTATGCAGGGCATGAAGACACATTCATGTATGAGAATGACTCACAAGTAGGTTGCGAGACAGATCTGTTTATTGGCTTGTTTTCAGTATGAGTGAGAAATCCAGGACTTGGTCATGCTGTCCTAACTCCAGGGATTAATGCTTTTGATTAAGGATTAATCCCCAGGTGGAGTATGGATTGGCATTGCCAGTGTGAGTGAAGCTTCCCAGATTGGACCAGTCAAACTGGAAGTTTTAAAGACTCCAAACCTTTCCCATCGTTCTTAGTCACATACAAACTTCTGTATGATGTGCAGTTGTACTGGACTCGTGAATCATACCAGGAACAATTTCAAGTTACTTCTGAAGTTGCTATGTTTTTTAATCCAGTTAAGCATTTTGAAGTCTTTGACTTAGTTTCTTTTTGTCTTTAATGTCGCAAAATTAGTAGCCCTCATACACACAGGTGCATTATGAGTATACAGTGTTATTATTACAAAATACCTTTTCAGGTGCAAGTATAAAGATTTGTGTCACAATTCAAATGTTATAAATATGTTTTTTTTTTTCATTGGTCAGTCTCCAGTTCAACTTGAAGTAATGTGACTTCTATGTCTGGATTGTTTTATTGCTGTGCAGGTGTTTTGATTTCATTAATCTTTTTGACTTGTAAAAGGTCACGCTCACCTGCATTAAATAATGCCACTCTGTTTTCCACCAAAAGTCATGTTGAAGGACCTAACGTCTGTCAAATTCTTTGCACAAACTGCAGCAGCAATAAGTCATTGGAAAAGGAACGTCACTCCTCATAGAATGAATGGAGCATTCACTCTTTTGCCTTTCAGAAAAAAGAAATCAGTGGTTCTACCTCTCTGCAGCATCATAAAGTTTAGAATAAATATTCCTGAGTTTGTAGAAAACAGGGGTGAGTCTGGAATCTTGAATTCTTTCGAAATTACCTGTTAGACTGACAAGCGTAGAACAGGCTAGGTTATTCTTCTTTTAGGTCTATTACCCACACAGCACCTAAGGAAGAAAAATAACCACATTTGAATGTTAACTGTGCTTCTGCAAATCTGTTGGACAGCCTCGAACTAAGAAGGTTGCTCAAAGTACTTTTTTCTCCCAGAATTGGGCAGCTAAATGCTGTGCCACTAAATGGTCACTTTCCCTTTGGGCATGTAAACTCCTCTGCTGTTAGTGCTGTGCCAGCATGAAGGAAAGACTATTGTGACCTGAGGGTTTGTGTGCAGTTTTAAACCCACCAGAATGGTTTTGATTGATACAGATTTGAGAGTCTGGGGCATTTAAAGGCTGTTGTTTTACAATAGCACGAGCTTTAATTCCACGTCTGCGTTCACTGCATAGTATGTCTCTTGTGAGGCACGGCCAAAACTAAGTGAAATAAATGAGCAAAAATGTTGTTAATGGCCATATCCTAGATTTCCCTGGCAGTTGATGAATGCATTTGACTGACATTTAAACAGCAGTCCAAATGGGCTGAATAGATTGAAAAGGCCAGTAGTATGACTTCTTTTCTACTCCTGTGTTCTGCTTTTAAGGATACAAGATGATTTATCATGTTTTACGTGATTTACACCAAGACAGAAGTTACCCGTGTATGCATTTTTATACAGAAATGGGATTATTTTTAGAAGAAACAGCTGAAGAAAGTACTTCCAGTCCACTCACAGGTGTCAGTATTTAGTTACATGCCTAGCTTTTTGGGTGGAAAGTACCACACTTTCCTCTTGAAAAGGGCAGCCTGTAAAGTGCGCAGTGAGACTGACTCTTAGTGTTTCATAAGAAGCAAATGAGGCTCTTGTGCTGCTGTGCTATTACTCCTGCGGTACAAAATCATGTTGGCCTTCAGAGGAAATCTGCATTGGTTCAAATTCATTCTTTTGCAAAAAGACTGTGTTAGAGATGAGGCAGAATTTGAAAACAGTGAACATCAGTACTGAAAATGTCCTGGAAGAATGTCTGCTTATTAGAGAGAGTACAGCAAACCTTCTTAGTCTGTGGAACCATATGAACTTGTGAAGCATGTAAATATTTTTCACTGCAATGGGTAAAACATTCTCTCTTGAAACGTAGCATATTTTCTGCTCGTGTTGAACTCTCCAATTGCAACTACCCAGTTATTACACCATTTCTTTCCTACTGATAGGGATTGTGGACAGTGACATACTGATATCAGTATTTTCCTAAATCCCCTTCTGGCCTCGTATTCTATAATGCATACCTGACTGTCCCACTGTGTTTAGTGGGACCTGCGCGTGCTTGCAAGCGTAGACCTTTCCAGGGAAGATAATTCACCTGTCTTTTCCCGCTGATTGAGCCTCACGCTGTGCCTGCTCTCTGTTTCCTCTCAGCATTACACACCAAATTCTGGTCAGTTCCCATATATAGAGAGATATGTAAGGTTGTTTGGAAAGTTGGATAATACTGCGTTTTTCCTAGTGAGGCTATTGCACTTTGTGTTGCTTATATTGGACTTAAGAAGCCTCCTCCTCCTGTGGTGTGGAAATTTGTGTGCAGGTGGAGGAGAGAGGTAAAAGAGACGTTTGTGGGGTGTCATGGCTCTGAGGGTAGTGCTCAAACTAGCTGTTAAAACTTCTTTTGGGACAGAATACCACCGAAACTGTCTTGTTTTCTCTCAGCGTGGAGCGATATACTTTTAGGTCAGGGAAAAGGAGCAAGTTTTTGATATAAAGAATTTGAGAACGTTATTTACTTATCTGTGGAGGGGAATATTTCCAACTGCAAATGGAGAAATGCCTTCTGTTTGTGCACTTCAGCTTGTTTGCCAGATACAGTGTTCATATTTGGCATCATTCCCATCTGTCCTTTTATTGATATTATGTAATTAAAAGGGAGAAAAAAATTGACCTTAATCTAAATTACTCTTTACTTGGATATTGTGTAACCATTCTGAATTGTTGATGGCTTAAGCAGTCTGCTCCAGTTTCTAACTCCTGTTTCTAATCTAATAGAAATGCTGCTNTTGAGGGGAAGAGAAGAGTATTTCTTAAGCATCCATCACTGCATGTTTCCACCTGATACATTCAGCTCAGTATATATATACAAAACTGGAGCACTGATTGACGTCCATTTGTGATTTTTCTCACACTTATCTTTAGAGGCGAAGAATATCTGTGGATGCTGTGCTCAAAACATAACTTGGATCAGAATTTCATTTTATATTTTGATTTCATCTCCACTGGAAGCATTACACAGCAAGGAATTAGAAAGAACAGGCTGTTCTTGGTCATGCATGCACAACAGTAGCTTTAAGATTTAAACGTACCCTTGTGACTAGGATGCTAATGGCATTTCATAAAAAGTGCTGAGGCAGCGTACACAAGTTTGGTAGAAATGGACTTTGCAGAGGTTGCTCTGCAGAAGATTTTACAGTGCTATGTAACTGTCAAGTGCACATTTAAATGAGGTGCTGGGATGACCATGCACATTTGTAGTGGAGACTGGAAGCTGTAGGAGCTTGAAAACTGGCTATTGTGACCTAGTAGTGTGCTAATGAACTCCTGGACTTTGAAAGCTCAACAGGAGGAATAACATCGGAAATCTAGTTTGCAGGCCACAGAGAGCTGTTGCAGCTCTATGAGTAAATCTGAAGAGAAGTTATGAATGGACAGCATTTGGTAGTAAGTGCTTGGAATTGAGCAGACCCATGGCTCTCAGTGAAAGTCTAGTACTGTCACAGGCAACCAAAGCTTGCGTCCAATACCTTCTTCTCCTTGAACTAAAAGATCTTGTGTTGCATTGCCTTTTGGGAACTTCTCGGACTCTAGTCCTTGTTTTCTTCTCATTGGCTGCTGATGGGTAATGGTGGTGCTGATCACCCCTCAAACATATGGGTATATGCAGAGGAATGAGCAACAAGCTGAAGTACAGTATTCTTGTGTCTTTGCTACAGCAGAATTGCCTTCTACTGCTTATGTAATACTGCACTTAATTCTGGAGAAGAAAGAATAGCTTTCTTTTAAACTTGAGATTATAGCAGATCTTAGAGGAATCCATTTGGCCTGTTACAGAAGTGATAGGAATTATTTTTTCTTTTGTCCTAAAGAGGAGAAAAAAGCCTACAAAAATTCACACTTACTATGTTGATATTTTTCACAAGCTTTCCCTTTTTCCCTGTAGTCTTTCTTGGTAGAAAATAGAAAATAAGTGACTATATGAAATTCAGTGTAATTTTTTTTTTTTGGTAAGTGGAAACTGCTGTGGCAGCCCCAGACAGGATGATTCATGGATTTGTCATTGTAATCAATGTGATACAGATGATGCTCTTCTGCCTATGCTGGAGGCCATATCTGTACAATTAAGTAGCATTTTAAGAAGGATTCTCTTAGACTGAGAGTGGCTGAAGTAGTTGTTGCAGCATTGTGTGGGTCACACAAAAGGGCAGTGGTTTGCTCTCGCTTTCTTTCCACGTCTCCAGTCATCCACCAAAGAAGGGGAGCTATTTGATCCAAGCTAAGGTGCTGCTGAGGCAACAGCAAATGTAACCTTCCTGGTGACAGCCTGCAAAGGTGGCTTGAGGTGATGCCAGAGGGCCTCCTGAAAGAATGAGAAAATAAGCCACTGGTTCTGGTTCGGCTGACAGGCATGTCACATGAAGGAGGGCTAGTAAAGTGAATCCATGTTTCTTAAGAACAGACAGGCAGCACTAGGTGAGTTAATTAGCCACAAAACAGCTGAAATTGTATTGATATAATTTCAATTGAGCTCTATTTTGGTCATATCTCTCTTGGATTTGTTATCTCTCTGTCAAACTGGGAAATTGTACTGAGTTCTTGTTAAGCCAAAGTTCTAAACAGAGAAAAATGTTGACTTTCTCCACCTTTCTTGCCTACTCTGGCAAAATGTGTGTAGTACACACACTAGTAAAATGGTGACAGCCGCTTCATGTTTTTATGAGTTGCAGTTTGATTTTTGAAGTTGTCATGTGTCATGTATTTATTTGTTTAATTAGATTGCCTATTTCTTCTACTGGCTGCAAAAGATCTTTAAATGTGAAGATAATTTACCTAGACATTTTGAAATAGGGCTTATTTTTTACTTTTGTGTCAACAAATTTAGTGTTCAAATTCTCTAACACTGGGGACACTATTCATTTTTCTTCCAGTTTAAAATGTCAGCACTGGGCTTCACTTTTGTTCTGCTTCTGTGTGGAAAAGTGCTGCATTGACGAAATAGGGTGATGGCAGAACATACTCCGAAAGAGATACTTCTGAGGTGCGTCAGTCCTAGCACTGCCAGCTGGTCAGGGGAAGGGGTTGTCCCACCCTGCTCTGTGCTGGTGCGACCTCACCTCAAGCACTGTGTGCAGTTCTGGGTACCACAATATAAGAAAGCATAAAACTGTTAAAGAATGTTCAAAGGAGGGCTGTGAAGATGATGAAGTATCTGGAGAGCAAGATGTATGAGGAGCAGCTGAGGTCCCTTGGTCTGTTCAGCGCAGAGCAGAGGAGGCTGAGGGGAGGGCTCATGGCGGCCTACAGCTTCCTCATGAGGGGAGCGGAGGGGCAGTGCTGATCTCTGCTCTCCGGTGACAGCGACAGGACCCGAGGGAACAGCATGGAGCTGCGTCAGAGGAGGGTCAGGTGGGATGTTAGGAAAATGTTCTTCATCAGAGGGTGGTCGGGCCCTGGAACAGGCTCCCCAGGGCGTGGAGTGGTCAAGGCACCTAGCTGCTGGAGTTCAAGAAGTGTTTGGAGAAAGCTGTCAGACATAGGGTTTGAATTTTGGGTGATCCTGCGTAGAGACGGAAGTTAGGCTTGATTTTTTTGAGGTGGGCTGAGGTGTTAGGAGGGCAGGATGTGTTTGTTAATTTTCCTCTAGAAAGAACATTCTCCTGAAAACTGTTCTTGTTTCATCTTTGATGACTTTCAGTGGACTATCACAACTTGGTCCTTCAAATAGCATTAGCAAGTTAGATAATTTTTGCTGAGTTCTTTTCCAGTCTGTGTGGTTTTCAGCCTTCAAGAATGTGATTTTGCGTGAAAAGGAATTCTTGGCAATCTAGATGCAGTAAACCAGTTAATAATTCATAAGACATAAATGTCAAAAAATAGTGTTTGTCTTACCAGATGAGTCACTTAGAGCTTGTCTGTCTTGGAAAGTGATGGCATCATAATCTAAGGACTAGATTTAAAGTGCTGCAATTTTACAAGCATAACTCCAGAATGGATGGATTTCCTCTTGCCAGTATAAGAGCAGCTTTTCTACTTAATTGATACTGTTTGAAAATGAGGACAGCAAACAATGTCCTCTCCTTTCCACTGGAGCCAGAATATTTGCAAAGAAGTGGTCAAGGCATTAGAGATGACCAATTCGTATATTCTTCTCAACTAATTCACCAACTGAATTTGTGTTTCTGTAGGAATACTACACTTGGCACTGATACGAAAGCCGAGCCACTGTTTTCGTAAAAGGAGGTTCTGTTACTTAGGAGCAGGTCCTAACGTTTCTGATCCCATTTCTTGCTTTGGCCAGGAACGGAAGGGATTTGACTTTACTTCCTGTGGTTTTGAAATGAAGTAAGGGCTTTTAAAACAGCTGCAACATACGGATGTTTCAATAATATGCAAATATTTTTTAGGAAACAAAAAGTTTGAAAGGAGAAATGTGCCTTGAAATGCAGAACAACCCCATGTGCACATGGTTTACTGATTAGACTGGAGTCTAATTGAAGGATTATGTGCTAGCATAAAAAAATAGAAATTTGTTTTTCGGGAAGGATAGCTGTATCTTAGAGTGTCACTATTATTTATGTTCTAAATTTGTTTTAAAAATAGGACTACTTAGTCTAAGGGAAAATATTCCCTTTTCAGAAGAGTCCCGGAAAGCATCTCATTATGTATAAGGCTGTTAGAATACAATTGTTGCAGGCAGTAGACGTGGTATGCCATACATCTGATGTGTCTTAAGTATAGGCAGGGAAAATGTGAATTTCTGGAGGAAAGGAAAACTTAACTGCTGAAAACAGAGGCAAGCTTACATACTTTGGGGATAAATAAAGTAGATCTTTTTAACTTTTTTTTTTTTTAATGCAGAAAAATACCTTTTCCTTGGTTAGTTTTGACCAGTTTGTCTTGCATATGCATCTTTGCATAATAGGAATGGGATATTATCTTACTAGAGTAAGAACCGTAAATACCTGATATCAGAAGGCGGATAATTTTTTTCGTTGTTGTTTTGCAATGTATTAATTCAAAATAATTTAACATAGGGAGGGAGTAAGATTCCTGAAATGAGGATGAATGAGGATGAAAGAGTAGTACAATTCTCAAGAGAAATCTTCAAAAGCAGAGCAGAAGGAATTTCTCTGTTCAGATTTGTATGGCTAACTCTAAGAAATGGCAGGCAGTGAAAGAAGCTGCCACTTGGTGTTTTCTGCTCCATTAGTGCTCTGTATCCAGTGTCAGTCAGCTCCTAATCTGGACATTATAACAGTATATGTTGTTCCAGCACAGGAGACAAGAAAGCTACTATTCCCAAAACACATACAAACGAAATAAAAAAAAATAAAACCAGTGGGTTAAAAAGGTCAGTGTGGATTTAATGGTGTCTGTCAGTGTATATGGAATCAAACATGACTGAAGATGGAAAGCTGGTGTTGTTTCTTAGATGATAGACTCATCTGTTGCATATTTCGTGTCTCACCAGGGAGGAAGAATATGGAAAAGTAAAGACAGTATGGAAAAGCTCTGATTTGTGGGTAATCTTTTAACAAAAAATACTGAATAGTCACTGGAAAATAAGCCTCATGTGACTCGGGTGATTGTTCCTTCCCCAAGGGTGAGTTTACTGTCCCAGACAGAATGGAAATCTTTAAGCGTATTTTCCTCAGTGCTGACTGTCAAAAATCCTGCTAGCTTGTGATGAACAAAGTGCCTGCTTGAAATCTTTTACTCATTCTAATAATTATTGGTGGAGTTCAAAATTGTTCTGGGCAGAACCTGAGCTCTGCATTAGTGTATTCCTTGGAGTCTATGAAATATCATGACATCTGCTTTGGAGCCAGATGCCAGGAACTGAAAGTACCTGGATGAGTTGCAGAGGCAAAATGCAGTATCTGATTTACTAACTATACAGCTGTATGGCTTTGTGTGATTAAAGACAAGATTATCTCAGTTTTTCTTGCTTCTTCATAACCCTGATGTAGGGAGAAGACTGGGCTGTTTGAGTGCAAGAAAGCATTGGTGCGGACCTGTAAGATAAAATTTCTAGTGTCTTTAGAAAGGGAGCTGTCCTTCTGTTCTGTGCTGATCAGTGCCTAGCATAAATGACTAAATTCTATAGTCTCCTTACCCATACTCTCATTAATCACTGGATGTATGAGTGCTTGTGATACTGGGTCTGGAAAGACTCAGTTCCAGGAGCTGGGTTTGGTGTTTCTTGATGCACGTTGCCAATGCACTGGCCAAGCAAGCAGCTGGGCGTGCTTGGGTTCAGTTTCTAATTGATGCCTACTGGTACTGCTGCAGAATCTATTTTAATAATAAAATAAGTTCCTAAGATAAAAACAAAATAGAATGTATGTGGTCTTAAATTTAAAAATATCTGCCAGTGTATAGGAGAAAACTTGGTGATGTCTCATTTCTTTTGCTTACAGGCTCTGTAAAGGTAATTGCTAATTTACTCTTCTCTTCTTGAGAACAAGACCACTTCCCAAATCATACATTAAAATCAGGTGTGTGGAATTTGCAACTTAAATGAAAAAGAGGCAGTCTGCCCAAGCAGATTCACAAAGTTCTCACAAGGCATGCTGTTATATCTTGTTCACTTTCATTCTGTGAAGGACTTTTTCTCTCCTTGCTCATTGCACTGAAGCAAAGGAGAATTGAAAATTTAATGAAGCTGCAGTAAAACACACTATTCCAGTTCTGTGTTTTTCTCACTTCTGTTTGCACATTAACTGCACTTGTGTCCAGGAGAACTTCTTCATCTACATGAATTTAAGCAAATTCCCTGCTGAAGACCCTTTTTTCCCCTAATTTCTTCCTGATATTTCTTTCAAACCTTTGTAAAATGCTATTACTGAGAATTGGATTTCCTTTAAATTCATAATTCATTTTCTTGCAATAAAATTAAATTTAGGAAGGCAAATTAAGCAGCTGGGAGAGAAGCCATGCATACCAAATGAGCTTTTTGTTAAAGAATGAAGACCAGATCAGGAGAATGAGAAACAACTCTGTGTGATGGCTGAGCCAGAGGCAAAGCTTGCTGGAATCCTTGAGCTTTTGAGAGCACGTGAAGGAGCAGGTGGCCGTGGCCACCATGCAGTGTTGAAACTTTGCATCATAAATAAGCATGGATGAGATAATGCAACCTTGCTCCATAGTATTCCCAGCTGAGAGTTAGGAGTGCTTTAAAGTGTTGTTGCCCCATTTTCACTTGCATGGGCTGGCATAGGAGATTGCCTTCTGTATATTGAAGAGTAGCAGCCATTTCTGGCTGCCCTGTGCTCAGCTGTAGGGAAGCCTTGAGGGAAGGAGATAGGAACTTGGTCATAGATAAACCCACTTCCCCAACCCAAAAGCCCTGGAATGAGTTGGGGAAAAAAAGGAAAGGAAAAATGAAACCGAACTGTAGTTACACCAACTTTGTTTCCTGTACCAGCTCTCACTGGCCTTAGCCCACAGGGAGAACATTTCTTCAGTGCACTATTCTGCAACCTTTCTCTTCCCAAGTGAATCCATTTCATCCAAGTCTCTGCTGGAAAGAGACTGCCAGGGAGGGAAGAACTACTTTCACCTCTTTTTCAGTGTCGTTCTTTGACATGTGAAGAATTTCTGGCAGGGTTTTTGGACCTGATTTCCTCTACAAGCATCTCAGTTTTACCAAGGTGGTGGAACTGAAGAGAAGCAGTTAATTCGTTGTGTCTCTTTGGCTCTTCTGAAGGAATGTATTTGGTTTGAAGACTGGAAAGGTTGGAGTTTGTTTTGATATGTTATTTATTATTAGAAAACAAGGATTCTATCTTTAACAACTGCTCTAAATTATAAAACAGCATAGTACAGGTCAATTCTTAAAAATAATATTTAAAAGGCAGATAATTCACAAAAGCAGAAAATGATATTGTAATATCGAAGGGCTTGGAAGCAAGCAATACATAGTGAAAACTGAGAAGTTTTGCCACAATTTTGTCTCCTAAGACTTGTTGGAAGTGAACAGTGGAATGAACCAGGTGGATAGGAAGTGATCACTGATGTTTGTGCTATATGCTTTTACTCAACAGCAAAAAAACATTCTGCTGACTAAATTCTGCTAATTTGGATTATTTGTCTTACTTTATTTCAAATGTTCAGGGGTCACTTTTAACAGACCTATTTTTAAAATCATGTTTATAATCCCAAACATTTAGAAAACATTACAGAATCAAGGCATTTAAAAATTAATCACATTGTCTTCTATCTCTTCTAAATTTTCTTGATTTCAGCACTTAAATTTTCAGTTATTTTAAGGGTAAAAGCTAATCTTTTCATATAATCATATGATTATAAGAGTTAAGAATTTTGAGGCAAATGACAGCTTTTGCAAAGACCCGGCAATAATTCCTTTGAGCCATTTTGTCTCCTGTCAACCTATCTCCTCTGGGAGCTGTTCCAGTTTAGAATATGTGCCAGAATTTTGACTGAGGCATGGCTATACTTCTCCCTCTTGCTTTCTTTTATATTAAGTGATGAGCTGAAATTCTGAGGCTGTGTCTGTGTTGGCAAGGGATACAGTGAAATAGGCGTGAGTCTGTAGAACAGAATAATTGGTGCGGAAGATCCAGAGTTACCCTGCAGAGGTCACAGTTCTGGCATATCAATGAGATAAAAGTAATGCAAAAGAGAGCGTCACAGCAAAGCTTGCACTGCCGTTGGGTGTCCCTTAGTCACTGGGAATATCTACTGCCCAGCTTTTATCTAGATGCACAGAGGAGTAATTAACGATCCTTTACTTGTTAGGCTAACTAAGGTTGATATCAGAGATCATATGTATGCTTCATCTGTGACACTGAAAGAGCAGTTGCAAGATAGTGAGCAGGCTCTGTGAATTCTTAATCTCTTGATATGCCAAGAAGGATGACTATCTTAAATGTGACCCTAAAGGCAAATGTCTGTATCCTCATTTTTATTGCTGTTACATATCATTTTGTTTTTGTAGGGAGCCATTGCACTCATGCAACCTTTAGCCCTGTGAGTACAGTGGAGTATGATCTTGCCTTACACTGGCCTGGCTGCAGAGGGCTGTGATGTAATTCCTGATTAGCTAAGTTGCCCAAATGGTGGCTACTATTACTGCCATTCTTGTCTCTTGCCTTTGATTTAAAATATGTTGTTTTAAAAAGACAGTTTTTCAGCCAGAGATAGGCTTACTATTTCTCCATGGGATGTCAGTTAAGATTTTACCCCATTCAGTGGAGCTGAAGATCTGATGGATTTTATCTACACTAGATAGGCAAAGTTCTTTATAGGAACGGGAGTATTTTAGGTGAGTATGGGAAGTCCTTGGACTCCAAATCCCTCTGTAGAGTGGAGAGCATAGTGCCTTCTGACCTCCAGAGGCTTAATCCTTCCAGAGGCTTAGAACCAAGTGATAAGCTTCCTCAAAACCACACAGCAGGAATTTTAACTGCTTTCATCCTTCATTTATGCTGCAGCTAACTAATTGTACTAATTGTGTGTGGTAGGAGAATGATGGTGACATCCTGTACATTTATTTTAAGTCTTCATATTTATTTTCTACAGCAAGTTGAGGGTTTAGATGAAGAGATTAGTTGGAGAAGTAATTTTTTTCTGCATTGAAAATAGTTGATTTTAATTCACCATCTTTTTAAAATTTGGGCTGTCTGACCACAGTTTCCCAATTATCTCATGAAAGGTTGATGAATTGTGATAAAGACTGCTTCTCATAAATAACATCTTAATCCATCAAGGAATTATAGCTCTGTTAATATATGATGTAAGAATCATTCTCTCTTTATACGAGTTGACATACCTCCTGTTTAATCATAAGTTAACCTATGATTAATAGGTTAAAACAGAGGTTTAATACTTTTCCACAGGGATACTCCATGAATTTACTTCTATTTTTCAGACTTCGTTAATTTGCTAGGCATTTTGATGGAGCAGACTTGAACCTGAGATGTATAGGTGTAACTTCCAGGTTTAAATACAGAGAAAAATAAACATTTAGGGTATCTTCTATTTTATCTGTGCAAATGCTATGTACCAACTAGCAAGGAAGAGTGTGTTCTTGGCAAGACAGTGGGAGATGCCTGCAAATACCCCTAGGTATGTCTGTCAGCTGTAGGGTTTGGAGAAGCCCTGGGAAGTTGGGCTGGGTTTACGGTATTTGCTACAATTATATTTGTTGGTATATAACCTGTTCTTCCCACGTTGCTCTGCACTATTCAGAGGGCTATGATCAGACTGCGAACTGAAGTTGTGAGGTGAGTGTAGGATCTTTCTTCTATGTCTATGCTGTCCATACTGGTTCAAAGTGCAGCAATCAATCCTATTGTTGTTATTGTACATAAGTTGTTCCTGATCTTTGAACTTAAGCTGTGAGTCCTGGAAGATTCAAAAAGAGAACAGTCTGTACAGATCTAGTGTTGTGTGTTGTGACTATGTGTTCCACGAGAGCCTTTTCTTTTTTTGGTCATGAATTGTTTTATAAGTTTGAATAAGGTAAAATGATGTTTAATGTCAGAAATTCTTTTAATGCATGAAAGTCTAAATGGCACCCTACAACAACAATAAGCTGAAATTCAGGAGGAAAAAAATTGTTGCTTTTTCTTCTTTTTGACACATCATCAATATTTAACACAGCTGAGGTTGTTAAAGGAAAAAAAGATTTAAAAAACAACACAATAGTGTACTAGTTTGCCTCAAAAAGATTTAAAAAGGACACTCTCACTCCCAATTCCCTGAACAGTGTATATGCCATGCTATTCTGGATCTGTTCTTTCACATCTGTTCTTTTCTGAGACAGGTTTTATTAAGTTATAATTAATTATTATTAATAATTTTAATTAATTTTATTAAGTTATAACTGTATGGCTTTTGTGCTTGCATTGAGGCATGAGAATAGAATGGTATGATGCCAATAAAATGAGTTCACAGCTAATACCTTTTATGGATCAATAAGATATCTTGCATTTTTTTTTTTTTTTTTAACTTCTATCTGTTATTGGAGTTGCTATCTTCCCGATGCATTGAAGCTTGAACATGTTGATGAGTGGGGTGAACAAACCATTAGAAATGCTCTGATGTCTTTTTCTTTATGTCATGGGATGTTTTCTTGATGTCATTTGTATCCTTGTGGTAAGGTGACACAGTGTATGGGAGTAACTGCAGCAGATACATAAATATCTCACCGTACCTCTCTGGTTCTATAGAATCACTGTGATATTGTGATCTCCATAGTCTTGATAGGGGCCTGTAGATACCAAAACTTTCAAGGCTGTGTGGATTTTTGAGGTTTTCAGAAAGCCCTTTCACTTACAGAGTACATGCATGGAAACAGGGTAGTTTTTTTTTCCTTCCTTTAAATATTTTTTTTAAATTAAATACTAGCCATGTGGTGTACTTACTTTCCTGTTATACTGCAGCAATAATGCTTGTCTGTAGCTACGTAAATAGCCTTCATGACAGCTCTCTTCCTTCAGCTTACTTTAGGTTTTTAGCACTATTTTAATTTTCTGTATGTAAGATTTAATGGCGTTGCAAGAAATCTTTGGTTCTTTAATATGAATTTACCGCTTGTGGAGAACTTTCCAAACAGGGGAAGACCTCAACACCAATAAATTGTGTTGTATTTTTGCAGTGGAATATTTTAGTGACCTGCACGGAGCAGAGGTCCAGAAGGATGTCTACGTAACAACCCAGAGAGCCCGCTTTGCCCACGCTCTGCTCTATCTCCTGCTGGAAATTGCTACAGGGATAGGCATATCTGAATGGCATCCTGCATACACATGCAGTCCTTTACCTGTGTCTGTGAGAGCAAAAACCAGTCTGGCAGAATCTCCCAGGCACCTTCTTTGTACACTGCTAACCTGGCATGGATGATTTTACTGCTGTATTGTTTTGAGTGACATCATGGAAAAATATCTGTACCAGTGAGACTAGCACAGCTTTGCCTACTTTCCGATGCCTTGACAGTTGCTGCTTTTCAGGTGTTGCTGTATGCGGCAATTACTGTTCCTCTGTTCTGGTGTTGGTCCTCTCTTAGGCGCTATGAAGCTCTTAGGAGCCTTGTAAATACATTGCTGGCACATGCTTTTTTGCTATACAGAAGTGTTTGTTTTTATACCACGTCTACTGTACACATAACCCTCGTCTTCCCAGCTAGTTTCACTTCTGCATGCTCTGTGGAAATGCCTGTGACTCACTCTTTGCTTCTCTGCATTTGGAGACAGATTTAAAATTCTGGAATCCAATTAGTGTCTCCCCCTACACATGCAATCCTTTTTCATTTCTAGCTTCTCTGCTTTACTTGTCCTTGTGGAACTAGCAGTGAGATTACCGCAGTGCGTCCCCTGTTTCCAGGTCTGTATATGATTATGTATCAAATTCTCCTAGCCTTGAGGATGAGCACATTTTACTTGGACAAAGGGAATATGAAGTTTTGTGTATTTTTCCAGTTTTTCACATGGCAGCACAGGAGCTCTCTAGGTATCTACATCCCATCTCTAGCAATCTGCAGACTGCAATCTATGCAGACTTTTAAATAAAGTGGTAGCTAAGGGAAAATTATAAGTTGTTGCCATCTGACCAGCACAAAATTTCTGAGATGTAATGGAATATTCAATTATTTTGTGGAAGAGTGATGCTTCCATTGTACACATGTCCACTACAAACACAAAGAAAAGGATGAAATGTGAGTAGTAGCAGAAAGGACATTAGCAGGCTTTTTGGAGCAGACCTATGCAGAGCATTATCCTGGTACAAATTAAAGGATGAAAGCAGCTTCTGAAGTCATGGTTAATATTTTATGTCACATATCCACGATGCAAGTTATGACTGCTTAATGGGACAAGCAGTACTATTTTCATATAGCATAGACAACTCTGAACTTTTTAAAGTAAAGAAATATGCCATTTTAATACAGAGAGGTTGCATTAAAAATAGAAGTTAAAAAAAAAAAAAACTTCTGGACTTCTTTTCCTTTGTTTTTGATCTGAACCTTTGCGTATTCATGTCTTCAGACCTAACAAGTACAGGTGTCAAATGCTTACTTTAAAAGTATATGAAACAGACATTATCAAATCATTATTTGCATCCAGGATCTGGAACTTTTTGGAAAATACTAAATAAAATTGCAAAATTTCAAAATCATTGAAAGCTCAGAACTTTCAAATTCAATAAAGCAAATTCCCCTATAGAGTAAGTATGGTGTAGGGCCTTATCTTTCCGTTGTTGGGATTATATTCTTCCAAATCCAAACAGGATTTGTTGGCAATGATCGGTAGTGGATGCCTTAACTAAGTATTATACATTTTCCCCATTGCATACTGTATTTCTAACAATTTATCTTTACACCAGCAGGGCGTGAAACTTCTTTAACCAATTCTTAAGACTGTCAAGAGAATTCTGAATGCTTTAGATCTCATCTCTTCCACTTCTCTCTTCACTGTACAACTGCAGAGATGACTCATTTACACTGAATGATATATTGACCCCAGTGGAGTAGCTCTGTAAAAACAGCAGGACTGCAACTCAGTTTTGCACCAAGTAGGGAGGTTCAGTCTAGGTAAATTTCACTAGATGAGCTCTGTGTGCCAGAGACCTTGCCAGTAGGGTGTTGTTCAGTGACAGTGGGAAGGGAAGGCTCTACCTAGATAAGGATTGCTATAACAATATACAAGTATTAGTCTACTCATGGTGTGATTTTTGTACTAACCAGTACCATTGTGACAAGCTGTTAAGTCATTAAACATACTATGAATCCCACGCAAATGAAACAATGGAAGAAAAATGGCTTTGTTGCTTCTGTGCAAATGGCTTCTTTTGGCAGTGCAGGTCTTGGTCTTGATCTGCTTCTCTTGGTCTGCTGGTTGGGAGTTGAATCAGTTCTCAGTTAATACTGAGATAATTGTACTGGGGCAAGCCCAGTCTAGATCTGTGTTTTGTCTTCTCTCTGCTGAAACCTCTCTCGTTGCAATGCTGCCTCAGTCAGTAGAGTCAGTTTTGAATCAGATTACTCAAGTGAAGGACCTCTCAACATTGGATGCTAAGTGGTATCAGAGTTACTGTTGCAGCCAAAAAAGCAGAAGACCTTAGTGAAGCATTACTCTTCAGAATACTCACAGAAAATACTGTGTTCAGGAAATAATAATTAAAAAAAAAAAACAAAAAACAGGATGAAGATAAGCATAACGGTGAGGATTAGTGGGGGAGACTGGAGGAAGCAGTCTCACTGATGTTTTAAATAAAATATGAATATTTTTTTTCCCCTTCATCAGAGCCTCCTGCGAAAACTCTCTAGTTGTAGAAATGTGAAAGCTGGGGATTTAGTTTTCCTTAGTAAGGGGTATTGAGTAAATAATAATGGCTTTTTCATAGGAACAGAAAAAGAAGACCTCTTGAGCATATAAGTTCCCATTGTAAACAATGGAAAAATGCAAATGTTCAAAACAAAAATGCTGAGGTTAAAAAATAGGTGTTTTTAGAGTTGGTTTGAGGGAGGAAAAATGCTGATGCGTGTTTCCAGATGAGGAGAAAGAAATGATGATGCTCCACAATAATCTCCTTAATGTCCACACAGATAACTTTAGAAATGGTGATGATTACCTAAGAAATGATTCATGCATGGTAATATATGAATATGTTTGGCTGTGCAGACCATATGAAACTAGAAACCATTGGTGTTCTAGTCTTGTTTTGTGCACATGAAAGCATCTTTTATGCATGACAATGGCTAATGTTCTGACACACCTCAGGCTCTGAGATATTCTGTAATGTTCATTATGAAAGCGTCACAGCACAGCTAAGCCACAGTAACTGCCATATTGTGTGCTTTTAGTCTGCAGCAAGCACAGATGCAACCTCTCCCACTATATTTAGCATCGGTGCAGCATCACCTGGAATATTGTGTGCAGTTCTGGTCTCCCCAGCATAAAAAGGATGTTAAGGTCCTTGAAAGCCTCCAGAGGAGGACAACAAGGCTGATAACCAAGCTGAAGGCATGTCCTGTGAGGAGAGGCTGAGGACACTCGGGCTGTCCAGTCTGGAGAAGAGGAGGCCAAGAGGCGACCTCACTGCTCTCTGCAGTGCTCCCAGAGGAGGGAAAGCGGAGGGAGGTTCTGGGCTCTGCTCTGGGGAGCTGGAGCCAGGAGGGGAATGGCAGAAAGCTGTGCTAGGGGAAGATCAGACTAGGCATTGGAACAATTTCTTCACTGTTAGGGTGGTCAAACACTGAAATAGGCTTTCTAGACAGGTGGTTGATGCCCCATGCCTGTCACTGCTCAAAAGGCATTTGAATAATGCCTTCATTAATTTGCTTCAATATTTGGTTATCTCTGAAGTGGTCAGACAGTTGGACTAGGTGGTCTTTGTAGATCCCTGCCAACTGAACTATTCTTCTCAGGTACTTGCTATGCTAAGCAGATGAATTATTAGTGTACTAAGGGAAAAATGTGTTTTGATTTATCACAGTCCATAACTGAAAAAAAGCTTACTCCGTTCGTCAAGAGTGTCTTCAAATGAGACAGTAAAATGTAAGTACATTGATTTGTTGGATTTATTCAGGAGACTATGTAAATATACTTATTTTGAGCATGGCAATTCAAGAAACACAGAAGAAGATATTCAGCTGAAAAGCCAGCACTGACATGAATGGCCATTAATGCTGCATGTCTGTGGGACATTATAAGGTCACATTTCTTCTAGGCATCTCCAGAACACTCTTGATTTGAAAACTGAGACTTTTCTTTGTTCTGTTCTTTGCACTTATTTCTGCAGAGACTAGAGACATTGGAACAGCGATGCCTGTTCTGCCAGGGAGTACTTTTAGTCAAGTCTTTGCTTTCCAGCATTGAGTGTTTTATGTGGCAGTGTCCCACAGCATATCGCTCCCGTGTGACCTCTGTTTAAAGGGAAGCTGCCTGTATTATCAGCTCTTGTTTTTATTTTATTTCAGCCTAGAAAAAGCTGCTTATGGGGAACTTTGTCTGTAGTGTACTCCTTTATTTCTTCCACCAGAACACTACTTAGTTTACATGTCTTTTCCATTCAGAATTATTTTAAATGGCTACAGCTGGACAAGAGACTGAAGGAAATCTTGTCTTGTGTTTCTGTTACTTCATCTCTTTGTAATTTTTGATAATGATCTTGAAGAGGCATTGAAAAAAATTACAAATTTGCAGAAATTAGCAACACATGCTAAGAGAAGAAAATAAGTTCAAACTTTTCGAGAAGGCTGTCTTGGCTTACACAAGTTGCAATAAGCTGGTAAAATACAAGTCGGACTCTGTTCATATAGCCAGTTTAATGATGTATAAAGACACAAGCATACATGAAAGTGGAGTGTTCACAGCAGTAGCAATATAGAATCATAGAGTGGTTTGGGTTGGAAGGGACCTTAAAGATCATTTAGTTCCAATCCCCCTGCCATGGGCAGGGCTGCCATCCAGCAGATCAGGCTGCCCAGGGCCCCATACAACCTGGCCTTGGACACCTCCAGGGATGGGGCATCCACAGCTTCTCTGGGTAACCTGTGCCAGTGCCTCACCACACTCAAAGCAAGTAATTTCCTCCTAAACATCTGATCTGAAACTACCTTCTTTTCAGTTAAAGTCTTTATCATTTGTCCTATTGCTGCTCTCCCTGATGTACTTTAGGTAGTGAAAGGCTGCAGTAAGATCCAGAGCCTTCTCTTCTCCAGACTGAACAAGCCCTCAACCTTTCTTCATAAGAGGGGTGCTCCAGCCCTCTAATTGTCTTCATGGCCTCCTCTGGACCTGCTCCAACAACTGTTTGAGGCCCCAGAGCTGAATGCAGCAGTACAGGTGGGGGTCTATGACATCACCTTTTTTCTAAAAACTTGTAATAGTATCCTTGTTGAAATAAAGTGATCATGGTAATAGTATGCAGTAATAGCATTATCATTTAATATTAATTCTTGCCATGGTGGTGAAATTAATGGGAACCAGAATGCCTTTTATCAACTTCACATTTGCTGTTTAGCTATTCAGTCTTTTTATAGTATCTTCTGTGGAGCAAAATTTTGTTTTTGATGGAATCATAAATTGATCATAAACAAAGTACTTGGATGAAATTGTTTAATTTTAACAGCAAAACAGGCCAACTCTGCTAACTTACACTGCTGAACAAGTGGAAAATTGTTACAATTTTCATCAGAAGATAAAAGATTTATTTATTTATTTATCTTTCTCTACTAGATTTTTTTTTTTAATAGCACCATTGACTGCCTATAAAATGATCTGTTTCCAAAGATGACAAACACTTTTTCAGTGGGGAAAACAACAGCTTCATCCAAGAACTTGTGAGTTTAATTTTTGCTTCTGCAGACAAAAAGGGGACGAAAATTGATACAGGCATTGGCTTAATAATTTATCCTCTGCTTTTTCACAGGCAAATGTGGAAGCTTGGGAGAGCATTGCCATAGCCAGGCCAAAAGCTTTGCAGAGTTCTAGTAAAAGCAGTGTGGTTTAGCTTATCACATCATCTTTCACTAGAAAGGAGGTGAAACTGCTGTAATTGAAAAGAGAATAGGCTGATGTGAGTGCTTGTGTTTTCATGTAGTTTTCAATGCAGAGAGTTGCTAGTAGTTTGAAGTGAGCTTATGAGTTCACAACAGCCTGTTCTCTGCCTTTCCACTTTCCAGTTGTTTGCAGCTAGCTTGCAGCCAGACTAGAAGCAATGGTGCGTTGAATGCAGATCTCATGACTTCTTTGCTGAAAGTCTGTAGTGTTCTTTAAGGCAAGCTGTGTGGTCTTGATGGTAAGAGTGACTCTGACATTCTAGATCCTTGTAAATCACTTCAATAGAGATAAATTGTCATTTGGACTATAAAATACTTACATTTACTTATAAAATGCATTCCAGTATGCTACTGGAATGGATTTTAGACTGCTGATGATTTGGAGTGGTAGGAGAAAGCAATGAGAGTTTCTCACTTGCAAAGGCCCTGTACTCATACACACTGTGCAAGGTATTAGAACAAGTTTTTGCAGATGAAGAAAGTTGTTCACTTGGCTCAGCATGAACATGTATGGTACCTTAGGATATTTTAGACTGAAGTTTATGATGTGATTCTGAAAGACTTTGAGCTGTCAACCCTCTTTGTTCATTAACGTAACATAAACTCTTTGTTGTCAGTAGATATGATTCTGTGATTCTGTGATTTTACTGCAATTTCAGTACATTCTTGGATCATCGATTGACTTCCTGAATGTCATACTAGCCAGAAAATTGAAATAACTTTTGTTGTCATATAGGGCTGGATGTCTTCTTTTGTTGGAAGCAGTGTGGAAAATTGCAATTGACTCGAGTGACAGGAGGATCAGGCTTAGACTGATTATGGACTGGTTAGAAATGAAGTAATTTTTGTTTCAATTCTAGCTTCCCTGGGCATCTCATGGAATGAACGCTCTATTGTAACTTGAGATCATGGTAACACAGTGTGTGGATCTGAATATTTACTAGTTGCTGGAAAATGGCTCATGGACAAAGTGAAATGGCATTTTACTACATGAAAAATGTATCCTAATATTTTACATATTCTCAGTGTTGAACGAAACAGCTGCTAGTGCTTCGAATAGTGATATATATTGAGACTGCCCAGGAGGAACACTGATGTTATCAGCGTGTTATTTTCCATTTAAACCTCACATCCATGCACAGGAATAAAGAATTAACAGTACTTTGCAATTCAGACATGGCATTTTGGGGATACAGAGAACGCAGCTGCAGTTTCTTATACTTGTTATTCCTTCACTTTCTCGCTATTAATCACTTGGAAGCAGAAGCCTTTGGGGATTTGAAGTCAGGTAAAGACTGGCTCCTACAAGGATTCCCCAAGGAAAATGGAGATCCCTGCAATATTTCTTTGCCTCTCATTGTGCTTCTGGCTATAAATGAACACCCTTCCCATTCACGACAATGTCTTGAAATGAAAAGTTCACTTCTTCACTGCAAAGTTATCAGTTCCATTTTTTATATACATATAAATGGAGGATATTATAACCTCTGTCAGAGATCTTGGCTCTGGCCCCTGCTTAATGGTGATTACTTATTGTGGCTGACTGTTCAGTGCTAAATGAGGAACATCCATGACTAAAAATGCAAGAGGGTTCAGGTTAATCTTGGATCCCAAGACACCCTGACTGGGGTTATGGCTGGTTTATGTTCTGTAGAGACAGAGGATAGAAAGGAGCTGTCATTAGAGGATCAGAGCTGAATCATTACATCTGTCCCTGTGAAAAAAGTTGTTCTCTTTTTATCGATGGTTAGTTCAGACTGGGATAAAGCTGGGGACAATGACAGCAGAAAAAAATCCTCCATTGGCTCAAGCCAATCAATACTGGATAAGCTGTATTTAGAACATGTTTTTCCTGCAGAGGATTTGTCCTCATCCTCATCTCCAAATCGTCAAATGTGCTGCTGGGCATATTAATTAACCATCAGTAGCACTAATTAACACATTCTGTCTCAGGAGGACTCAAACAGCAGTGCTATACTCTTTTAAATTCATTCTTCAAAGAACTGCATTGATTGTTTGCATGGGTCTTTTTTAGGTTGCAGAGTACTATATCAGTGCAATACTTGTAGTTTCAGAAGTCGTTACAAAGTTATAGAGGCCAACATTGGCGCATTTTTTCCACAGTTGCTAGTACTGTGAGCACACCCTGCGGGGACCCAGGTGTGCTGTGGGGTGGGCTGGCAGGGCAGGGCAGATGCTAGGGGATGCTGGCTGTCCCTGGCAAGCATGCAGTGTGGTGGGAGCATCTGAGGTGAGCCCCAGGTGGGCAGCCGGGAGCCACTTCATGATTTTCTATTGCACAGTGTGGGATCAGGCCCTCACTTAGCAAATTTCAGTTAGGCAGTTATAGCACTGAGGGAGGAGGAGGGCAAGGTAGCCAGCCGTGCTTTACCCTGAGCCTGGCCTTCTCCCATTGATTTAAGAGTATTACAGTGCTTACGTAACACCATTATTACAGTGTCTTGAGAGACAAATGCAGCAGATCCCATGTCTGAGGTCAACTGATCAGAGAAATTACAGTTTACTCACCCCTCTTGGACCATCTTGTTCCCTAGCTGATTTATTGCTGGCTAATAAAGCAATATAACATGCTTTTATTCCATTTGCCTGGTACAAAGTAAGGCTGTATTTAGTCACGAAGTATGATAATCTATATATGGCTTATGTTCTCATTACATAATGTCTCACAAATGCAGGCTTGGGGCTCAGTTTGTCTTGAGTTGGCTCTTTACTAATGCATGGGAAGCATTTTGCTGTGATGCTATTGTAAAGAGCCATATCTATCCATGTACTTAGAAATAGCCATTCCATTTCATGTGGCCTTTTATTAAGGATGTTAAGGTCAACTCTTACCAAGATCTAGGAAAAGGTTGTCTTTTTTTCTTTTTTTTTTAATTTACACGGCTATATACATGAAAAATTTCCACTGCCTTGAATTTAGTTACCAAGGTGATACTGAAGGGACAACGTGAAATACGGAGGTTGCTCTGAAAGTAATGCCTCCTACTTGTTTCCATGGAAACTACGACACAGAGCAGAAGGATGCTGTTTGATAGAGCGAATTCTCAGCTACAAAACACTATTTTGCGACACAGTCACCACCATTAGCCAATTTGTGTGGATGAGCTGATGGAGACGCTCTTCATTTCATGGTGTGACAGCTGTGCATGGCCATCCGAAACGTTGCTTGTCTTTCACATCGCTGTTGCCACTGCTGAAATGCACCACCCACAGTCTCACTGTGCTCACATCCACTGTCTGGGCCCCATAAACGTTCAATAAGCATTGATAAATGTCAGTGCGTGCCATTTTTTCCACATCGAGGAATTCAGTGACATGCCTTTGCTTCATACACGCTTCCATGTCAGACACCATTTTGTCAGAGTGCTCCTCTGCTGCCATCTGTCACACGGCAACAACATGGAACGGAATGCTGGTGGGATATATATAGTAAAATAGTGCCTCAGAGGTGGATTTTAATACCAGTGTGAATCCTCTGAAAGATCAAGAATTTTAGCATATACTACTACAATATAACCAGTTAGCAGTAATCATGGACAGCAAAGTTTATTTTACCCCTGATTATTTCCATTGCAGTGGATAGCTTGGACAGGGCTGTGGCCCTCCCGTAACTATCTACAGATGATGAGCAACACGTCAAAATCTTCCAGATCTACTAGAAATTGTTTTCCTTGTGTTTTGACAGACAAGCTTTTGATGGCTATATTACTAATGTGCTTTGGGAGAGCACAACTTTAAAGTGGATATGAGCTACTTGTCTTTGAAGGTTTATCTATGAGCTTTCACTGGTATAAATTTAACTGCTTATTTACATCATGAATATTATCCCTTCTTTAAAAAACTTCTTTTTTTGGTTTGTTTTGAAAAGCTAGGTTCATGAGTTCATGAGTTCTGAGATATGGAGAAGCTGTCAAAGATGTTGCATTTCCAAGGAAATGCCACTAGAACATAATCAAGAAAAATAAGAACTAATGACTAGAAATCATTATCTCACTAATTTAATGGATTCTTAGGTTCAGATCCAGAAACCAACAAAATCTGGAAGGATTAATTTTCATCCTGGAATGCATGGAAACTTTGCGAGTCACAGTGTTGCACTGAAATTATATTCTTAACTTGGCTTGGGTACTTAGGGTACCCTGATTCTAGAGGCATTGACTTATTAGTTGATATTCTTAATACAAGTCTTAAGTGTGTAAGCATGGACATATGTAGTTAACGGATAAGATATCCCAAAAGTAAAAATCACGATTGCATGAAGAAATAAAAAGTTGAGTAATTAGTGGGTGGAGATGTGAAAATGAAAAAGTGGCTCAAATGGACACGCGCAGAAAGATACTGTCATTTAGGCTTCAAACCTGAAAAGAAAAATCATTAATATGTTCTACAAATAACTAATTCATGCAAGAAAGCAACTCGATGCTTGTGCAACAGTTTTGGTCATTTTCCTCTCTGCCTTGTCAAGAGTTTCTGAAGTTACCTTTGAAAGGATGAACCCTACACCCTAGAATAGATTCTGGATAAAACAAGGCAAGTAGTGAGGTTATGTGCTAGACACATGCGTAATCAACAGATAAATTTCACCGTCAGCTGTCTTAAAGTATTTCAGCAAAATTTGATATCACAATTGCTATATTGCAATTGAAAAAAATATTGCTAAAACCAGAAATCAATAAAGAATTGGTAGAGATTTTGACTTTGAGCCTATGCCAGATCAATCATATCATATTGAATCCTAGGGTTTGTATTCTGAATAAATATTTCTCTAGATATCCTATGGAAAATATGACTGAATCTCTTAGTGCCTTTGCTTATGTAAGTCAGTGTATAGCAAAGCAACTGAGAATTTTGACAGAAAATGTGTAGATAGACATTGAAATCGAGATAGTTGGAAAATGAAGAGGTAGACTGAGACAGTAATCCCACGCTTGATTCACAGTACTGTTTCCTATAATGTATTTATGAGCTAAATAAGAAAAAACAATTTTGCCTCCCCAAAGTCTTTCTCCCCTCTGCAAAAGTTTCAGGCAGAAAATCAAGTACACAGTAAAATGTAGGAGATGACTGTATGAATTGTTCTAAGATACACTGAAAATTTCCAATACCTGTGCTTATAATCTCTTCGGTTTTCACTGATCTGGGTGTTTAAAATACTCGTTATTTTTAAGAGAAAATTATGATTGTTTAGAAATGAAATGTGTCTCTTTTTTTTTTCCCCCAAGAAAAATAGTCTTTTAGAAATATAAGCAGAAAAAAGCTGGACATGGCAACTGAGTTCATTAAAAACAGTGCTGGCTTTCACCAGCCTAGCAGTATTTATCCTTTTGACTGAATGAGTAATCCGCAACCTAAATTGAACCCAGCTGTCTTAGCCTGTTATTTAACTGCTGCAGTTTCTGGAATAAGCATGTGTTTGGCAGAAGCTTCCTGGAGCTTATCTATCCTGGTGAACAGGATATTGTAAAACTTTGATACATGCCTAGCCATACTGAAAGTATTCATTTGTAGTTTGATTATCTAAATCAGATATCTAAAGTTGATTGAACTGCATTTGAATTTTTATGTATTACGATTGTTATTACTCTTAACACTTTTTCTTTACAGGTCATCATCTACTTAGGTTTTTAGTCATGAATGTTTACTGTGAGGAGGTAAACATTTGTGACTCTTTGTGAAGCAGATAGAAACTGGCAGAAATACTAATCAGTATTTCTGAACCTTTAGCAAAGTGTATGCAAAGTTATGCTACCAAAACTGATGCTTACTTCTGGAATACATAAATAAATAAACTTTGAATTCTCTGCAGCTAAATGAAAGCACAGCCTCTAGAAAACTGCCTTATTAAAGACAGTCACAGCTCCGGTTGTCTGTGTAAATTGGTATCAAAATGATAGAACACGAGTAGCGTCCATTCTGAAGGATTTCTTTGAGGTGACTTTAAATTAAATTATAGGTTCTGTGGTTTCATCCAGATGACCAAATAAACACCACCACACTGCTCTCTTGCTCCTCCTATTAAAAGAAAGAGGGGAGAAAATTTAGTGAAAACGGGCTTGAGGAATCAGGTAAGGACAGGGAGATTGCTCGCTAGTTACTGTCATGGGCAAAAGAGACTGTGTATGGAAGTTAATATAATTTATTGCCTATTAGCAACAGACTATAGCAGTGGGGAACTGAAAGCAAACTGAAAACACCTTCCTCCCCTCTCCAGTCAGCGCAAGGAAACGGGGAATGGGGGCTGCAATCAGTTGCTAATGCTTCATCTCTACCTCTCCTTCAGCTTCACTCTCTGCCCCTTCTCCACATGGGGTCCCTCCCATGGGATGCCGTCCTTCCCAAACTGACCCTTCATGGGTTTCCCGCAGGCTGCAGCTCTCCAAACACTGCTCCAACATGGCTTTGTACCAGGAGGCCCATCCCTCAGGACCGCACTGCTCCAGCACAGGTCTGCATAGGCAGTAGCTCCCCAAGACCTCCTGCTCCACCACTGGCTCCTCTCCATGGGCTGCAGCTCCGGCACAGGGCCTGCATGTGTGGGGGCTCTCCATGGGCTGTGGCCTCCTCCGGGCCACATCCACTGCTGCACTGTGGGCTCCTCCATGGCTGCACGTGCAGATCTGCTCCGTGTGGTGCCCATGGGCTGCAGGTGACAGGCTGCTCCACCACGGGCCTCTCCTGGCCTGCAGGGAACTTCTGCTTCACTCCTGGAGCACCTCTGGCCCTCCTTTGCACTGACCTTGATGCTGCAGGGCTGCTTCTCTCACAGTTTCTTACTCTTCTTGCCCAGCTGCTGTTACATGGTATTATTTCCCTTTCTTAAATCTGCTGTCCCAGAGGCACACCCAGCATTGCTCATGGCTCAGCTCTGTCCAGCAGTGGATCCCTTCTGCAGCTGTCTGGAGCTGGCTCTGATCTGCCATGGTATGGCTGCTGGGCTCTGCTCACAGGGGCCACCCCTGCAGCTCCCCATCTTCCAAAACTTTGCCACATAAACCCAATGCAGGAACACAGGGAAATCCCCATTTGGGATAATTTCATATGCTTTGTAGACTTAAAAAGGTATCTTAAATATTTTTGTGCTTAGTGAAGGAGATTAAAGTTGCTTTCCTTTTTATTTACTTATTTTTATTTTTCCCTTGGTAGTGCTTTTCATTTGAATTACATTTGTAGTCCTCCAAGCCTTTATATGTTAATTTCCTAAAGGGATTATTCCCACTGGTCACTTTCCTCTCTAGATTTCTCAATGCAGCCTCATTTTGAATTTTGTTTTATGGCAGGAACTGCATGGATCTTAAGTCAATCCCTCATCAATTATGATTATTTCTTAACAAGATTCTCATCCTTCCTTTACCCTGTTTAACTTACTGCTTGTTTATGAATCAATCTTTTCCTTTCTCATTTTCTTCGATGCTGAGGAGATTTGCAGCTTAGTTAAAACCATAACCAAAGAAGGAGTTTGGAGGAGCTGACTCATAGAGAGTTGTCAGCTAACACTGATACAGTTCTGTGCTTTCTCCCATGAGAGTAGTTGTCACTTTTTGCTTGATGAGAATACATAATGATGAAGAAGCTTGGTGCATATCTCTTGTTCAAACACAAGGAACTGCATCCAGGAGATACTGATTTTTTTTCTCAGCATTTGGGTATGATTTTGCTTCTTGTTTGTTTGTTTGTCATTGTGTTTTTTTTTCCCATGAATGTGTGATATTCACTGAAAATTAATTCACAAATCTTGCCAAGCCCGTCTTTAATGAAGTTGTTATAGGGAAGTAAACCAGCAGGGTTAAAATCATAGGATCACAGAATTGCAGGGGTTGGAAGGTACCTCAAAAGATCATCAAGACCAACCCCCCTGCCAAAGCAGTTTCCCTACAGCAGGTCACACACGTAGGTGTCCAGACAGGTCTTGAATATCTCCAGAGAAGGAGATTCCACAGCCCTTGCCATGAAGAAGTTCTTACACATATTTGTACAGAACTTCCTATGTCCCAGTTTATGGCCATTGTCCCTTGTCCTATCACTGCACACCTCTGAAAAGAGCCTGACCCCATACATTTGCCTCTCGCACTTTAGATCTTTATAAACGTTGATAAGATCCCCTCTCAGTCTTCTCAGGCTGAACAGACCCGGTTCACTCAGCCTTTCCTCATAAGGGAGATGCTCCATGCCCTTTATCATCTTTGTTGCCCCCCACTGGACCCTCTCCAGTAGTTCCCTGTCTTTTTTGTACTGGGAAGCCCAGAACTGGACACAGTACTCCAGGTGAGACCTGACCAGGGCAGAATAGAGGGGGTGATCCTCCAGTCACATCCCTCGACCTGCTTCCATGCTCTTTTTAATCCACCCCA
Organism: Penelope pileata; assembly: GCA_013396635.1. NCBI lineage: Eukaryota > Metazoa > Chordata > Aves > Galliformes > Cracidae > Penelope > Penelope pileata. The sequence goes on along the minus strand of WBMW01002835.1, from coordinate 282,793 downwards.
GGATACCATTGGCCTTCTTGGCCACCAGCGCACACTGCTGGCTCATGGCCAACCTGTTATTCAACAGGACACCCAGGTCCTTCTCCGCAGAGCTCCTCTCCAGCAGGTCATCCCCCAGCCTGTACTGGTGCATGCGGTTATTCCTCCCCACATGCAAGACTCTACGCTTGCTTTTGTTAAACCTCATCTGGTTCCTCTCTGCCCAAAATGTTTTCAGTGAAATTCTATTTCTACTTACGTTTTTATTTTTCATAAAAATCAACCTTTGAGGTAAACTTCACCTTCACAAAAATTATTTAGTAAAATTTTGACTTTTAAGGAATAAGAACAGAAGTGTGTCTGAGTCACTAACCTAATTTCCCCTCATATTCTTCCTGATTTATTTGAATGCTGTCTGCACTTGTCTTGGACAGCAATCATTGCTGCTTGTGGGTGCAACCCTGTGACTTTTGCTTCCTTCAAACTGGACTATTAGTGACAGTTCCCTGACAATTGACTTTTACTAGTTTTGTGAGCATGTCATTTTTCCTTTTACTGAAGAACTTTGTGCTCAAGCATAGATGGCAATATCTGATTAGTATTTTTTTTTGAAGGCAGATTATTCATTAATCATAAATTAATATGCTTTTTTTTCCCCTCTGCATAGTGTTACCATTTTCTTAGTCCAGTGGAGAATCTTGAAATTCTGTATATAATGTGACTTCTTGACTGACAAAGTTATGTGAGGTTGCTGAATTTCAACTTTACGAGATGTTTACCATGCAGCTGTATAGTTTTACTTCGGAAGGTGGCCAAAATTGCCTTTTGTGACTGGATTGTTTTCAACTTTTTGGGTATCCTGAATTGAATTCTTTTCTACTTAACAATATCAGGCTTCAAACTTAATTGAGAAATTAAAATTAGGCAGATTCCTTTCTCTAATTTTAATAATTTATATTTTACAGTCCATTTGTCCTTACACGTGGATATGAAAGCAGATTTAGCTGAAATCTGTCCCTGAAATTCCATACTAGAAATTCTGAAAAATCCTGTTCACCTTGCCCCTAGCCCAGATGCATCCAAACTTTTACTGACTTTTAAAATCTCCCCATCTGTTTTCACGGATAACCAGCTGAATCTTAGACAGTTTAGCAGCTGAGTGCCTTGCTGGTACCTTGCTTATAGTTCAGGAAGATTGAGGTTAAGGAACTTAATGTTCACTTGTCTGCCTTCCATAATCAGACCAGTGCTTTGTGCCTTCCTCACAGCAAGATTTGATTTCATGCTCACTGTAGGGCTGGCCATCTCTCTTTTTGTATTGGATTCATTGTACCGCTTCTCTTACTATGTCTTAAGACGTTCATTCAGAAAATGGGAGATTTCTTCTTGAGGCTTCTAAGACTCAATATCCCATCTCCTGTTTTTTGTAACAATATTGCAGTCACCAAAATGTGGATGTTATACCTAATTTGCAAGGCAGATGTAGCAAATGAAGATTTGATCTTTTGAGTAAGTGGAAACATGGCTGTAAGATGTAATTTCCCCCTACCCTGTGTGACTGTATGGGATTTGGAAGATTTCTATCTGGAGAACAAGGGGAGGGAAGGGAATCAACCTTTTTAACTCCTCTTGCTTGAATTACTTTACTGCTGTGTCATTTTCATTATACCATATTGTTATTTGATGCTAACCAAGATTCTCCAAAGACTTTTAAATTTAACGCTGTAGTAAAAAACTAACTGAAGCCATAGAAAAGTACAGTTACTGAAAGTATTTTTCTCTAGTCCTTGCCCTTAATCGTTCTCTGAGGGCTTGGAAAACTGCTAATGGAACAGGACTCTCTGTGGAGGAAAGGCAAAACAAGAAGAACAAACAAGACTGAAAATTGAGCTCACTGTGGTGCGTGTGTATATTAGTGGAAGTTTAAATGGTCTCTGGATGAGTTGATGAGTACGTTTGCATTTTCAGCAAAACATTGTGAACATTCATTGACACCACATGACACCAGAACATGTTTTGGCTTCCCCACAAGGTACTTAGATGCCTACTGCATCAGTTGGTTACAATTAGCTCCATGCATTTAGGGTAATTGAGTCAAACTGGTTTTGGAGACATCTGCTGGAATAGAGGAGGAAGGTGAAACTGGGAAGGAAGTCAGTTTACAGAATATGCATCGATGTATCCAGGTATTGTGACCAAAAAGATACCCTGTCTGTTTTTCATATACAGTCAGTCCAGAAGTTATGTATCTGTTCCTGTGCTCTTTATCATGCTGGTGTAGCTAGGCCCCACAGAGCAGAACTCAACAGCTGTTCACCTTTTTATGAGAGGGATGTCTGTGGCATAACATCAGTTGAGTCTAACTTAACCCAGATTTTGCTTTATACTAAGAAGCTGCCTATAATTTTCACTGCTTCCATGAATATTTGTGGGCACGAAGTTCTTACAGAAATCACATGTAATCATTTCTGTAAAAGCTGCTTTCAAAAAGGGGAAAAGCATGTAGAGAAAGACAAGGGCTTTGTAGAAGACTGGGAGATAGCTGAACAAATCCTCTTTCATGCACTAATAGCACTTCCCACTTACAGTGCCTCCCATGGCACTTTCTCAAACGTATTTGTCTCTTTTTCAGAGATAAGGAAACTCTGGCAATGGGCTAGGCAGCTTGGGTCAAATTTGAAGATAGTTCTCCTTTGCAAGTATCATTTGTATGGCATACGTATCTTATACTAGTGAAATCAAACACTGTTTTGTTATTGATTACAGTGGGAGAATGAATCATGAAGATCCCCCTCAGGATTCTGGACACAGCATTACTCAGATCCATCTGTGCAAGATACGTGCATCAACTCTAATAAGCGTAGTTTGCTGTGATATCACTACTACTGATGTGTGGGCAGAGGAAAACCTTATATGTTTATTGCTCCTACAGTCTTATTTGCAGAGCTAAAACACAGAACAGCTCCATGATGTACAGATTGCTAACACATTCTTTTCATCATCTTGGACTTGTGAAGCCTTAACAGAGAAAAAATCTTACTAATGTTTCAACCTTTAGTGAAAAGAGATGGTATTTTGAGAAAGAGATGGAAGTGATGTGCTCATACTAATTCCTGGTTTTCTTAAAAGTTGAGCTTTTCTATTTTGATACTGTTGTCGTAATCATATAGACACTTGCATGTTTATCACTGTTTTCATTATTGTGTGAACATAACACCAGTCAGGATCACTCTAACAGAAATTTATTTTAAAACTCTTGTAGGCATGACAAAATCTATTTGTGGAGAACTGAGACAGAGATGTAAAGATAAAAAATGGAAGCGTGGTTATTTCACAGCTACTTCTATCTCTATTAGTTAAAATCCTCAGTAAACTATCCAGATGCACTTGCTCCCCTTCCAGACAAACAGACGCTGCATATAAGTGAACAGCTTGTGTGAAGAGCATCACTCTGCTAATTAAACTCTGCATTAGTTTTCACTTTTATTGCATTTAATCACTTGGTGTGAATATAGTTCCCGTGTGTATCTTGCAAGAAGGAAATGTACTTGTAAAACTCCATATCTGTGACAGACCCACAACAGTGAGTGACTCTTGACATCTGTGCACCTCCATATCTGGTTTAAAAAAAAAGTACTAGACCTTATATTTGATTATTCATGTATCATTCATAACAAACAGGAGCAAGAAATCATCTCCAGTTCCTATGATCTTTTGTAATACAGGTTTACAGATTAAAAAGCAGGCTCTTATCCTAAAATGTTCTAAAGATAATTATTCAACAAGTGTCAGGAAGAACTGTTAGTTTTCTTTTGTTTTCCCTTTGTGATCATCAGCTGTAATGGCAGATCTCAAATTAACTACTTGATGACACTGAAAACTCTTTTATAAAGCAGTCTGTTAGAATTAGACATGAGTAATGTTCCCCCCTGGAGAGGCTACACTGTGCCAGTTAAACATGGTGACAACAGATTGTGACAACAGTTACAACAGTTACTTTATGATGGAGGCACAGTACCATGTAACTAAAGACTATCTGAATTTCTTTGGATGCCTGAACATTTTCAGGGACCTTAAAGATCAGGAACATATCCTTGTCTAGTATCAGGTTGCCCAAAGCCCCATCCAGCTCGGCCTTGAAAACCCCAAGGTGTCTCACCACTCTTGTAGTGAAGAATTTCTTTCTAATATCTAATCTAAACCTACCATCTTTTAGTTTAAAAGTGTTACCTCTTGTTATGTCTCTACAATTCCTGATAAAGAGTGCTTCTCCATCTTTCCTGTAGGCCTCATTTAAGCACTGCTTTGCACAGGTTTTGTGCATGCCATACAATTAACAATTACATCCTTAGGTTGAACTTTTTGATCAATGTAAAACACAGGAGCTCACTATTTTGTACTTTATTTTGTGGGTGAATTATAATTGAAATTCCAGCATTGGCTTCCATTACTCCTGACTATTATGGTGGATGACATATTTCTATATGGACACACTAAGGAAAAATAACTAAGGATTGGGTAATTTCATATTTGATCACTAATCCTTCAGGGAGGTGATGACTTCAGATACTCTTTTCTTCAAACTTGACTGAGACATGCCTGGTAGCTAAATTATGCCAGTGTAAACATAATGTCCCTGTTCAGCTGCAAGGCACAATGCCTCAGACCTGCAAGCTGCAGGTGGCTTACTAGGATGGCCAGGAAACATCTTAATTTATGTTTCAAATGACTGACTGTATGAAAACTCAGCTGAATGGTAATCAGCATCCTTGAAACTGACACTATATTTAAATTTGGAGGACAGCAGTTTGCCTGGGCTGCAGGTTACTAGATGACCCTGCACAGCATCCGTCTGTGCCCATGGCAGTGAGTGCGAGCTGCTGCTCTGCTTTGCTTTAAAGTGACATTCTTCCTTCAGTAAAGAGTGGGACTATGATCAAAATCACCTCTTTCTGAGACAGTTCCACCTGAGTGGCATCTTTTGGCATTCCTAATGGAAAATCCTGTAGTAGTGTAGCTAGCATGAAAATGCACATTTCATGTACTAAATGCAGGCTCCCCTCCCACCACCGTCTTTGCAGCAACACTGGCAGGTATGAGCTGAGATAGTCATTGTACTGATTAATTGCATCTGAAAAGAACTACTTTGTTGGTTGTGCCTCCTCTTCAGAGCTTTCATAGTTATGACCAAACTTGTAGTGTCTGTTACATGATGCTTTTAAATTTCTGAGGGGCTGCAGAAGAGTGGTGTTTCTTAGAATCAGCTTTTGAAAGAACTGTATAATATCATGTAATAATCACTGTATTAATATAATCCTGACATCCTCCGGGAAATCAGGAACACAGTGCTGGTGAAACAAGGTATGTGGATATATGCATGTGGGATATGTCTACAGCGTCCCTCATTGTTGTGTCAGCAGTGCACAGTAGCCACTGTAATAAACGTGCAGATATTAAACAAAACAAAGTAGTTTGCTAACCTGTTCTGCATGTATACTAGGAAAATACTGTAGTGCAAGTAAATCACAGCAAGTAATTTGTAGATAGATAGGTAGATAAAGTTCTTGGTTTATTTAAGAAACTTGGCAAAGTTAAGATAAGGCATGCTCCATCTTTTAAGACATTTGAAATGAAATAATCTGAGTCCAAACTGACTGCAGTACAGATTTCTTTGAATATCAGTGGGAGGAAAAGTGTTGTGGGAAATAAATTTAAAACAGTGTCATTGTATTCTTTTTTCCCCTCCCATTTTTCCAGTTTTACGCAGAAGATAAGAGCAAAAAGAATCACAGAATCATAGAATGGCCTGGGTTGGAAGGGACCTCAACGATCATCAGGTTCCAACCCCCCTGCCACAGGCAGGGCCACCAAACACTAGATCTGGTACTGGATCTTCATCATGAATCACAATGATTGATCTCTATTGCAGAATTACCATGTGGATTACCTGTGTTCCATTTATACAGAGAAACTTTAACCCAAAAGTTGTTAGTGTTACATATCTGGGTTATCTTCTTGGTCCCAAAGTGCTTTGAGTGCTTTTCTCATTATTATGAGTCATACCCTTGACACTTCATACTGGAACTGTAGGCTGAAGTATCCTTAAGTCCTGAGGAACCTAATTTCTCCACATCGATGTGTTTCTGCCAGCTTTATAAAACAGTTGATATTTTAATGCTTCAGTAGAACATTTGGGACAAGACCTAGTTGCTCATATGGCACCTTACAGTTTGTCTACCAGGCAAGTCTGGGCTTTGTAATGCAGACAGTCTCACTAGAGCCGGGTGAGTCAAATAATCACAATGCAAGAGCCAAAGGTGGCTGCAGTAAAGACAAAGCCCAAGACTGGAAGTCTGAGTTCACATCTTACTATTCATGTGGAGTGTCTTGACCCAGTTTCTCTGTCTTCACTTCTGGTCAGTCACTCATTTCCCCGCTTGTATATTCTTATATAGTTAATGCTAAATTCACTTGGCATGTCCTTTCACTATTATCAATGGGTATTTTGAGCAGCAAACACCAATTGGTCATTCAGCATAGTGGTTTATCATTAGTTCCTTCCCTTTAAAATAATCATGTATGTAGCGAGAGTGCCATGAGGTGTTAGGAGCGTGGTTAAATTAATAAAGGTGTCTGAAAGTTCGTGGACTTTTATCTGAAAGGCGATGGAACTGATGCAGATCCTGAAAGCAGATGTTGAGTACTTACAGTAATGTACTCCCAATTTTTGCATGGGCATTTCTGTAAAAACATGCAATGTTATTTTTTATTAAGCAATGACATTTTTCAGGAACAGCTGGTACATGAAGGTATATAGTTCTTTGCTATATTAGCTTCTCTATTTGCCAAGAACGTATAGATATAAGGCATTTTCCCGGTTGCTGCCATATTGGCCAGATAAAAGTGAATTTCTAAGAAACCAGGAACCCATAGGAATTTATGGGTACATTAATTTTGTTAAGAAAGATTTTGGCCTAGCCTTTAACTGTCTGTTCCTATTAATATTGGTCCTCATTTTGGATTGATACTGACAAGGACAGTTCTTTAAAGAGTTACTGAGAGCCCACAGATTACTTAGAATATATCAGACTCCACATGCAGAGGTACAGCAGTCTTGTTCCACTTTCAAAAGTAACTCAGAAAGTAATCTCTTTAGATTACAATTACGATGGTATTTCTTTTCTGCTCCTAAAAATACATACTTCTGGATGTACATTGAGAAAAGTTCTAAATACTACAGGTCAGAGAAATACCTTCAGAAATAAACCAGTCTCTTCGTACTTGTTCATGCTAAGGTTTCCAGTGATCAAGTGATGGGTTTGTCTTTTTTTTAATGCTCGCTTTTCAAGAGTGTTTTTTTTTTTCCTCCTGGAGCTTAGTGGACGTTATCTTGCAAGGGTTGTATTGAAATTATACAGAACATAAAAGGTTAAAATTAGCTTTGCTTTGTACCCTATACCTCCATTCAATGCCAGAAATGACCGTTGAAGTTAGCCCTCAGGATTATCCTTTGCTATTAATATCAGGAGTATTAGCCCACATTAAAGCTAATCAGGGTGAAAGTAGATGGTTACTGAATATTTTACCCTTTTGACATACTTGGTAGTATTTGCATTCTGATCAGAAATGAGATATGTAAACATTAACATTCACTGAGATGTAAGATGCTAGAAGTCATAAATGACTGCACAGTTATTTAACATGTCTTTGATTCTGTGCTTTGAGATATTTTCCACCAGTTCTAAAATCACAGAACAAGAAAGGAAATGGCTTCAAACTCTTCCACTTAAAAAGCAACTAATACAAGCGTTTTTAAGAAGCATATTGCATTATCAGATTACACCTTGCGTATTCAGAAGGGCAGCTGACTTTTTAGCCTTTTAACTCTGAAGTTAGAGAGTTCTGACAGGACTTCCTGTGAAGTCACCAAGTAGTCTTACTTGCTTGAGAGGCCCTCTGGCTGAAGCTGACATTACCACCAGATAAATGCACCTAGCACGTTTTAAAAAATCTTAACCCCAGGTGATATGTTTTCAGCTTAAAATGTGAATGGTCTTCCTCCGATGTTTTGTGTATTGCCATTAATATCTTCCCTAAAAACACAATGGTTTTATTGCAGATCTCTAGCAGCCACCATATCCTAATCTCTTTCTGTGACATGGGCTTTTGTGCTGTACCTCCACTGAGTAAAAATTATGATGTTTACTGCAAATTATGTTTATTTCTTTTTTTATTATTATTTTAAGAATATTTCAAAACTTTTCATAAAACCAGACTGTTTCTGGAACACATTCTTGCTTAAGCAAGATGTCTTTCATTTTGGTATAATTAATTGTAGCTAAGTTGATTTTAAATTACACTACATTAAATTGTGGTGATTAAACTTGGCTGATTGCCAGGTGCCCACCATACTGCTCTCTCACTCCCACTCCTTAGCAGGACTTGGGGAAAAAATAAATTTAAAAGCCTGTGGGTTGAGGACGGGGAGATTGCTTACCAGTTACTCAAGTGTAACTTATATATCATCCTAACCAAATATATATAATTACTATCCTAACCAAAAAGTAGATTTAGATGCTCTCTCTCTGTCAGATTTAAACTGATACAGACATGATATAGCTTAATTGATTTAATTGGATATATATTCACATTGAATTTCAGCTGGGAATTGAACTCTCTGATTCTAAAACCTTTTTACAGATCGCATATGCTCTTATCAACATCATTAAGAGGAAGAAATATGAATTCAACGAAACAGTTGAGGGTAAATTCAGGCTTGGTCCTATAGTGACATAACATACTTCATTTGCAGTAGAAAACAGGAAGCTTTTACGTCATTCATAATTTATGTAATTATGTAAAAAGTAACAAAGACTCTGAAATTAGCAGTTTCAGCAGGGAGAAATACCCATGATTAATCTTGCACAAGTAGAGCTGAGTTATTATGCTCAAAACAGCAGAAAAGTAGAAAACAGTAGAAAATCCATTTCTACGTAACTGTGGAAAGATCAGAACAGAATAGAATAGAATAGAATAGTTGGAAGGAACCTACAAAGATCATTGAGCCTAACTGCCTGACTGCTTCAAGGCTAACCAAAAGTTAAAATGTTATTGAAGGCATTGTCCAAACGCCTCTTGAACGCTGACAGGCCTAGGGCATCAACCACACTGCTAGGAAGCTTGTTCTGGTGTTTGACCACCCTCATGGTAAAGAAATTTTTCTTAATATCTAGTCTGAACCTCCCCTGGTACAGGTTTGTGCCACTCTCATGCATCCTGTCCTTGGTTGTCAGGGGAAGAGCCCAGCACCCTGCTCTATTTCCCCTCCTCAGGGCACTGCAGAGAGCAGTGAGGTCGCCTCTAGGCCTCCTCTTCTCCAGACTGGGCAACCCAAGTGTCCTCAGCCTCTCCTCACAGGACATGCCTTCCTGCCCTATTGCCAGCTTTGTAGCCTTCCTCTGATGCTTTCATGTAACTTAACATCCTGTTTATATTGTAGAGCGCACAAATGCATGCAATATTCCGGGTGAGGCTGCACCAATACTAAGTGTAACAGGGGAATCCCCTCTTTTGGCCATCTCACTGTGCTGTGTTTAATGCATTCCAAAATGCTAGTTGCCCTCTTGGCTGCCAGAGTGCACTACTGGCTCATGCTGAGTCTACTGTCCCCAGCACCCGCAGGTCCCTATCTACTGAGCTGCTCTCCAGCCTCAGTCTGTGCCAGTGTCCAGCATTACTCCATCCCAGGTGTGGAACCCTGCATTTTCATTCCTTGAACATTGTATCATTGGTGATTGCGCAATTCTCCAGTCTAACTATATCCCTCTCCAAGGCCCTTCAGGGAACCAGCAACATCTCCCAGTTTAGTATCATCAGCAAACCTCCTAAGGATGCATTAACCTCCTGCATCCAGATCACAGATGAAAACTTTGAACAGAACCAGCCATAGAACTGAGCCTTGGGGAGCATTGCTGGTGAACAGCCAACAGACAGATAGAGCCTCAACTATTGCAGCCCTTTGAACTCTGCAGTTGAGCCAATTCATCACCCATCATAGTGTGTACCTGTTTATCTCACAGTTGGACAATTTGTGCAGAAGAATGTCATCAGGGGTGGTATCAAAGGCCTTCATATAATTCAAGAAAGATTTTGTCCGTCACCTTCCCCACATCCACCATGACCTTATCATAGATGGAGATCAAATTACTAAGGCAGGGCTTTCCCCTAATGAACCCGTATCAACTATGCCTGATAATAGCTTTGTTCTTTTACTGACTTTCAAAATCTTCCAGGACATTCTTCCTAATAAGTTTTCCAAGGATGGAGGTTAGACTAACAGGTCTGTAGTTTCCTGGGTCTTTTCTCATGTCCTTTTTGTAGCAGGGTATAATGTTGGCTAGCTTCCAGTCAACAGGGACATCCCCAGACTCGCAAGAGCTTTGGTAAATTGTCGAGAGGGGCTCAGCTATAACATCTGCTAACAGCTTCAGTGCTCTAGGGTGAATCCCATCAGATCCCATAGACTTATTAACATTTGAGTAATGCAGCTGATCCCTTACAGATTTGGTGACCGCAGGTGGAAAGTCAGTGCTCTTCCAGTCATGGTCCTCCACTCAAAGAATCGGGCAGCCCCAAATCAATCATTAATACTAAAAATGGTGGCAGAAAAGGCATTAAATGCCTCTGCCTTTTCGTCATCCCTACTTGTTAGGTGACCGTCTGCATCAAGTGTCAGTACAATGTTTTTCTTAGACATCCATTGACTGTTGGCATACATGAAGAAAATTTTTTGTTGTCTAACACAACATTGGCCAGTGTCAACTAAAACTAAGCTTTGTCTTTTCATGATTTCATGTCACAGATGCAAACTGCAGCTCTCTGCTCTCCCTGTAAAGTCTGACCTTGCTTCCAGAGATCACGTATTTTCTTCTCCTGCCCTGTAGTTTTATTTCAGTCATGTGATTTTGTGGCTCTTAATTGCACAAAGCTTTCACAAGTTTGTAGAGATAGAAGATGTCTCCTTATGGCATAAAAAATATCATACTACTTGCACATGTAACAAATCATTACTATAATGAGATCATATAGAAATAACTAAATTATTTAAAATGTGACAATTCCTCTGTTTCCTGCATTTTATTAAAACTGGACTGTACCCTGAGAGTAGAGTCCATGAGAGTAGAGTTTATTGTACCCCGAGTTCCATCATGCTTTAAAAACTGTCATTTTAGTGTACTTTTGCTAAATACATGCAAAAGCGATCCAAGTAAGTTGCTTTGCTTTTGCAAAGTATGATTTTAAGTGGTTTAGAGAAAAGGAATTTTTAACTGTTCTTGCACAGCACCTTGCCTGGAGAAGTGTTGTTTTGTCTTCATGTTTTGTCATAATACTATTTTTAAACATGATGTATTAATCATAAAAAGTCAAGACTTTTGAAGTAATAGCTGTCATGACAACTTTTGCTCCTTGGGACACAGGGCACAGTTATGAGGTCTTTCAGTATGTGACTGGACAGCATATGCAGGTGGCTAAACGAAATGATACTCTGTATAATAAAAATAATTATGATTTCATTAATGGATTGACTTTTTTCAGGTTGTGCATCAAATAAGCATCAAGCTGCAATTCAGGAAATAAGCTCTAAGTGCTATGCTTCTTCCATCCATCATTTAAACAGTAGGTAAAGACCAGCTGTTTCTTTCCTGCAGGAAAGGACTGCTAGAAGGAGCATATTTTGTGGGTTCTTTTTCTCAGTATTCTTTTTTCTGCCTCTCATACTCTGCCTCTTTTTTCTTTTCCTCCCTTTGTTTGTGGTTTTTTTTAATATATATATATTTCTTTTTTCCAATTTTTTGTTCTTAATCTTTATATGAACTTGGTGTACTCTTCATGGCTGAAATTGAAACAATTTTCTAAGTGTTGATTTAAGTCTAAGGAAGAGGGTTATGTATCACCCAAAATGGCACTTCTTGAAATTGGGACTATTGGGAATAACATGAAGTCAGAAACTAGTAAATTTGCTGTAGTTAAAACCTTAAAATGTAATTAATTTTCATTTCATACGTGTAGTGCTGCGTATGTTTAGAATTAAAGATGTTGGTTTTTCAGCTGTGTTGCTAGGCAACAGTAGTAGGTCTTGTATTTAAAGACATGCAGAAGCTACTGTATTTTTAGTCATATCTAGGAGTCACTGGAAGACTTTTTTTTTCATCAGTAATAGTGTTTCAACCAGTCCTGTGGATTTGAAACAGAAGTCTAGGAGAAAATTGTGTAAATTAGCCCCTTGTCCTGGTTTCAGCTGGGACAGAGTGGATTTTTCCTTCATAGTGTCTGGTATGATGTTGTGTTTTGGCTTTGGGAGAAAAATGATGGTAATGCACCAATATTTTAGTTGTTGATGAGCAGCACTGTACAGAACCAAGGACATTGCAGTTTCTCAGCTTCTTGCAGTGCCCTGCTACTGAGGGGGACTGAGGCTGAGGAGGCGCCAGGAGCTTGGAGGGGACAGAACCAGTACAGCTGATGTAAACTAGCCAAAGGGATATTCCATAACATATGACATAATGCAAAAAAAAAAAAAAAGCCTTGAAAAAGGTGGGGAGATGGCCAGAGGAGCAGCTGCTGCTTGGACTGGCTAGGCATTGGTCGGTGGGTGGTGAGCAATTGCAAATATTTTTTAAACATGTTTGACTTGTATTGATCTTTAGCTGTTTAATTCCTACTGAAGTCAGTTGGAATAATTCAGATATCTTGCAGAGCACGTCTTTCTTTACTTCAGAATTAAAATATGACACATTTTCTGAAAGGACTGAAGAGCATGTGGGGTTCACAAATACTGTCTTTAGATGAGTACTGTTCTCTCAAGCACCTTTGGCAGTCAGCAATGCAGCTGGAAATGACTGAATCAAACTCTGTAGCACCTGTCTCTATTATATTGGGATAATTTTTTAATTTTTTTTTAAGCAGAGGTTAAGCTGCATAGGCTTAGTGCTTATGATCCTGTATACTTGTCAATCTATAAATACTAGATTAAAAGAACATCAGAAACTGTAATTAGCCAATGTAAAAAAAAAAAAAAGTAAAAAAATTAAGGTTTTCCTCAGCCTTGTGGAGTTGTTATGGAAATAAATAAATCTTTCCTTTTGTAGCACTTAGTTTAGGTATTGATTAACATGGTTGGAAAAGAGCCACTGTGAGGAATTTGGTTTTTATGGAGGATATGATTGTACAGAAGGTCAAATGTCTGATTACACCATAGAACTAGAGTAAATTACAAAAAAAAAAAAATTTTTTTAGATGAATACTGCACATTTTGTACAGTGAATGGGAAAAGTATAATGAGTCTGTAACTAGTGTAAAACTAGGACAGGATCAGAAAAGTCGTAGAATTGTCTGGGCTGGAAAAGACCTCCAAAATTATCTTCATTAACATGACCTCTTAAGCCCCATCACTAAACTATATTGCATAGTGCCATGCCCACACAACACAAATATCTCCAGGGGTGGGAACTCCACCACTTTCCTAGGCAGCTCATACCAATGGTTGGCCACCCCGTCTGTGAAGAAATTCTTCTAAAGAAGATTGGGAGCAGATTTGGAAGATTTGGAGAGCAGCAAGGTTCACTACAGCTTTAGGGAGTATCTGGTGTGTTAGATTATGAGCCTAGGCCTAGCAGCCCTTCCTTGCCCAAGGAAAGTGAGGGACCAGTGGTGCCACGGAGGATCTGTCAGCACCAACTATTCAGTAAGCCAGATCAAACCATGCCCTTTTGAGAAAGAGCAGCAGAGGCAAAAATCCGGCTTGTGGTACAGCATGTTCAGTTAGAGTTTGTTTTTTCCTTTTGCTCATTCATATAAAATATTAGAAGAGAGGAACCTGTCCCTGAGAGAGCTCCTTGTGATCAGGAAAACCTCCTGGTATAGCTTACCAACCTGTTATGTGCTAGGCATTTGCATTGTACATGACAATGCCAGCAAACTGACTCACTAATAAGATTTTACAACTAATTGGTCATACAGTTAATATTTTAGTTATATAATAATCTTTTTTTCTCTACTGAACTTGTACATAATCATGTTTTCCTGTGTGTTTGATTTCACAGCTGCATGGCAGATCAATAATTTCTGTATTTGAAGAAAATCTTGAATGAGGTGTTTTAGCACATAGTATGTGAGCATGCAGAAGGTGAGCACTGGCCCATTATTGTATTAAAGCTACTTTAAAGTCGCAGAGGATGATACCAATCTTTGATTTTGCTTTTGAATTGTGGCAGATGTGACTAGAGTGTTTCTTTGTCTTTGGCATTGCTACACAGCTGCAAGTCCATGATGCCGTATATCTATCACTGTTCATGATAGTGTGAACACTTCAAATATAACATTTTGTCAGGACTATCAACTTCCTGTTATCTGTTTTTTGTGGTTTTGTGTTTGTTTTTTGTTTGTTTGTTTTCTGAGATACTTCTGATGAAGTACTACTATTTCACTTCTTCATTTCCTGGACAGTCTTTAAAGACTACCTTTATTGCATCTCTTTTTTTGATCACAAACTTAGCTCTACCAGCATAAAAGCAATCTGTCTCACACACTGAGAGGGTGAAAACAGAGAGAAAAATACAGGAATATGCTGAGACCCTGTGCTTTGTTGTGCTAAAGGTTTAATTGTTCCTTGGAAGGAATGGCTTAGTCTTTTAAGAACTCTGCTTTCACCTAATTTATTAAAACAAACAAAAAATCATCTGACATCTGTAATTTTTTTCAGAATTGCTTAGGAAGTTCATTAAATAATGTATACAAGTGCCAGGTTACAACTGTAGAAAAAAATATTCATAACTAAGCTATAGTTACTGACTGGAAGTCAGTATACTCCTCTGCTAATGTATTTGTCACAATAATGCAAAGTATCCTGTAGTTCTTAAAGCAGAGTGCAATTTTTAATTTTTTACAGTTTATAGCTGCTTGGGAATACCTTATTTTACGAATCTGGAAGAATGTACATATCGTTACAGAGATATGCAATGTGATATGTGTAACAAACTTAGCTCACATATCTGTCTTGTAACGTTCAGGTAAAACGGTCTGTTTAAGTGATTTTTTTTTTTAATTCTGATTTACCTAAAAATGTAAGGAAAATCCTTGAGAAAATAAATACAGTTGCCTTCTTCTTGTCTCTGCCTGCTGTCATTGAGAATTTGAAGGTATGAAGTATCCGTTCTTAGAAAGTATTTGCTTCAGAGACTCATAATAGCCGCCTACCCTCTTAACCATTTGTGAAGATATGCACTGCATGGAAATGCGTCATAGGCTCAGGCTTGAGGTATTAATTTTTGACCTGGATGGTCCAAGTTCCTTTTTCACAAGGTGCAGAGTTCTAGAGTTCTATCTTGGCTTAATGGGATCGTGTATGTTTCTTCAGATACTTCATTGTCATGCATCATGCATGACACCTCTGAGCCAGGTGAAGTTATGAGCGAGATCCGGGACATCCACAACTGATAATCTTACAAGACAACAATCAAATGTTAAAGTTAATTCAGAACTTCAACAGGAGTGAGAAGATCAGTGTTAACTTCATGGTCCTGGCGGGAAACTGATGAGCCATATTCTGTATAACTGGAACTTACAGAGGTCACTCTGAACCTTGCAAATAATGAATCACAGTAGCAAAGCTGAGAAATAGCAAAACTGTTCAATCACTGTCTCAGGAGTTTCCTCTCAAACAGGCATCTTAGCTTGAAAGCACTCCACAATTCATTAAAGTGTTTTGTTCAGTGCTGCTAGAGAGGCTATAAGAAAAACCTACTTTTTCCAGAAAACAAAGCAAACTATAAAGCCTCTTCAGGGCTGTGAATTCAGTGTCACTATTACCTGTCAGAAAGATTTTGTAAGGCAAGAACAAGAACTCATAGTTTCCTAGGACATAATTATATTTGTAAAAAGAAATGAAGATTTAAGGCTAGAGGTCTAGGCTACAAAGGGAAAAAAAAAAAAGAATTTTCTGTTTTGGTTTAAGTTGTTGTGTTTTGTTTTGTTTTGTTTTTAATTTCATAAGCTGTCACAATGTGTCTGTGTAGGCAGAGGTCTTTCTGCATAGAATGTGATCATAAAATTATTTCTCTCCTGCAGATAGTGGTAAGAACAAATTTGAATTGTGTTTTTAATTTTCTGCCTTAAGAAAGAACAGTTGTTCTAGTTTTTACATTGCTGCAAAACTAGTGTGAAAAAAGAACAATATTCAGAAAAAACATGAAAATTTGGTCCGGTAAGTTGAACTGATGGTTATGTATTTGAGAAAATTGCTTCTTGAAAGCTCTGTTTGAAGGATGATTTTGGATTCTAAAAAGCAGCAGATGGATATGTAACAAACTGAATAATGTAACCTAGAATAACATAAGATATGTGAAGATGTTTTCACTTGATATATTAAGGTCATTAAGTGACCTGTCTGAAGGACATTAACACTAATGGTGAGGTGGACAAGTCAACATCTGATGTCAAGGTGAGTTGAGTGGGTTGAGCTAAAAGTAATGATGCTCTTGGTCTGCTTCAAAGCATTCTGCTGTCCTGCCTTACCTACTCAAAGAATTCATAAAACAAAACTGAGTAGGTATGGTGAATTGATTAGTCTTTCAACTGACAGGGATGTTTCTTCAAACACAGGGTGAGAGGAAAGAACTGCTTATTTTCAAGCTTCTACTGTTACCATTGTGAATATATCGAGGCTACTGTGAGGATTTTGTCCCCACAAGAAACCAATCCATGAGGCAGCTTATCTCAGTCTTTGAAAAACAGCAAGGTGCCATTTCTAATGGACTTGTTTGATAGCGTCCTTGTGATTGTATGTCAAGAATGATAGAATCCAGGGCAGATTTCTTCTGTGCTGTACTAAAAACTGAATCTGGCGATGCAATATTATTTTGTGGTGCATTTGCTAGTTGTGACATTGATTTGTTTTGAGTGATATGTTTCCATTATTTAATGGAAATTCCTTCCTTATTCAGGTAAGAGCATGATAAAGCATTTTAAAACAGTCCTTTTAGGTCCAAGTTAAAAAAAAAAAAAAGGTTGCTATCCTTCCAAAAAATACTTCAACGCACCTAACACGAAAGAATCCTAATCCCTGAGCGCCCTAGGGATTTTTTATGATAAAAATCCTTGTTTCTAGATCTGTTATAATACATCCTTTCCTTACTTTGTTTTTAACTAAAAGAGTTATTTTAATTCAGCTGGAAATCTTAATGTGGTCACAAAATGAAAATTAGAGTCGCTGAAGCAAATGTAGATCACGTGGTAAGGACAGTTGTGTATATTCTCTTCATCATTTGGAGGCTTTGATTGTATTCCCTCCTTAGCTGAAAACCACCGGTTGTTGGCTGTAATTTTTCACTTGCTCTGATTCCCTTCTACCTCTTGTGCAAACTATCTGTTATGATTCTGATACTGGTGAAAACAAGACAGGCAGCTCCATGCTTACGTTGCTGTTTGCAGTATCCTTTTCCAATTTAGATTTGTGTAGCTGAAAAATCTCTGCTTGCATCTCTTGTGCTTCTTGTATTGTCCAAATTCTTTTCTTCTTACTTCTGGAAAAATTCCTCTTTGTTATTCTGTTTCTATACTTCCAATTTCTTCATTGCTAGCTTGGTACTAGGTGCTTTTCTTTGCCTTTTTTCTGCACCTTCGAATATTGTTTTTCTTGCCTTTACAATTCTTCTGTTCTATGTGTTTTTCATGTATGCTCTTCAATAGTTGTCATTCATTTGAAAAGCCAGAAAAAAGTAAAATTTTAACCTGTATTTCTTGTAAACACTCTTATTGGCAACTTTACTGACAATTTGAAATTTGTGAAATTACATTACGGTTTTCAGAAGTGTTGTAGAACTGTCCTTCAACCTAACTTGAGACATTGCTTAAAGAACTGACAAAGGCAATACTTACCAGTGTTTTGCAGCATCTGAAAAGAGTGTTACAGTGAACTTTTCTGGCCAGCTTTGTTTTCTCCAGAAATGAGGCTAAAGTGCAGTTATAATCCATAGCAGAGGAAAAAGGGAGAAAGGAAAGTAATAATAGTAAATCTTGCCCAAAGGAATATATGCTTTGCTTCATTCTCTGTCAGAGTCTGACCTGTCCTGCTTCCTGATCCTCTTCAGCTCCCTGGATGCTTTGTACTTCTTGCACCTTTAAGATGACTTTGTTGTGGGCTTTCCTTTTTATTTTTTCAATGGCTTTCATGTAGGAAAAGCATAACAATGTCTGGCAGCTTAGCAATTAGTAACAGTTACCTGAAATTCTCTAAGCCTTTGAACTTTCAGGTTACAACATATCTGCGATGTCAAGGACAGTGTGACTATTAATCAGATCATATGAAGTCTTTGTTTGCAATGTTATGTGACTGATAGCACTAGATTGTGGCCATCAGCAGCAGTCTCTCCACCTTAGGTAAGATCATAGAATCACAGAATCATAGTGGTTGGAAGGGACCTTTGGGGATCGTGAAATCCAACCTTCCTGCTAAATCAGGTTCCCTACAGTAGGTTGCACAAGAAAGTGTCCAGATCCTTTCTTAGACAGAGATTATTAACTCTGAATAATGATTTTGTGATATAAGCAGGCAGTTTCCAACAGTAAGCTTGAAACCAAGCACATTTTCCTTTGAAAGTTAAACAAGATATGAAATTAAACACTGAAATGAAAGTATAGCATACCAACACTTCCACTCTGAAAAATCCAAACCCAGACAGTAGTCTTTTCACGCACAAAGCCTGCAGATGCTCTTTAGTTGTCTATGACAGAATGGAATTCAATCAACTACTGCTGGTTTTAATTTTTGTTCTGTAGCTGCTCTCTGAAAAGAGATCTGTAGCTGATCTCTGAAAAGAGATCAGCTTAAAACTTCTAAAAAACCTTTCAGTTTTGTAGTGATAGGTGTTAGCAGTGTGATGAACTTGCAATAAATCAGTGTCATGTTCAAGAGGAAGAAAAACCCCACACCATCTGTAGTGAGCAGAAAGCTGTGTCCTGGTTATGAAACAGTGCTCACTGATAGCGTTCACTGAGTCATAGCTCTACCACTGCTCATACAGCTCATATAGCTTACCAAACAAAACAAACCAACAAAGAAACAAAAGCAGGACTAAGTTTTCTTGTGGGCTGTGGTTTCAAACCTTTCTACTGATATTTTGGTCATAAATTTCTTTCCTGAGAGAGAAATTTTTATAAGGATACATTTGTAATGAAAAGAAAGTAAAACTAATTTTGAATGAAGAGATGTTTTATTTATGAGTTGTTGCGATAAAACTATATCTATGCCAATTTCTGTGTAGTAGTGGTTATTAAAGACATTGTACAAACATCTATATGATGAACACTTTTCTCTGTTGAATTCTGATTTAGGGCTAATGCATAAGTGTTTTTTGGTATGTGAAATCAGTGACACAGATTTTCACAATAAAGTATACATCCATTGCTTTGCCTGAATAAGTGAATTTGAATTTACATGAGTTAGTGACCTTACTTGGTATGAATTAAGGGTTTCCATTGGGGAAGGGTACCAATAAGGTAACCATTTATTGAAATGACTCTTAAGAAAAACAGCATAGTTCACTCTTCATTAATTTGAGAGACCTGATTTATCTCCTGTTTTTTTTTTTT
>WBMW01002835.1:252533-263136 GCA_013396635.1 Penelope pileata | reverse complement strand
TTTTTTTTTTTTTTTTAACAGACATCACTGTTGGAGAATGCAGCTTTAAAAAAAGTGGTGGGTTTTGTTGTTGTCGTTATTGTTTTGTTTGTTTGTTTTTTCTATTTTCCCTAAAACATGCACGATTTCAGATTTTTTAAGAAATACATATTCCATGTTTATAAATCAGTGCAAGATGCCGCACTGTGTTTCTGAATCCTTATATTAACCTATGGAGCTTGGTAATTATCTGCCTTGAAGCCAGCAGATATCTTCTTCTGTATGGATTTGGAGATGACACTTCTGTAGCTCTGCATGGCAGTTGTGGCCTAATGATACCCTGCTGCCTTAAAAGCTTTTCTTCTCTAAATATTTAATTTGAGCTGAGCTAATTTAGGAAACCTGTGCCACTGGCATTGAAATTAGCCTACTGCACAAGTCAGTTTAATGAGGCTGAAGACGAGAAATTAGATCTCTTTTTGCATTATTTGCATGCAACAGCTGCTCACCTGTCAGGAAATACCTTGTAATTCAAATCATGGTAGCAGAAAGCAATTAATAGTTAATTTAGTAATGAATGATGCAGTGAAAATATTATTTTCTATCTCTTCAGTGATCAATTTTAAATAGAAGAATGGTTGTAAATGTGTGCAGTCTAAGGCCATATTTATATATTCAAACACTTTGCATGCAGATACAAAGCAAAGGAAAGCAATAATTCTGTCTCATATTCTATTAAACCTTATATGATCTGGTATGCTGCATTTCTGCACACAGTGTTCAACTGCACTATTTACTGGGAAAAGAGTGAAGCTTAAGTACATGTTTCAAGAGTCCGCCTTTGCTGATGTGTTTTACTACATGTTAGCACAAAGTGTTGCCTTCACAGCTTACAAGTTAATTGCATTGGTCGAAATTTTATTTTTATAGGCAAAAGGCTCATTCTGTTTCCATAATCGTATAAAGCAAAATTTAGGGATGCAGATGCATTGCTTATGAACTGCAAATGCAAATTTCAGTTAAAAGTTAAAGGACTTCAGTAAATGTGTTCACATATTTTGCAAGACATTGTGAGCATATATGTTTTCTTTTTTTGCCCAGAAAAACAGCTATCCAGCCACTGCATTTTCTTAATAAATAAACTGCCCCTGTAGTAAGCTTGCACTAACGAGCCCTTTGAATTCAGATCTTTCAAGTTTGTATTCTCTACTAAAAGATTCTTAAACTTCCCTGAGCTTTCTTCTGATGCTGATACATCCTATTCTTATTTTAGGCAGATATTGTCTAGTGTATCTTGTCTGGTGGGACGTACAACACCAGGACTTCACCATTCCTGTTGTATAAATGCTGATGCTTCTACTGTTTAGTTGATGAAATCATTCTTAGATTACAGAAATTTCAGTAGTCCTGAGAAGAAGGCTGTCATCCTAGCATGAGAAAGCTATGACTAGCTTTCAACTAGACAACTAGCATGAGAAAGGGACATACTATCACCATTATGGCGCAAAATTTGAAGCACAGGTTTCAGTAGAATTTAAGCACAATTACACTCACTGTAGCAAAACCTGTTTGACTTGGGGAACCCCAACCTTATCTCTCAAAATGACTTCAGCACAAGTCCCAGGTCTTTTGAGGATCAAATTAAAACTTTTGAGGTTCTAGGGGAACCTCAGAAGGACTAATGATCTCTGTCACTGTAGTGGAATTGTTATAATGCTAATCACAAATTTTGCAGCTTTGTCAACTTCCTTAATATCAGCAAATTTTGTTGCTTCTGTTAGTCATAGTATTTCCCTGAGGTAATTAGGCATGTAGAATTGAAGGTTAAGCGTGAGAGCACGATGTTTAGGCACCAGTGGAGGTTTCACTTCCTGACTTAGTTCTTAAAAATTTTTACATCAGCCACCTGGGGTAAAACAGCAATCCTGTGCACTGTGTTGGTGCATTTGTCTGAGATCTCCACCAAGTAGCAAAACCTGTCTGAGAACTCTGATCATTTTCTCTGTTGGAAAGAATGACAAAAGTAAAGGAAAATGATAGTTCTGCTGTGAAAAATTGGCACATATTTTATCCCTTGTGAACGCTGATGCAGTAAAACCTTTTATTAGGTGCAGCAGGCTACCATGAAATGATTCAAACATCTCATTACAGTGCAATAGAAATACGTAGATTGTAACTTGTGGCTACATAAAAAAGAAAGGAAGAGTTACTGTGTCTCTGCAGAAGCTACCTCTGTAATAAGTGCCAGAGTGCATTTGCCTGAGCAAGCATGGCTGGTCATTTCCCTTTTCAAGAGCTATAGATAATGGATTTTAATGGACTATTAAATTAAGAAATATTATATAATTAGGTTCACAGATCACAAAGAATTTTCCTTTGTATTTTTGCTGTACAAAAAAATGTTTTCTCTTGTGCATGTAGTTACTGTAGCTTTTCTGGTATTTTTTAAAGTAGGAGTTAGGAAAAAAACATTTCACTGGTGACACAACAGGGCAAACCAAGCTTGTTTTTTGATTGACACGCATAGAGGATTCACACTTTCTACGTTTATGATGCCATTTTCTTCTTACATTACCTTGTAAGGAGCACGTATTAACTGCTGAAATAGTTGTCAGCACTGTCAATAACCAGACAGAAATGGGTTTGACAAACTAACTCATAACTGACCTCCGAAGCAAAGTATCTTTCACAGAGTCTGTTGAAAACACAACGTACCTGAAAACTGTAAGACACAAGTTGATTGGTCAAACTGAGAAAGCTGTAGCATCTCTAAAAGTACTCTGTAGCATATTGGCAGAGTTACTATTTCTGATAACCATTCCCATGCCCTAAACTATAAAGATCTTTCTGCAATTACTTAACTTGCTGATCTTTTGACTTCCCAACCGTCTTTACAAGGGGCATCTGAATCATCAGAATCTATTACATAGGAAAGATCTAAAGAAAGAGCAAGCCATCATTATACTGTATCATCTGGGCTCTTTAAACAGAGCTCCACTATCTTATATGTCATAATACCTTCAGTTTTATTGATTTGCCTGCAGTTTGCAGGAGGCTATAAAGCTTGTATTATGAGAATGTGAGAGGTTTTAGACTTCTCCTTGGGTGATTTGATAGGGGAAAAGTTTCACTTAATTTTGCATGTCAAAATGAAGATAAATCTCCTCAGCACTAGTGTCTAGGGAGCATCAAGCCTATGGTCTTGATGGATTGAACCAGTTCAATGATATATACTCTGCATGCAAAGAATCTCAACTTTACTCACGTACACTTACAGCTCACATAGTCAAGAAAGTTAAAAGTAGAGGGAAAGGGAGACATTACTTTTTGCACAAAGAACAGTGACATAGAAACATTACCAGTTTCATTTCAAAACTTGAGAAGCTTTGTCAGCTTATATGGGTAATGCATCTTCTTCTGGTCCTGCAGTCCTTTAGCAGTAACTTTTCCATAGTTTTAAATAGGAATTTTTCCTATTTAAATTGTTTTGCTGTTAATTGTTTCGCTTTGGCTTATTTTTCCAATTTTAAATTTTGTGCCAATTGTAAAAGTTATTGTTGATAAAATATGCAGGTCATAATAACCCTATGAAAATGTCCTTATTTTAAACCGTTGTCTGTTTTTTTTTTTTTTTTTTTTTTTTTTTTTTTTTTACTGATGTCCCTACAGTGTAAGAAAAGGAAACACTAATTTCTAATGTTCATTTTTCTCTGTTTGGCAGAATCAATTTCATTTGTTAAAGTGAACTGGAAAGATACCAACTTCATAAAACAATGCTATATGTCAAATACGAAGTAGACACTTTATCAGCTACTCCAAAAGATAAGGGCAATGTCTGTTGCAAGAGCAAATTACATGCTGTTTTGCCTTAAGCACAGCAATTTTTTCTTCAATTTCATCAGTAATTTAAAGTAGCATTATTCCTCAGACAGGCTGTGCTGTGGTAAAATAAGCTTGAAGTTGAAATGGAAACTGTGCAGCAGCAAAGGCCTCTCATTTCCATACCTTCTGCTAACTAGAATAGATTGGTGGTCATGAGAGTGGAGTGCACTGCTGGTTATCTTAGTGAAGGACTCCAAATACACTGATGCTGAAACCATACAAACACTAAATCGGTGTCTTTTGGCAGAACTAATGCACAGATAGATTTTAGTGTGGTACCTGGTGATTGGAATAGAAAGCAAATGGTTGGGCGGTCAGGAGACTTTATCAACTTGTAATCAGTTTCCTGACAGCTCCACCACTAGACACTGCCTCATGTTCTTGGTGAAAAGCAGGAGGTGGTGTACAGCTGGGGATAAACTTTGGAAAAAAAGGTATTAATGGCCTGTGCATTTCTGGTATCTTTGAAAAGAGCTGCTGTGGGTATTGGTTTTCCTATTTCTCCTGTTGTGGTTTAACCAGCAGGCAACTGAACCGCTCACAGCCATTCACTCAGCCTCCCCATGTGGGATGGGGGAAAGAATCAGAAAGGTAAAAATGCAAGAACTCATGCAATGAGATAAAGACAGTTTACTTGGTAAAGCAAAAGCTGCATCTGCAAGATAACCAAAACTAGGAATTCATTCAAAATTCATTCTGTTCTTCCCATTGCAAGGCAGATGTTGATCCGTTTCCAGGAAAGCAGTCCACATCACATATAACAGTTTCTTGGGAAGACAAATGCCACGACTCTGAATGTCCCCCCCTTCCTCCTTCTCTCCCCAGCTTTTATGGCTGATCATTACATGATGTAATATGGGTCATCCCTTCGGTCAGTTTGGGTCAGCTGTCCTGGCTGTGTCCCCTCTCAGCTCCTTGTGCACCCCTAGCCCCTCACTGGCAGGACAGCATGGGAATTTGAAATGTCCTTGGGCTCTTTGTAAGCACTGCTTACCATCAACTAAACCATCAGTGTGTTATCAACATTATTCTCATCCTAAATCCAAAATACAGCATCATATGAGCCTCTATGAAGAAAATTAACTCTGTCCCAGCCAAAACCATGGCATTCCTACATAACTCTCCACTTTCAGAAGCATACTGTTACTGGCAGCGCTAGTTGTCTTACTGAACATTTCTGCAGCACTGGAAGGCAGCCTTCTCCAGACTGTCACAGCTAGAGACATAGCTCGCTTTCCAATGTGCTCTTTAGAAATCCCTAAGAGGAAAGATTCAAGGGACTAGCAATGGAGGACCCTACGGTCTGAAGAAAAGAAATGAATACTATGTCTTAAGAGAGCACCATTAGTGAATTGTACCTGTACAGCTTTGTCAATATGCCTAATTTGCCAGATTTGCTGTCTGGACATGTTCCTGGACAAACTGCTCTTGCTGAGCAGGGGGCTTTGACCAGATGACCTCCAGTAGTCCCTTCCAACCTCAACCATTCTGTGATTCTGCGATCCTGCGACTGCATGTACCAAGCTTATTTTCACAGTGTTGCTAGTGTATGGAATTCTTTTGGCTTTTGAAAAATTTGTATTTTCAACAAGAGCTGTTCATAGCTCTTGTTTACTGTTTGTTGATGCTTACATTGGTTTAGTGTGGCTAGTGTATGAGTTAATCACATCATAACCAGAAGACAAAACACAACTGATTTGTAGATGCCATCACAGCCTATGCAGACTTTAAGGAGAAGATGTAAAAATGGTTTATTCTGGGTATTATTATTTCACGCAGCAGCTAAGGAACTGGGACACAGAAAATGTTATTCACAGGTTCATGAATATTCACAGTGTGTCTTATTTACTGTCCACCAGACTACGCAACTTCAGAGTGAGTGACATATTCTGCATAAATTAAGTATGAAAAATGAGATCTTGCAAAAAACTGTAATTTTTCTGTCTCTATACACCTTACCTTCAGTTCTGGATACTTTTCAACCACTGAAATCCTGTTTTGCATTGGCATTACTTAATGGTGAAAGAGAGAAATAATGACACGTTTTCTTTTGCCTAGAGATTTCCAAAATATTATATAATTTAAAACCTCACCTGTATTCATATATATTGCAGTGCCTGTATTAGGATGTGACTTTATGAGGAAGAATTGCACTGTGAATTTAACAGTAAATTATTATTGGCAATATTGAAGCTTAAGAGACAAATGATAATTTATTCTTAAAGAGAAGGAAGAAAATTTCTTTTTTGGATGCTGTTGTGTCTGTATCCTGTAAAGCTAAGAATTAAGGATGAATCACCTAGGAAACAGATGGCATTCTGTTATGGTGCTTGCTAGCACTGGAATTTGTGTAAATAATTTCTGAAGTTCCACATTTGCATTTAATGTACAGGATCATGTATTTAGAATGTTATTAGTTAAAATATATGTGTACTTTCACTCATTCCTTTTTTCACACCTGTCATGGATCAACAGTGGATATAATTCAGCATGCTGCTACGCTACTGCATACTTACGCTTTTTGAATTCCAGCAGCCATCTTCAAGTCTCAGTTGTCTTTGCTGTATCATAACTAGCAGCTGGGAATGTTAACATGGTTGCATTCCAACTTTGCTGACTGTGTTGGCAGTTCTGGTGGAGGTAGGTCACATGGCTTTGTATGGAGCAGGTTAGAAGTAGTAGTGTTTGGACTGATGGCAACATACTGCCAGCATTTGAAGTCCTGCTGT
Organism: Penelope pileata; assembly: GCA_013396635.1. NCBI lineage: Eukaryota > Metazoa > Chordata > Aves > Galliformes > Cracidae > Penelope > Penelope pileata. The sequence goes on along the minus strand of WBMW01002835.1, from coordinate 256,546 downwards.
AGCCAGAGTACTTCTAGCCATAAAGGAGGTGTTTTTGCACAAGACTCCCTAGAGTAGGCAAAGCTTTTATGTATTCTTATTAATCAGTTAATATAGTGCTTAAAACAAAGGGACTAATGGCTATAATCTTAGACTATTGCATTATAGATATTTAATATTGATTATTTTATATGGTTTTAAATGACAGCTGTTAAATACTAAAGAAGTGCAAAACCATTACAAGGTTATTGTTTCTGTAGAAGTTTATCTTTAAAAATGTCTAACATTGCTGTTCCATTTTGGGCCGGTATTTCTGAAATCTGGCTAGGACAATGTTATCAACGCCGGTTTTCTTTTTATAATGTAAGAGACTCAAGAATCATGAAAGAAGTATTTGGATGATCAGTAGCTTATGAGGAGAATCTTGAGATTGATAAGATTGATTTAAAAAATGAGATTACTGATGAGTAGTCTGCAATGTTTGTTAGTTTGAAATTCCATCACTTTTGCTGCTTTGCTTGATCCTCTATGAGTAAGATCAGTGGGAATTTTCCTACCTATGTCTGTGGTAAAAAGTCAGCTCTGGGAGCAATGGTATGTTTGCTAAGGTACAAGTTTCGCTGCCTGCCCATGAAGAAAATTTGTATTCTTCAAACAAGGTATTGTGGAAACTGTGATCCTAGCTAATTAATCCACTCTGCTACTGATGTGGCGCGGGGAGGAACGTATATATGCTGAAATCTGATCACAGGTAGATTAAATTACTTGACATAGACCACGCTCAGTCAATGTGATACCTCACTGGAAAAAAGTTGTAAATCCTGTGGCATAATAGAGACGTACATATGAGCAGAAACGGTGTCTGAAGCTGCCTGTAGGGGTGTGGTATTGATTGTAATATAAGCCTTCCTTGTTTGCTTGCTTTCTGTGAAGATAAGTTGGTTTAAATTTTTTTTTAAAGCTACATAAGTGTCAGGTACCATCATAAGCAGGTAACAGTGAAAAATCTGTGTCTCTGTGACCTGCAGGTGGTACTGTGACGAATGCCAGGAATTTCTGCCTGTCACTGACCTTTTTGTCTTGGCTAATCTAGGATCTTCTCTAGATTTGAAGTTGCACTAAGACGGCTCAAGTCTAGCGTAGTATATTTATGTACTTCAAACCAACCACTTCTGTATATGATTTCTACTTGTATGTTTCCTTTGGAAACTAATTCGAACACTGTATTTTAAAGCAAGAAATGATGGTGTACAAGATTAGGATTTCTCAGGAGTTACTTCTTTCCTCAGACAGAGGTACACTACTAAGTGTCTTAATGCATAATAAGGCAATGAAGTATTTAGCATTCTTTCTGTCACTGTGTTTCTTCTTTTACAACCAAGTACAGGTCTGGAGGCTGTGAAAAAATACAGGTCTGAACTTATCCCCTCTGCCCCCAAAAGGTAAATCTTCATGGGTATAATGAGGAAGTCACTGGAGTTACTGTCTGCAAATCTTCATGGGTATAATGAGGAAGTCACTGGAGTTACTGTCTGCACCAAGGACAGTAGCTCTGCATATGTGGGTAGTTCAGCTAATCAGGGTAATTATCTAAATTACATGTAGAGACTAATGCTATATTTTTATTACTCATTGTGACATTTGAATTCAGACATTTGAAAATCTCGCCTGCTCTGTATGTTGTTTTTTCTTTGCTATTCACTGCCACAGTATAATTTTTGGTAGATTGTGTATTGAATATAAATATTCTACTAAATTTAATTGGCAGGTTGGCATAAAGGATCATACATGCTTAAAAATTCCATGCAGACTACAAGATATTTAAAGTTCAGGATAAATTTTAAGTCTTGCCAGTATGGAAAATATGGCAAGGAGGAAGGGAAGAAAAAGTGTTATTTCCACCTACATTGTAAGACAACTGTCCTTAAAAACGTTTTACATTTCAGTGGGATTTGGAATAGTTACTTCAAATCTAAAAGAAATCGTACACGGTTCCCTTACATCTTATTCTACAAATTATGATGATATCTTTTGTTGAAATGTGGTGCTTCTCAGATAAAAACTGGCACAAAACAGATCAGCACGTGGCAACACAATATAAATGTTTTTAGGAAAACAGAAGAAAGAGGAGATGGGTTTTTCACTGGCAAGGGGCAGTGTAGAGCATCTGTTGGGATGACGTATGGTGAAGTGAAAGCTGATCTATTTGTTACACAAGCTGAAGACTGCACTTGCTTTATTTCCCTTTGCTCTCTCTTTTGCCTTGCTCTTTCCACATCCCCTCTCCACTCCTTTTACAGGTGGCATGTGGAAACCTCCAGTTACTTTACAGTAGCTAGAAAGCCCCTGTGCATGTGGCAAGGACTGTATAGCATGGCTTACGGCAGCTATGCGTTGCAAAATAGATCCAATCTAGAGAAAACAGGTGTCAGTGAGGTGGATTTGGATGTGTAGGCAGGAAGCTTCTGTGGCAGAGGGATACTGGGGTGACTCCCATCATCTGTGAAATGTAGCTGTGGTCTCTCTAAGTGGGATGAGACAGGTTTAAACTATGGCTATGTGCCTGTACTTGATAGGTGTATGCGGTTGTCTTTCTAGAAGGACACAATTAGGATGCAGTTAGGATGCTTCTTAGTGCTAAGTATATTCCCATGCACATATTTCCTCACTCCAAACTGTGAACATCACTCTCTTCATATATCAATGGTTTTATTTACTAGCACACTGTTTAAAACATATTGCCCATCTTTGTGATGGGACATGCCTATGGCGTAACTTAGGAAGGATGGAATTTCAGAACTTTATTAAACTAAAAGGTGGGAGACTTAGGTTGGATTTAAGGAAGAAGTTTTTTACAATAAGGGTGGTGAAGCACTGGAACAGGTTGCCCAGAGAGGTGATAGATGCCCCATCCCTGGAGACATTCAAGGTCAGACTCAACGGGGCTGTGAGCAGCCTGGCCTAGCTGTAGGTGTCCCTGTACATTGCAGGGGAGTTGGACTGGACGACTCTTAAAGGTCACTTCCAACTGAACTGATTCTTTGATTCTGTGATCTTCCCCTTATAATTTCACAGAAGATACTATGGAGATGTGAAAGCAATATGACAGTGTGAATGGATGTGTAATTTCATGGTTCACATTCTCCTAAAATACAAAAACATTATTTATTTATGGTAACAGAGCATGAAAGGCTGAGTGAACTGGGTCTGTTCAGCCTGAAGAAGAGAAGATTGAGAGGAGATCTTATCAATGTTTATAAATATCTAAAGTGCAGGAAGCAAAGGGACAAGGCCAGACTCTTTTCAGTGCTGTGTGGTGACAGGATGAGGGGAAATGGCCACAAACTGAAGCATAGGAAGTTCCACACCAATATGCGTAAGAACTTCTTCATGGTGAGGGTGACGAAGCACTGGAACAGGCTGCCCAGGGAGGATGTGGAGTCTCCTTCTCTGGAGATATTCAAGACCCATCTGGACGCCTACCTGTGTGCCCTGCTGTAGGGAACCTGCTCTGGCAGGGGGGTTGGACTCGATGATTTCCAGAGGTCCCTTCCATCCCCTGCAATTCTGTGATTCTGTGATGATGGGTCAGGAACCGGCTACTGATAGCATTCCATGAGAAAGCCGGCACTGGTAACCTCTCTGGGCAATAAATTTGAGAATCCCAAAAAAAAACCTGATAGTATTCTTGTTTTGTTTTTGCCCTTACCTCAGAGTTTCCTTATCACCACTCAGTTGAGTGAACCACTTACCATGAAAAAACACTGCTAACAGACTTTTTTGCACTCTGGGAAATATAGCACAGAGGTCTCACTTCTCTGTGACAGTACAGTGTAGGGCAGAGCTCCCAGTGCTGCTGTGGTGAGAGCTCATAAGGAGTATGGGTCGGGGTCCAGGTCCCTCTGCACAAATGTGAATAACTTGTGAGCATGTTATTGCCGTAATGTCTATTACAGATCATGGCGCTGTTGACATCAGAAGTGGAAATACCATATGGGATTAGATTCTCTGTTCCTTCTGCTTACTGGGAAAAA
>WBMW01002835.1:211622-252508 GCA_013396635.1 Penelope pileata | reverse complement strand
AAAAAAAAAAAAAAGGTAGAGATTGGCACAAATTCCAGCTGATACAACCACCTTTTTAATGTCAATTTCTTCTCTGCTGCCAGTACTGGTGTCCTGCTGGGGACAGAGAGGTAGTGTCGAAAAAGCACACAGTGTTCTGACTGTCCTCAACTCTCTAGTAGTGCTTGCCAGCTTCTCAGCTTCTCTTTGCCAGCTCCTTAGCCTGCTCAGAACAGCAAAGGTGCTAAGGTTGCGACCAGCTTTCTGGCTGAACGCAAACACACAGAGAACTGAGCTTCTGAGGCCTGAGTTTGGCAAACATGAAATTTCAATAGTAAGTTTAAATGTGTGAAAAGGATTCCCATGCTTACCATGGGTGCACTGCATTGTCTCGGTTGTCAGTACATCTCTGGCACTAAAATGTGTAATATTGATTTATTTTTGTATCTTTCTTGTGGCATTACTTGCATCATCTCTTGCAGTGGGTGCCTGTGTGCAGGACTTGCCACAGGGATACAGGCTACTGCTCTGCCAGCACTTCCTCAGCAGTTCTGTCCCTGCTCTCACCCTGCTTTATTTCTCTTAGAAGTGGACAGTCTCCAATGTAATGCAGTGGCATTGCAGCAGAGGCTCTGCAGTAACTGCTCACAGTGCAGAAGCTTGCGCAGATGCAGGCATACTTTTATATTGTGTGCTAGTGCTGAATGTGAACAACTCCCTCTGTGAAGCTGGAACAGCAGGAGTTCTGCAGCGAGGTCCTTGCCAGCAGAAAGCAAAATGCTAGATCAGAATGGTCAAAGTAATCGCTGATCCAGACATTCTCTTCTCTCTTCTGCATTAAGTGAAAATGAAAAAGGAGCAAATTAGGGGTCGATTATAAATGATGAGAGTAAGAACATAGCACAGGTTCACTACGGGCATTTCTTACACTGGATTTCTTTCGAAGATTTCTTTCAAAGAAAACATTACAGTGAGCCATTTTGCTTCTCTGGAGAGCCTGTCCAGTGAAGATTTTCCCTTGTGATTCAACAGGCTTCATCAGTGGCACTGCGAAATATTTTGTCTTCTGTATGTCACATTATGGACGATTTCCCAAGCATTATGACCTGCCTCCAGGCTGTTTGCAGGGCTCTGTACAAGGCTATGGACCCGACTGCTAGCAGCTGTGACAAGCTGTTGTACGTATATGAAGAGTACTTAGAAGTTGGTTTGCAAGTGGCCAAGGCAAGCCTTTTGTGGCCCAGTTCTAGCTTTCCCTTTTCTTGCTGAGTTTCCCAAATTCAGTTCACTTCCTCATTTTTGAGTAGTTTACTTTTTGCTGTCATTTTGCATCCAACATCATCGGAGTCAAGGGAAATTTTAAGAAACAATAAATGTACCCGGCTGTGGCTGGAGTGCTGCTGGAGTGGAACAGATCAGTGAAAAAAGACTTCTAGCAGAGAGAAAGTGATTGCATTGCTATCAGAGGAGGCAGTATATTATTTCCTGATTAAATATATCTGTCAAATGACAGAAGAGAAACGGAACAGATAATCTCAGACTAAAAAAAAATAATAATAATCTCAGATGGAAAAAATAATCTGGCAGATGCTTACCTTAACTCCATCAATAACATTTCTGTTAGATATGCTCATGCTGACAAGCAGTAGCAGGTGCAAATTATGCTCAGTTTTCCCATGTGGTGAGATAAGGCCTAGGCGCTGGTTTGGTTACTTGTACAGTGCATGTGTGCTGAGTTATATACTAACAGAAATAGTGTATGTATGTGTGCTAAGATGGCTACTAACAGAGTGCTTTGCTTGCAATTATTTTGTGATATTAATGACCACAGCAGGGGTGCAGTGGGAATGATAAGCAAGACCGGTTTGAGCGAGCCTCCCTGATAACAGTGGGCAAAACAAAGAAGCAAGGTGTCCAATGTATCTTCAACTCAAGGCTAGCAGGTGTTCAAGGCGGCTGAGCAGGCCAAAGTTGCAGTCTTGGAACCTATAAATCACTTCTAATGAGCACCTACCTACTGAGCGTGCACCAATGTGGGAAGTTCATCCAAAGGAAAAGTGAGGAAGACTATCAAAAGACCACCTGAAGAAGAAAAGACCACCAAAAAGGAACTGTAGTACCGGCAAAGGATGCTAGATTACGGCAAAGACCGTGGAATAAGAGACTGAACACACTATAAATCATTTTTTGGATTAGGTGTAGATATGCTAATTATCTTCAGGAGAAATAACGGATATGTAATACTAGTGAGAATATGATCAGCTCTGAATTTTGTAACAAGAGTGGCACTTACGGTGGAGCTATCCCCAGTGCTGCCTGGTGCCGCTAATGAAGAATACCTGCTTAATAGTGAGAATCCTTGCTGTTGAGTCAATTTCTTCATTTTAGTGGTAGGTAAGTGTATTTCTTCATCCTGCTAGAGAGAAAGCAAAGATTCAGAGCCGTAGCCAAAGTCTCAATTCAAACAGAATAGAAACAGTGAAGTTCCCTGGAGATTCTTGAGCATTTTTCTTTTCCCATTTGCCTTTCACACTGTTTTTGTGACTCCTCACAGCTTCTGTTGTAGCAGTGAAGTCACTGTGTTTTGCACTGGGAGAATCCTGTGCTGATGAACTCCAGCTGGCATTGTGGACTGCTCTTCTGGCTGCCACAGCTCAAGAGGAGAAATTTACTAATGGAATGTAAATGGGCATTATTGTCCATTTAAATGTATAATAAATTGGGATCTTTTTTGTGTTTTACCTCTGAGGTGGCTTGTTCTGCATTCTCTTGCCATTGACAGTCCTTATTTTGTACAATGTTTTCACAAATTAAAAGAGAAATAGAATAAAGTACAAGAAATATTAAATGCAGGGGTAAGGGTGCTGTCCTGTGAAATCTTCTTTGTTTAACAAAAATAAGGTTTTTTTCTTAGTTTTTCTAACAAATGAGTGGCATGCTTTGTAAGGGAAGCAAGACATTTCTGGCTTCTGGTGAGCTATGTCAGACTTGTTGATATTCCTGAAGCTTTCCAGGACTAATAGTTTGGGATAATTTGGCTTGTAAACTGGAACTTCCCTCATATAGACGGATGTTCCTGAAAAACTTGAGCAATATTACTCTACTTCAGTTGAAATCAAGTTTTAATTTCCTTTTTGTTGCAAAATTAGGTGCTATGATATTTTCTGCAGCCTCATAGGATTTTTGAACACGAGCTATCTCTAAATTACTGGAGATAGTTAACTTGGAAAAGCTGCTTCTTTTGTTTTCTATTCTAATATTATTTGGAAAAGGAGAATACAACTGATTTACTTATGCTTCTAAGGTGTGTTCTTTCTTTTAGTCTATATTAGAATTTATCTGAAATTGCCAAAAAATGTCCTTTCTTGCTTCTTGCTTCTGCTGAGAGTGTGATTTGCCCCAAGTTGTATCCTTCATTGACTGCAGAGAACCAGGACTGCTATCGTAAATTTGAATTTGAAGTGTTGCATGTTTTCTGTGGTAACAAATTCTGATACCTGAAGTACAAGCCTGTGAAGGAATGGAACAGGCAGAAAAACTAGCCTACAAGTATCTTTGCACTTGACAGAATGTGAAGTGACAGATTAAATAAAATATTAAAAAATCTTGATTAGAGACCATGCTTTTTATAAATGTACTTTTTCAAACGTTTTCTCCTTCCGAAAAGGCTACAGTGTTGGCAGACCTTCACCATGTGTACACAGACTTCTCTACATTAAAATATGTTGTTTTACAAGCCAACTATATCTTCCTTGTGTTTGCAATGCTAACAAAGTACCACTGCATTTTAGGACCTGTTTGAAAATCCTTAATAAGCCTGAAGATACTTCTGTCATTGCTTCCAGAACATAAAACCTTACAGTGGCAGGCTTCGGACTGCTTCTGAATCTTTAGCACAAGCGGATCCTCAGCTGATGGAAGCTGCCATGGCTTCCTGACCTATGATAATCAAATCTGTCAATCTTAGAGAACCATGGAAAAGCCATAATTAAATGCTTTAACAATTGATTAGGAGGATAGATATAAGTGGCCTGAGGAATATCTCTAAATTTAATCAATACAGTGATGTCATATATGTGATTTCAATTGCAGATGTTTCAGTTCCCTTTCTCAGGCCCACTGCTACAAGACCACCTTAGATTATGGCCTTGAAATGGGAGTTTAATATCTTTTTCTGTGCAGATTGCTCCCTTCTGCCCTAAGAAGAAATAACTTTTCAGGTTTTATTCTCTTTAATTTAGATCCTTGTTTTGATCTCATCTCTGCCTACTGAGTGCTGTGGCCTTTCAAGAAAAAAAGTATTTCAGTTTCCAAACAGGATTGTGGTTCGGCTACTCTTTTCCTATGATCTGTCAGCACTTTTCCAAACTAGATTTTTGTCTGGATAATGGAGGTGAAGGTGCTACCCTGAAGGTCTGTGTTGTAACTAACCCTGAGTGAAGAGTCACCCAGCTCCAGAAAGATTGAAGTGTACATGGCTTGTCTGTCGTCTGTGACTCATCCCTGTTGTCTGTAACAGCAGAACTTTACAAATGAATTTTCTCCATGGAACATGGTTCTTTTGTTTGCCACCTTAAATGAGTGACTGTTAGTGCAGATTGTGAGACTAATATTGACAAAGTGACCAAAAGTGAAAAGCATGCTGAGAAAAAACAGGTAAACTGCCTGTTTGGCTTAGATGTGACCAATCTAGCTGACCACAGAGCTGCACTGTTAAGTGTTATGCATTTCTCAGCTAAAGTAATGGTGAAGGAAAAGTGCAATTGCTAAAGTTTGTAGATGTGAGATAGAATCCTCAGCGGATCATTCTGGTTTTTTTTTTTCTTTTTTTTTTTACTTCCTTTGTTAACACTTTTCACAGATGCTGCCAATGAATAGTATCTTTTAAGACATTGAATCTACGTACTGTGCGTGGTAGAATTGAATTTAAAATCTGAGGTTTTTTATGATGCCTCTCTGATCTCTGTTAAGTTCAGCACGCAGAGGCTCCTCTGTATTCAGATGAGTGACAGGAGAGCATCTGCATGGATTTGTGCATTTATTTCCTATAGGGAAGAATGTGTAAGTATAGTCTTGCTTGTTTTTGAGTTTTTCATAGTGTTAATGTTTCATTAATGGACCATTTTGGGAACTAATTTGCAAAGAGTTGACAGAAAACAAACAAAACTGATAGCCATTTTCTATTCCAAGCATAATAATAGTCTGCACCAATAAGTGCTTGGCAATGCTGCACTTGCAGCTTTGCAGGAGTCAACTGTAGTGAAGATTAACAGATGTCTGGATTTTATTAATGGTAGGTAAATGACGGGCAGTGGGTTGTCTTTCAACCCACTTTTGCTCTTAGTTGAAACTAAGATCAAAAAAGATGCATTTTTTCTTTAATTTCTGTTTATGTGTTGCAGAAGTCACTTTACTGAAGTCTGTAAAATTAAATAATATTCAGTACAAAGAACTGAAACTGCGTAGAAAACAGAAAGTAGTATGTCTGAATTTCATATGACAAATACCAACCTAGCAAAAGGGTAGTATATTCACTAGGTCATGTTTATCTAACTGACAAGGGGAGTTACACCACTAAAAGACTTTTGCGATTGACGATGTAAATCCATTTTGACTGGTACTGTGTAGCAGTTACCATTCAAATCAATTACTGTAACTTTTACTGACATTAGTGGGAAAATCTCCTTAAATGTGTTCCAGCCTAAATCAGGCAAATTAAACTATAAGATTGTTTCATTTTGCAATTCATTTTCCATATGAGTATGTTATTAAAAAAAAAAATGCTAAAAACATGACACCAAAGTTCCTTTTTTATTGTTTTTAATTGATCTTTCAACTAAGAAGTTTATGTAGAATGATAGAATTTGTGAACAGCTCAGGTGGGAAGGGCCTTCAGAATGTGATCAAGTCTGATCTTTTGTGGGAAAAGGGAGCCCTGTCCAATCACAGCTTGAAAACCACCCATGCTGGGGATTCTGCCACCTCCCTGGGGAAGATTTTTCAGTGATTGATTGTTCTTGCCTCAAAAATGTCAACATGAATTCTTCTCCAGTGCAACTTGTACTCATTTCCCCTTGTCTTCTCCATGTAGCTCCTTGCAAAGAGAGTGCCTTCACCCTCTTTGTCTGCCCTTTGAGTACTGGAATACTGTGATGAGGTCCCCCAGAGTCTTCAGGGTGAAAAGACTGTTTATAACTCATGTGACCCTCAAGTTCTTGCATGGTGTGAATATAGCTGTGGTTTTTTTTGTATGGATCACTTTTTATTTATAAACTTGATTTTAATGCAGAAGGTCTGGTTGTGGCATGAGCAGGCATATTTCTGAGAGTTCAAGGGTTTGTTTGCCTGCTGCCTTCTGGGAGTAGAGCTTGGGAGCTTCTTGCTTTGGATTTATACATGGTTATTATCCTTGGTATTGCACTGTTATGTACTGGATAATGCAGCTGGGGCCATTTTTCAGCTCTGGTGAGAAAGTTTTTCGTGCCTTGATTGCTTCCCCAGTTCATTCTGTCAAGTCACTTCCTTTTTCACCAGCACACATGGCCGTGGATTTGTCTGTCTGCTGAATATAGCTGTGTTATTGATGATTAGTTGCTTGCTAAGTTCAAGATACAGACATCCACTCTACAGGAAAATTAAAGTGTGATAGTGTGATGTGATAGAATGTATCTCTTTTAAAAACAGCAGAGGATTGGGTCTCTGACACTTAAGAAGGAGTTTGTTCTTTTTCTGATTGCTTAAGCTAAAGTGTGATTGAAACAATTTTTTCAGAAATAATATGTCTGAGTGTTGTACCAATTTACAGGGGAAAAATGTATCCCTAGGGAAATCAGGTGGCCAGAATTTATGTTATTGCTGAATATTTGTTTTTTCTTCTTTTTCTTTCTTTTCTTTTTTTTTTTTTTTTTACTATAGAAAGTGAGTGAAAAAGTAGGAGGTGCAGAAGGAACCAAGCTAGATGATGACTTCAAAGAAATGGAAAGGGTAAGTCTAAATACAGATATGTGCACTCGTTATTAACATTTGTTTTTCCTTTGTAAGACAGGATTTTCAAAGCTTTTCTCCTTGAATCATTTGAGTAATTCTGAAAGTCTCAAGTTCTATTCAATAAGATAGAATTTTCTGATTCTTGTCCCTTTTTATCTTTTGATGGAGGAGTACATAATATATGGTACTCTTTATACGATCGATATTTCATTCAGAGATTGAAGCTGATGCCAGTTACAAATTACTGTCAGTTAAAATCATTGTTGAGGAATGCTGTGAACAGAGTCTGTCTGTAAGTGTGGTCATTTCAGTGGCAAAGTATGCCTATCACTCTCAGTTACTTGAGCATCACTGAAGAGAAGCAAGAGCTATCTGAGGAAAGGAGCTGACACTGGAATATTCATTCACAGGTTCAGAGATACCCTTAGGCAGCCTCCACTGGCAAAGTGCCTTGGGAGGATAGGACTAACTTGCCCCAGTGGGCTGCTCACAGAGGCTGGCAGTGGTAGCACTGAGTGTTTTTATGGAAAGGAGAACCACAGCTGTGTGTAGTAGTGAGACTATGTTAGTTGAAAAGGTCAGTAGTGGCATGCTTTTTTCTGACTTCATCTTTGAGAGTTACAAATCTTGTAACACTGGTACTGCAAAATGGTTTGTAGAATGTATATCTAATAGATAACTGTCCAAGAGTAATAGAAGCTATTTATCTCTGCATTTGTATGGGGAGATGAGGAAAAAACCTTGGGTGAAAAACAAAGGAGCAGGGCAGATCCTTTGCGCTTCTTCACAGAATGGATATATTACTGATTTCTCTCCTGTCTTCCTTTTGAATGTGCCACAAGCGTACACATTGTCATCAAAACTGGAAGTTGTTAAAGAAGATTCAGAAAACTGATGCTAGGTTTAGGGCTGAAAATAAGACAGTGCAACAGCCAGGGATGGGTTCCACAGAGTGCTAGTGGGAGGCATGGCTTGGCAACTCTGAAGATGAGAGCGCTAGGAGTTGAGAACAGAACAGAGTAAACTCATTGGCTATCCCTCAACTCCTCTGTGATCCCTGATCCCTTGCCAGCTTTTCTGTAGGCAGTGGACATGCTCTTTCTGCCTGTCCGTGGCCTTCTGTTCCCTCGCCCCCGCTCTCTTCTGCAGCCTTCTAGCCATTTCTGGGCCCCCTACCAAGCAGTTAGCTACCCAGGGCTGGCAGACCTCTGCTGCTTCTTTGTGTAAAGCATAGAGCAAGATCTGGCAGATGGCAATGGCAATAGAAAACAGGAAAGAGGTTAGTCACAGCGTGCTGCAAACAACTTATCTCAGGTGTTCTTTTTTAAAATAGGAATTTGCCATTATAGTGAAGAATTTTACTCTGTGGGACACAAGCTACCCTGCAGAGAAAAGCAATGTGTTTTAACAAATGCAGAGTACAGGATAGGTTATGGTGATTCCCCAAATCTGCCAAAACACCATTTCTTTCTTTGAGGGCTAGTTCTGAGAGAGAGAATAATTGTATTTTTCAGTATAAGCAACTTAGACAGCTGATGCAGAATACTTTTTAAGAAGGCACGCATTCCTATTACAATAGAAGAAAGTAATGATATGCAGTTCTGAAAAGTTGCCCTTATTTAAGTTCCTAAATATAAAATATTTCTTCATGGAGTTATCCAGCAGAAATAAATGATCAATGCCTGCTAGCTGATAATGTTCTTGAAATCAGTTACTGAAGGATATCATGTCTTCCCTATCCCAATTTTACCAGAACTCACACTGAAAGAAGCAGAAGCTCATTTTCTCTTTAGTGGTTTGTTTTGATTGACATCTGCTTTTCCCTCAGTTTGCCACCTCTTAGGGTATCAAAGATTAATAATTCCTCAGATAGTTTTTAACAACCTTTCTATAAAAAATTTTTCCTTATTGTAAATATTTTGCAAGATGGTGAAACACATTAGTAGAGCACAATGAGTTGTATCAAATTCCTGATACATCTTGAGGTACTCTGTACTAACAGCTTTATTTAACAGTGGTTCTGCTACAAGCAGAAATGATAGACTCATGTTTTAGTTATTTTTCGGGCATTATCACCATGCTGGAACCGGGACTGGACTTAATCAACTGCTTTTCTCAGGGACAGAAAATTAAAATGATAAGAACAGTTAAAAGAATTCTTAAGAACAGAAAGAAGAGAGAAAAACATGTTCCTCTTGTGTGACATCTCTTTTTGTGTTTCTTTATGTTTATCTCTATGTCCTTTAGAAAGTGGATGTTACCAGCAGGGCAGTTATGGAAATAATGGCGAAGACAATAGAATATCTTCAGCCCAATCCAGGTAATATAATTTCATATTTTTGCGCTACTTGGAGCACTTTTTCAAAATACGCTTTTTCTCAACATTGTGTAGTCTGACAGTTCTCATCCTTACTGGCAGAGCTGAGATTAAGGCAAAGTCAATGAGGATTTTGTGGGTTAAAAAGGCAGAGGTGAGTACAGTCTTCTGTGTTGGGCTGCCAGGGAAAATGGAGGCTGGCTTTAGGAGATTTATTTTATTGTTGTTGTACTCTTCCTTTAGGTAAATGGACAGCATATGCTTGAAAATGCTATGTGTTTACATGCAAGCATCTAAATGTCAGCAATGTGCGGGTGGCGGCTCCCTGGGGCTGGAAGTGGCTGCCTTCCTTCCACAGGGCCTCAGTCAAGGCCTGTCCCACCACGTGCACTGGGGCAGCCCCAGCCCTGTGTAGCTCCCTGGGGATGGGGACAAGCTGAGGCTGGGCCATCACCCATGTGTGGGGATCAAAACCAAGCATGAGGCACCTCTTTTTTCTGTGGTCCCAGTCATTCACCTCGTGTGAGGGGAGAGGGCTGGGCAGACCTTTCAGGGCTTGAATAGAAAGACGGAGGTCTGAAGCAGCTTCCTACAGGGCACAGGAACAGAAGTAACACCCTTCACCCGATCCTCTAGCAATTTCCCGTCCTCATTAGAGTTGCTACAGAGGAGCGTATGCAAAAGTTTATGGTGAACTGGTAAAAAAGGCAGGTTAACAGTCCTAATCGGAGTTCACTAATTTGAACGTCTGAAATAGAGATAAATGGCTGGTTTGCGTGGGGAGATGAAAGAAATGCTTTTTGTGTGGACTCAGGGAGAGCTGCATGCTGCTGTCTTGCGGAAGGATCCTCACAAGAAGGTGTGATCTGCAGCTGTTGTGATCACTAGTAAACCAGTAAAATCAACAACTTAAGAATTCTGATTGTGGTCTGGGAGCGTACGGGGTTTGAGTCAATGCCTGCTTCATCAACGGAGTCAATGGAATTATGCAAGTGAAAAATTAGTCTGAAAGCAAAATTAGGCAGTGTACCTACTATTGGTGTATTAGAGTTTCCTGGAAGTGCAGACAAAATTCATTCATTCAATGTCTCTTAATAGGTGGAAAAAAACAGCTGTGAGATATTATATCACCGGTGTGGTAGGATGAAGGACTGTTGCTTGTATAGCTTAATTAGTGATATTTGTATGTTAAATTACAGAGTAAAGGAGGATAATACGATGATGCTGCCAGTGGGCTGAAAAAAGGAGGAAGAATATCTACCAGAACTGTTGAAGAGAACATAATGATGACTAAACTGGTTTCTATGTCAACAGATGGAATACTGTTTATGACTTGAGTCCACAGCTTCATTGCTCATCAACAATCTATCTGCAGGAAAAGCAATAGGATTGACAAACATTATGGGGCTAGTGATAAAACTGTTAACTACTGTCAAGCTGCTGTTACGCAACATTATATAGACAGATTAGTAAGCTTTGGCCGTTTTGTGCTTTTCTGGCTTGCCTTCTTGACACATCTGAGTGATAATGATTGCTGTGAATCACAAAAAGAGGCTCACAGCAACAAGAGAGAGCAAAATCTCTGAAGTATCTCAGGGTGCGATTTCAACCGCCTGAGGATGATGTAATATTGCATTTCCTGTACTCCAGCTACCCATTTTTTCATCTACTTGTGGAGTGTGTGAGTAACATCAGAAAATTAAAATTGTAATAGGCAGGAGGAAGATACTTTTTTACATATCAAATGGGATCACCTTATTCATTCCACAGCTGAGCAAAGGTAGCAGATGGAGTAAGAGGAAAGGAGCAGTGCTTCTTTCAGCTCTCACCTGGTCTTTCAAACGCCACACTCTTCATTAAAATTTGGTTACTTATACTGAACAGTCAGCCAGTCTGCTAACTGTAGTTTTATCATAGGTAGCAACAGAAGGCATGAAGAAATTCAAATGCAGAAAAGCATGATCTGGTGGAACTGAGTATACTGAGATAGTTAGCTTACAAAAACATAGTTACTGTATGTTAAAAAGATGCTACCCTTTCATAGCTCCCTCCCACTCAAAATAGGTACTATGACATTTTCCTCATTTTCCTGTGTCCATGCATAGACATTGCTAAATATAAATATATTGCATAAATATATATGCCACAAACTATCTCTTAATATACATTCATCAACAGTGAATTAATAGCAAAACACTTGTTAACTTCAGCCTGCTTATGTTTTGCTTTGTTGTAGAAATGTACGCGAGGCTAAGTTTTGAATAATTGTTAGCTGTTAATACTTTTTCAACAGAAATACTAACTCATAAGAGCAACTGCCAGAGTAAAATCTTTACAAGGAGGAGTGTAGAAGCATTCATACCAGCCCTTCTGTAGCACATGCATTAGTGTAGATAGAAACACGTGCTCTCAGTCAGCTGGCAAACTTTAAAGTGAAATTCAACTTAATTCAATCTCTGTAGGCCATTCACATTCTGTAGAAGCAAAAAACCACATCATCAGACAAATTATTTATTTTATTTTTGCTGTATTTGTTTTCATCAGTTACGATAATCATGTGCTTTCTTCTGCTCTGCAGTTGTGTATCTGAAATAAAATATAAACTGAAGTACGTTCAAAAATCATATTAAAATAGGAGTTTCCCCAAATCCTCATAAAAATAAAAATCAAGGATTTTGGAATCATGTTTGGAGACAGAGTTTTTATTTCATACTCTACAGCTGAAAAACTGTGAAACATAAATTCTGGGGGGGCACCACAAGTTTAATCTTGAACGTGAGCTTGTCTTTGAGAGGAAGACTGGCTCAATCTGTCTGCTTGCCAGGGACGACAACATTAAAAATTTTGGGATAACTTAAAAGTTTTTCTTCCTTAGTTGTAGCACATCAAACATTCTATCTTGAGAGTGTTCCTAGGCTTTCTTCTGTCTGCATCTGAGCATCTTCTCTGGCCTACCAGCAGAAGAAAAAGTCAGTGACCAACAATATTTTGTTCCCTTGCTATAAAAATTATTCCTGAGAAACAAAGCTTGATCTCAAATTTGGATAATGTCTTTCAAACACATTATACAAAGCTCAAATAAATTTAGAATGCTGGTGAATCAAGAGGATGCATACATGGTAACATTTCAGGTGAAGTGGAGCATTCCTGTCTGTGAACTCAGAATATTGTGTGTTTGTAACCTCTATCACTTTCCTGTTTCAGCTTCCAGAGCTAAACTCAGCATGATCAACACTATGTCAAAAATTCGAGGGCAGGAAAAGGGACCAGGTTACCCTCAGGCTGAAGCGTTGCTGGCAGATGCAATGCTGAAATTTGGCCGAGAACTTGGAGAAGAATGCAACTTTGGTAATTTGATTACTTCCTTTTCCATTTTACTGAAACAAAAATGGTAACAGAATTTAATATAACTTTCATTATAAAAGTCGTATGCTTTAGTAAAGGAATAAATTCTGCAAGAAACATGAGAGTTCAGCTTAATCAGACTTCTCCTTAGAGGTTTTTCTAGCCCTGTTGACATTACATGGATCCAGTAATTTTTGTGGATTTGGGCTAGAGACTTTTTCTTACAGATGGAAGTCAAGTTGTTTCCATTTGGAACCATGCCCATATAGGCTTTAGGCTCTATCACAGATTATGCTACAGAGTCTATGTTGTGATGGAAGGTGTACTTATTTAGAAATGATATTGTTGTCTGTGAATTATTAAGTATTTTGTTCTCAGAATCTTGTAACTAACATTACTATCCTCATTACAGGAAAGGAATTGGCACTAATAGATTTGTTAAAAGACATTGTTGAAAATCTTAATTCCTTGTATTTTGGCCATTTTTCCTGCCATCTTACATATTTTAAGGCACTAGTGACTACTTCTGTCTTATCTGTAAAACCGTTGTCCCCCCCAAGTCCCAAATTAATTTATGGCTGCCTGAGTCAGAAACATTAAATCAAGATTTTACATTGTGTTCATTTACAGTAGGGCTTTAAGTAAAAAAGGTAATATTCACAGCAGGATCCTTGATCTCTCTGTCCTAAATGTCTAGGGTTCTCTATGGCTATCCTATTCAAATAGGACCCTGAAAATTCCATTTCTTATTTGAATCTTCATAGTATTTTGTTCCTAGCGTAAAGACATCTGCAATGGAAAAGGCACTTTCATGTTTGTTGACTAGGAATTGACTACCTTGGCAGGCGTAGGCTGATTTGTCCAAAGGATTACTGAATTTTTTTTTTTTTTAATTGGTTGCCTCTTACTTGCTAATTTTCAAATATATTTTTAAAGGGAAAATGAAGACCTAATAGAATTTAGTTTGTGCAAATTGCTCTGCATTCCCCAATGATTGTATTAGCACACAGCACAGTAGATATGGCAATTATTTTCACATTCTCAACTAATAGCAGCTTTTATGGCCGTTTCTCACTTTTCATCCGGGTCTGGCAGGCTCTTTAGTCTTGTACTGAATTCTTGGCATCCCTTGCTTGAGAGACAGAGCTCCTCCTGATTCCCCATATTTTTAAGTTTTCAGACCCTTTGTATTCTTTGAAAGCAGAATTTCTTCCACCATCTTACATCTCAAACCAGGAGAGTATTTTTGAAGTTCTTGCTTTTGTTTCTGCACAGAGGAGATAAACTGGAATGGTTATTTTTGTGGACCTCAAGGGAGTCTTGGAGGAGATCTCGGGCAGCTAATTCTTACTGACTTTTATGAACTTGTCTAAGTGTATGAACTGGAGAATTTCTTCAAAGGAATCTTTTTTCAAATAAAAATAGTGAAATTGTTAGCTATTTTTACATTTGAAACTGTCAACTATTTAACTGATACAAATGGGAAAACCTTGGCTTGCATTATAACTATTTTTGTATGAAATCTAGTGTTGAGACAACACTGGAGCAAATAAAGATAATTATTTTCTAACATGTTTCTTTCATCACAGTGAGAAGCAAATGGACAATGAGGTGTGTGTGGGGGCAGGCTGTCTGTGCAATTTGAATTCTCAAGTTCAGCTGTATTACAAGGCATAAGTTCTTCAGGCTGTACAACTGTAAAATACTTGTTGCCCTTTCACACAGTGCATCATACTCTGTTTCTTTCCTAACTTGAAGCTGCAAATGAAATGCTAACTGAATTTTTTATGAGTCAGTTTCATTCTGCAGTATGTTGGAACCAAGTTTTTTTAAGATAAAGTGGACGACTTCTTTTTCAGGACCAGCACTTGCAGATGTGGGAGAAGCAATGAAGGAGCTTTCTGAAGTCAAAGACTCTTTAGACATGGAAGTTAAACAAAACTTCATCGACCCACTTCAAAATCTCCATGACAAAGATCTGAGAGAAATACAGGTATTGTCATCAATATGTTATTTTTGTAATTCCAAATGTGCTAAATATATACATATATACAAAATCTGTTAGTTATATAGTTTAAAAAGAGCTTTTAGATTCACAAATGATCTGATTTGGTCTCTTTTGGTTTGAGTTTTACTTCTCACTGCTGTCTGTCAATGGTTTAGAGTGGGAAAGATCAAAATTCTAACGCTTTTTGAGAGCAGCATCATCAAACCTAGGCAGGCATGAGCACAGTACTCTAATTCTACCATCTGAAAATGCATTTCACTAACTAATTAGATGAACAGATGTTTACACTCAATTATGTAGTGTATAATAAGAGGCATTTTGATAGTTGCCTCTAGACTGGCAACTCTTTTGTCTGTGTGAAGATTGTGCTCAAAACATTCCCAGCAATTTGGAGCAGACAAATGCATGAACTGTGTAGTTCATAATCCAAGGACCACACCACATTTATACAGAGAAAAATCCTTGTGCACACCTACTTCTATAGACACGACCTGATTTTATAATAGTGAAAGTAAAAGTGCTTCTCAATTCAGTAAATGTTTATCTGTGTAACTATTCTTCTGAGATCAGAAAGGCTTTCACACCTCAGAACTAAAATGTCAGGCAGTCTGATACAATTTACGAAATTGATAGAGTTAAAAAATCATAATAGAGGACAAATTGATTCTTCCAAGAAAAAGTAAGCGCCTTACATATTCTGACTGGCAGCATTAACTTTTAGCCAGTTTGACATGGCAGCTGCTAAACAGAATGGCGTAAGTGATCTGTTGGTTAATAAATTGGAAAATCTTTGACAAAAGGTGACATTAAGATGCTCTGGTGATCTGGTGAATCTGATTAAGTATATTTTCTCTGTTGCTTTGCTTGTGAAAACTACTACACAAGAAAAAATATGCTACCTTTTGACTTCACCTGATTTTTTACTTAATCTTATAGGGAAAATAACAGTGTTCAGGTAGTCCTGCATCAAAATTGAATGTCAGAAGCTCTCATATCTTTTTTACAGGTATAAATTGCAGTTACCCATTGTGTGTGACCTGTTTTAGTGCTGAATGTCTGTCATATGTGGACAGCAGTGCATCTTAAAATAGATGTAAAACCATCTCATTCTGTTTTTCCTCTCTCAGAAAGGGTTGATAGACAGCAAACAGCACACACTTGTAAATGTGCATGGGATGTCTGGTTACATTGCAGGGAGGGAGAGGCAAAAAGAGCTGGGAAACACCCTTTATTCATTCTGTGCTTACTTTTGCCTTTTTTTTTTCCAGCATCATCTTAAGAAAATGGAGGGTAGACGTCTGGATTTTGATTACAAGAAGAAAAGACAGGGCAAGCTCCCTGATGAGGAGCTTCGCCAAGCTCTGGAGAAATTTGATGAATCAAAAGAAATTGCTGAGTCAAGCATGTTCAACCTTCTGGAGATGGATGTGAGATACCTCTTGTTTATGCTTGGAGCTAAATCTCAAAACAGAAAGATGCTGGTTCAGCAGTGAAAGCAATCTAAAGCAGTCTAAAATCTCTAAACCTTTATAAATCTATGGTGCCACAGATTCCTATAACTTTAAAATCAGAAAAGACTTCCTACTTCATTAGACTGAGTGAGAGAGTCAGAAGCTATATTAACATGCAGCATGCACGTGTGAGACTAATTAATAGGTAGCTGGTAGGTAAGTGAGAAAAAGAACGTCGATCTCCTATAACAACATTGTACTTCCTAACTGAACAGCATTACTTACAAAGAGAAAATACCTACCTTCTTAGAATGACATAAATGTAAATAATGATTTTTACTTAGCTATGGTTACAGAGTTTAATCTGAGACTTCTGCTCAAGTATATATGCTGCTGAAAGGATAGATAAAGGCCAGAAACTATAAGCTCGCAGTCCCCATAGTCTCTGCCCTAATTATATGCGGTAATGAATAGAAAAGCCAGAGTTAATGTGACTGCTGAAACCTAACTCTGCACTGTATTTTTTGCTTACAGATTGGTTTAGGATTTTACACTATCAGCTTTTTTAATTTTCTATTTGTAAGTAACTGCAAAACGAAGCAAGAAGAAAAATTTACCTCTTCTGGAGTTAAAAAAAAAAATGTTATAGCATAAATTTGTTGTACAGGATATCTGGTCAATAGAAATTCAACTTAAATGTTTCAGTTGAAGAAAATGACTGAATTTATTTTAAATTTACACATAACTTAATACTTCATTTTGTTACCAGTGCATTATAGAGGGGACATAACAAGAATGAAAACATTTGCATGTTAGAAATTAAATAGAGCTATGCTAAAATGAAACCAGTACAGTAAACTTGTAGTTTTGATCTTTTTATTAACCTACAACTCCATATGACCAGATAGTCATGGCCTAAGATACACCACTGAGGCACTGGGTATTGTAGAAACTTCTGGGAACTACCTTCATGGAACAGTAGAATCATAGAATGGTTTGGGTTGGATGGGACGTTAAAGATCATCCAGTTCCAATCCCCCTGCCATGGGCAGGGTTGCCACCCACCAGACCAGGCTGCCCAGGGCCCCATCCAACCTGGACTTGAACACCTCCAGGGATGAGGCATCCACAGCTTCTCTGGGCAGTCTGTGCCAGTGCCTCACCACCTCCATAGTGAAAAATTTCTTCCTTACGTCTAATCTAAACCTACCGTCTTTTAGCTTAAAACTATTCCCCCTTGTCCTGTCGCTATCAAACTGTCTAAAAAGTCTCTCTACATCTTTCTTATAAGCTTCCTTTACTATGTGCCACTATGAGGTCTCCACTGGGCCTTCTCTTCTCCAGGCTGAACAACTTCAGCTCCCTCATCCTTTCTTTATAGGAGAGGCACTCCCTTCACAAGAGTTTCAGATTATTTTTCCCTTATGAATTAGAATGCTATCTGTCTGCACAACAAATAACCTATATCCAAAGGTGCATTGTATCTTCCTGTTTTGGTCTACTCCACAGCCAAGAATACAAAAGAAACATGTCTGTAGTCCCTATGCCCCTAAAGGACAAAAAACGAGGTTGCAGGGGAGAAGGTCAATTATGCTTTCATTTTAGTCTGGTTTTGACTTTCATAGTATTTTCTGAATTAAGTAGATCTGTAGGCTACCATTCGTGCATATAGACCATAGAGACGATCAACAGAGAAGAGCTGCACTCACTATTCCAGATCAGGTCATAACCAGATGTAGTAATGCATAAAGGCTGATATGTAATTATTTATGAACTACGAATAAAGTTTTTAGACAGAAAAGTAAAGCTGCCTTTGCAGTGTCAGTGTGACGGTGGTCTTTGCTTTCTACTGCTGATGTGTAGTGATGCGAACTAAGATATGATGTTTTAATGTCAATCCTCAGATTGAACAAGTGAGCCAGCTTTCTGCTCTTGTACAAGCCCAGCTGGAGTATCACAAGCAGGCCACACAGATCCTTCAGCGAGTTACTTCTAAGCTGGAAGACAGGTAACGCTCTTTTTCTAAATTTGTTGAATTGTTTTTCATGTGTGACAGAGGTAGAAAATCTATGAGCAAAATGCAAGAACTGGTTTTTTTAGAACATGGTAATTGTATGGTTATGAAAACAAAAAACATCTCAACAGTCAACTGCAAATGGAATTTTTGTATTTTGGAGATGCAAATACTTCTGTGTATGACTGAAAGGGGTTTGAGTTGAGGAAAGCATCTCAGCTCACTAACACTGTTAAATGTCTTTTAATTGAGTGTGTGTTTATGAACATTGGATGTCAGTTGTACAGACAACTTTCTGTTTTCCTTACCATTCCTGTGTTAACTCTGATGTAGACTTTTTCAGAGATGTTAATGATTGCTATGAAAAAGAGAATCTTTTACAAAATATATTCCACCTGAAAGGGATCTCCCTGTGCCATGTAATTGCCACCTTATTAAACATTCTTCAACTTTATTTTCAATTGAATCAGACTTGATACATTGCTCAACTGAGTTTACCTCTTCATTCACTTTTCTGTAATTGTGAATGCTATCACAATTACATATTGTGATAGCATTAAATACATATAATTACACAATAGCAGTATCTTTTTAAACTTCATATTTTTTTGTTTCTATCCACACCAAGCAGATTGTAACCCCTTGAAATGAGGAAAACAATGTTTTGTAGAAATTTATCAGTCTTCCACACATCCTTCTTCAAGGAAACCTAACATAGAGAGAAAATTCTTTATTCCACATGTTTCTGAATGGCTATTCCTAGAAGCTAGTTGTAATTCCCTATGTTCATGTACTATGTGAAAGAGGCACTTCAGTTGCAGATAATTCTTTGCTGTTTTCTGTCGCTACTGTAGATCTAGTTTCTAGTGCTACTGGATCTGCCAGTATTTATTTTCTCAGAGTACATAGTCTGTAAGTCTCATCCAGTTCTAACTCTTAAAACTTCTTTGAGATTAGGAGTAGCACTTGGCAGGTGCTGCAGTTCACAGTTCTGTCTGAGCAGCTAACAACGATTTTCAGCACCTTCAAATGCATAATGCAACTCACTGTATAGAAATGTTAAGAATCCTCAGGAGCAGGATGTTTTGTAGTCCATAAGATATGCCGTTGAACATATCTTTATCCACAACAGATTTCTCCTCCTATGTCAATTTAGAAAATTCTTTGACCTTTTGGAACTTCTGCTAAATGGTCAATATTTTTTGCTTTAAGTGACTTTTAACTTTTCAAGAACCTTGCATCAGGTTACTATTATTGATTACCTACAGTAAAATAATAAAAACAAACCAACCTTGCATACACGTACTGTGTGTTTCTAGTTGTAAAATGTCTACTCCACTCCACTGGGCACAAATTAGTGCATTGTGATCTCTACATGCCAGAGATTAAGCAGGGATGTAGAGCTTCTAATATTCAAACTGCCTGTCTTCCTGGTGGTGATACAAAGCAGGCAAAAATATATGGTTCTGCATTTTGGGGACTGATTTTTTGACCATATGGATCACAAAATAAATAATGCTTCACTTTTGAGCTGAGCAAATCTGATACTATTCACTCTCACAGACCTCTATAGCACATCTTGCTTGTTTTGCAGATGATTTTAAAAGATGTGAATGCAGTTTGTTCATGCTCTTATCTTCTCATTGTCAAGAGTGTCCTGTTTAAAATAATGCACAAACAATTTTGAAATAACAATTTGATTTAGACTGCAGAAAAATCCACTGCACTGGATTCTTCTGTTCTTGTTTATATTAGGCTTCAGAACTATCTTCTGGAGCTGCAAGTGTAAGAATTTTCTTTTTTTTTTCTTTCTACACATTAATGGAAGGCTTAAAATTCCTTAAAATACCACAATTCCAGAAAATGTGACTATAAAAACTTGCCAAACATTGGAAGACTTGAAGTAAAATTCATAAAATCTAGAAGGCCAGGGAAGACTTTTCCTTTTAAACTCTCTGTTTCATCAAGCTGAAGGAGGCTGCAGTTTTCAAGACAGAGTATCATAACAGAGCAGCTGGGAAGCAGGAACAGTTTCCTTGGAGATATTTATTTTCTTAAGAAACAGGGTTCATGCTGAGCTTTTGGGTAATTTTTAGCAAATCACTAAAACTGTCACCTTTAAGTTCATAAAATGTGAAAAATTGTATTTCCTTCACAAAAGTCTTATGCGTAATATACTGATTAAATATATTTTTCTCCAAAGCTTTACTGTTTTGAAAAAAGAACTTCTGTAAATGAGTGAAATGCAGCAAAGCATTTATAAAATATTATAAAAATGTATTAAAAACATTTAAGTTTATTTTGTTAACTTCATTGCTTTCTCTTTAAATATGCTTATGTTTTTTATTTCTGAAGAAGAAAAGCAGTCTGTAAGGACTGAACAATATTGATAATATTCCAGATACTGAGGAGACTCTTGTTATGAGGACCAAAACTGATTAACTTAAAAGCAGATATTTTCAGTAGATACATCAATATATGCTACAAACAGCAAGTCTGAGGCCAGCCTAGAAAAAGTTGGGGAAACCAACCTGCACTTTAAATGCAGAGGTCTTGACTCAGGTATTCTTTCCTAGGTGGTATTAGAAATAGATTTTTAAGTTGTTCTGCATAACTTGCTCTGATTCTGTCAGGTCTTCCCAGGTATCTGAAAAGGTAACCTTACCTAGAAATTATAGATTTCTCAGTTAGAATAAGAAATTGAAGTGAGTGATACATAATATTTTTATTCTGAGGGTGTGGAAAACTGGAGCTATGTGTATCTGTGAAGCAAGTATTCCCAATTACAAATGAACAAAGTCTGCAGCAGAAGTCGACACATTCCCACACAGTCTCCTCATAAAATGACAAGAGTTGGCATCAGTCAGCTGAATAGTTAAGGATTGCCAGCAATAGCAGCAAAATAACTGGTTTTGGTCAAACTAAAAATAAGGGTAGAGCCCTTCTCTAAGCATTGATAAGTCATATCACAAGTTTTTCTCCATTAGGAACTCTTTGTTATTGTTAAAAGGTCGTCAGCCAAAATGCTAATTCTTATGGGAAAATAAAAATGAATAACTTTATGGCATAGTCACGTCACGTATTCATTGGTGATTTAGACTAACACATTAAATAAAAAACTCCAAATGGCAAAATTTATTTAGACTGGCTGATTGATGGATGTTATCTGTAGCTTTGGAAACAAAGACGTTTGGTTCCTCTCATCGGTTTTCGAGAAAGTAACCCTTGACATTTGACTAATTTCATGTTTTGACAGAATAAAAGAGGCATCATCTCAGCCCAAAAGAGAATACCAGCCCAAACCTCGTATGAGCCTGGATTTCACAACTGGTGACAATACTCAGCACAATGGAGGAATATCCCATGCCACCACTCCCAAACCAGCAGGTAGGAGCAGTAGCAATGAGAGAGAAAAAAAAAAGCCAAATATGGATGAATTTTTCTACAATGCAGAAGTTCCATGCTTTCTCCCAGAGGGCAGTTCTTCCTTAGTGAGGAAAAATGAGAATGAAGATAGTATACATGACCTATTTTAACTGTTTGAATTAACTATATTATTCCACTGAAGGACCTGGTCTGATTGCAAAGCACAATATAGAATTCTTTGTAAAATGTTCACAGACTCAGACAGGAAAACATAGATGAACTATCATCTACTACTTTACGTCTGTCTTTGGTTCAAAAATGTCCATAGTCCTAGAAATAAAAAGAGTTGCTGCCATACTAAATTCACCTTGAAATATAGATCATAAAACAGGCATTTAGAAAACTCAGCTGCAAGTTTTCCATAAAATACAGAACGCTGAAACACCACAAATCTCCATAATCTTATCGTGTTTTTTAGAGACAGGTATTATAACACATGTAGCTTGAAAGTAAAAATCACTAAAACCAGAAACAAAGGCAAATGAGGTATGTTATTTGTCCAATTGTGAGCAGCACATGCAGAGTGAAACATTTATATAACCATGCATCATTTTTGTCTTAAAGATGTGCTTTATTTCATATGAGCTCATACCATAAGAAGGCCTTATCACTTCTTCCTCACAACTGTGGTCTGTTAATGTATGTTACTGTGACAACTGTCCTCTGTCAACCCTGACCTCAACTATTCCAATTAACCTCAATGACAATTGCTAGCATACTCTGTCTTGGAAGATTACATTTTTTTTACTAGATCTTTAATCAGGATTTCCTTCCTTCTCATAGTATCTTGATGTGAATGCTTAAAGTTCTCTCAGATAAAGGCAGCAACAGTATCTCCATTTGGCACATTCAATTGGAAATGGTCTAGCATAGCCTTGTAAACAAGTAATTTTGTCATCATGCTGGCAAAGAATGGCAGTTAAATTGCGGATTCCTTGAGCAAGAGTGCAGCTTCAGTCTTGTATAGCAAAAATCTCCCTGACATGTCACCACTATTTGTTCTTCACTTGTTTTTTTGTAGTGTCTTGAACACTTGTTGTGCTAAGGCAATACAAACTGATATTCCTGTATCTCTTAGCTGTGTTTACTCTCCTTTTCAGAAAGTGATATTTAGCATTTTCTTCAGTTGGACTTCTTTCTTTGGAGATGCTCATCAGTTTTAGAGAAATGCCTTTGAAAATTCTTTAATGTAGATTTGGGCTCATTCATTCAAAGGTCAGGTATTCAGTGGTCATTTGAATTTATTTAGTCTTACTTTACTTTTCATAGCTGTTGTCTGTGTTGCAGCTGGTAGTAATGAGGATATGAAACAGGCATTGTAAGGCTTGCTGATACCAGTGAAATAGACTTCATGAAAAAAAAGGAGGATGTCCTCTGTCCTTTCTCCAGGAAAAAAAACTGTGAGCAATATGTAAAGAAATAAAAGTTTTCACTACAGAATTTCATATATTAAATCTACTATTTGAAAGACTTACTCTTTTGATGTCTATTGGAATTGAATATTCTTGTCCTAAAATAGCTCATTCTAGATTGAGGGAATGATTGAAATGAATATGTAAAACATCTGAATCCAATGAATATACTATTCATCCTGAAGCTTGTATATGTGAAAAAGCTGGAATATATATTCCTAGAACTCCCATTATGATGTAGTAGCATCTATCAGTTCATTCTAACCACTGGAAGTGCACAGACTTTTATTATGGAAAGTCAGATAGGGATATAAGTTTAATACTGATAAATCCTAAATATTTTGACCATGAACAATTATGCTTTTGATAGGCTTAAAGTTATAGAGTCTCGAGGGATTGAGAAGGGGAAGTGGTAGCAAGGAGGAAATAATATTTCTGAATTTCATATAACCAATTAAAATCTAACCTAACTAATCGCTTATAATAATATCAATGTAGCTATGCTAAATGGTTTACGGTTAGATGTTTGTGACGTACTGTGTTAGGAAGCTTTTCCTTTCGAACCTTTTCCAAATCTATCCTGGTGGCCCTACAGTCATCGGTTGTTTCATGGAAATGGGGAGAAAATGTCTTGGAAATGTCATACAAAAATTCGGGAGATAAGGAGCATATAGAGTTATTTATGGTATAGCTGCACCGGTGAAGATCCCACATAAAGGCACAGCTATATCTTCACTGTTGTTTTAAGATACTCCTTTCACAGTTTACCTGAGGCACAAACAAGGCATGTCTGCACCAGTAAAGCTGGAAATACATTTGGGCTTTTGCTTTATCTTTTGTGTTTTGTAAACAGATAAAAATCAGATCTCAAACTGGTAGTATTTGTTCTTTTAAGCGAGGGCTTGACTTTAGTTTAGCTCTTTTAGTATTCTTTCTTACTAGCAGAATCACAGATGAAAACTTAAGGTTGCCAAAAGCTGGTAAGCTATCTTCTAATGAAGTTTAGCAGTCCAAATTTAGATGCTGTCAAAAGACTGTCATCACCATATGAGTTACACTAGAAGCACCAAAACCTGTACAAAGTACAAGGTTAAAAAGGATACTGTGACTGTTGAGATTTTTAAACATATTGTTTCTTTCTGTTTCTCCATAGGTGCTCACATGGATCAGCCATGCTGCCGAGCTCTGTATGACTTTGAACCAGAAAATGAAGGGGAGCTGGGATTTAAAGAGGGTGATGTTATTACCCTCACTAACCAGATTGATGAAAACTGGTATGAAGGGATGCTTCATGGCCAGTCAGGTTTCTTCCCCATCAATTATGTCGATATTCTAGTTCCTTTACCCAATTAGGATGGCTGAACCACCACCTCTGACCCAGATAGTAATGTCAGTACCACTGCTTTCAAAATGCTGCTTCTTACACCTTACAAGTGCAAACTGCAGTGGTTAGAGTCATCAAGTCCCACTGAGCATCTTTGGTTTATGTGTTGTCATACTGCGTAGTGGTGATGCGTGGTATCTTCTGAACCAACACAATGTGGGTTAGATCACTTGGCCATGCTGGCCTGGTGGTAACCAGAGCTACTGCTGAGATGAAGTTGGGAAGATGATGGCAAGCCAAACAGGTGACGCATGGTCAAGTAGCAGGAAGTGAAGGTGGTATTGGGAAGATAATGCCTATCACCACTGTATTACTTTTCAGTCTTAGTTCTCTATAAAAAGAGGGAAAAGTTCTTGCCATTCCATCTTTCCCTTCTGAGTGATACAGTTCACACAAGTCTAACCTTGACTAACCAGAATTGTATCTTCTGACCAAAATGGCTTGCTATTCTCACAGAGACGGTGTAAATGTAGACTCTCTGGTTTCTCAGAAAGTGAATCACTGTACTGTGTGCCCTTCAGATATCTGCTCATTTTTATATTTTTGATTGTTATTAAAAGACCTATTTCCATCTCTAGGTAAACTTTAAACCATAAAAAGGGGATTCCTATAGTAAAAAGCTTGAACCACAAACTACATGAATTTGCCCTTCAGGAACTTTGAGCATGCTCAATGAAATGCCAGTAGAAGGGCAAGATGGGGGATAAAACTGTTAGTGTTAACTGTTTCTTGTCAAGTTTTGGCACAAAATCATGCTGCTTAAGCACCAGATAGTCTTTGTAAACTCATTCACTGTGTAAGAAAACCAACCAAACACAATCTTCCCTTTTATTTCTGTATACCATGTGTTCTTCGAACATCATTTGTGTGTATTCTGCCCTCAATGAGGACTAAATAAAACTTATTTCTTTTTGTGTTGAGCAATTAAAGACATGTGACTGTATATGCAAAAACATTTCCCCACATCTTTATTTCATTAACTTTTTTTCCTCTTACTGCACTTGGTGTGTACAGTGCTGTGCCTAGCTTCTCAGCGTTCTTTCAAACGCAAAAGTTCTGTTAGTTTAGTTATCCAGAGTTCTATTTATCTAAACTATAGAGACTCTTTCAGAGATTTAATGTGCTGCTTTGAACGTGCCACTTCAGTACTGGATGATGTGAAATGATGACAATTCCCTACTGCTTAATGTATAAACTGTATCATGGAAAATATTGATATTTCAAATAAATGCTGAGAGAATAACTAGAATAATTTTGTGAATTATTATTTTATTGTTGAAAAATCTGTTGTGCTTCATTTTGGCTAATAAGAAATTTGCTTCAAAAAGCATATTTCTCAAACCTGACTTGCAAATGTAAAAAATATATATATATTTTATGTTATTGTGTTGCTTCTCTAAATTAAAACCCATATATATAATGGCCCTCATAAATAAGGCAGGCTAAACACTGAGCATGTGAAGTTAATGTCATAATGACTAGCATGCAATCTTGATGAGATAGGATATTTCTCATTAAAGTATGCTGGTTTTCAAAAAACATCTAGTAATGCTTGGATTTATTTAGCTATTTTATTTAATATTTTGTATGTTTTTTATTAGGATTATATAGGGCTTATATTCTTTACTGTACACGTATTGTCATGGGCTTCGGCAAAGTAGCAGACACCCACACAGTGGCTCGCTCTTGGTTCCTTCTCAGTGGTATGGGAGAGAAAATAGGAAGAGAAGTCTTGCAGGACAAGATAAAGACAGGGAGATCATTTATTTGTTACTGTCATCACAAAGAAACTGACTGTATAGGGCTTACGTGTCAAGGTTTTGATAGCTGGGGGGCTGCAGGGATGAATTGTGGGAGAAGTACCCAGAAGCTTCCCCGTTTAGGTAAGAGCCAGTTCCAGGCATCTAGAGAACAGAACTGCTGCTGACCAGTGAGAGACACTGTTGTGCCTCTGGAAGAGCATATATAAGAAATGGAGAAAAGTGCTGTGCAGCAGCTGCAGCTTTGTGAAGGATGGTCCCCATGGTATGGAGCCATGTTGGAGCAGTGCTTGGAGAGCTGCAGCCTGTGGGAAGCCCACACAGGATCAGTTTGGGAAGGATGGCATCCTGTAGAAGGGACCTCACGAGGAGCAGGGGCAGGGAGTGACCACGGAGGAGAGGCAGAGAAGAATCATTAGGGACTGATCACAGCCCCCATTGCCCATTCACCTGCACTGCTCAGAGGAAGGAATTAAAAGAGGGTGGATGGGAGGAAGGTGTTTTTAGTTTGCTTTTAGTTCTCACTGCTCTGATCTGTTAGCAATAGGCAATAAATTACATCAGTCTCCCTACAGTGAGTCTGTTTTGCCCATGACAGTAATTGGTGAGTGATCTACCTGTCCTTATCTTGACCCTTGAGAACTTTTTCCATTGTATTTTATCCCCCTCTTCCTTTGAGGATGGGGAGTAAGAGAGTGGTGTGCTGGAGTTTAGCTGCCCATCAGGGTGAGCCACCACGCAGACTCAACTTCAAGAAAGCATATCAATTCAAATAGATTTGGGTAGTGAGAAACAAAAAAAGACTAACATTAAAATAACACCTTGCCTGCCCAATTTCCCAAGCTCAAATTCACCTCTTCACTCCTGACTCTTTTTTACCTGAGCGGCACTGGGGGCTGGAGGATGAGTTATGATCACTTCATTGCATTTCCTCTGCTGGAGTGTTAGCCTTCTGGTGTGTCAGTCACTCCTCCCAGCTTCATGTCATCAGTAGTCTCGGTGACAGTGCATTCTGTCCCTTCATCCAGGTCATTGATGAAGATGTTGAAGAAGACCAGACCCAGTACCGAGACATGGGGAACATCATTGCTTACAGGCCTCCAGCTAGACACTGCACATCTGATTACAACATTCTGAGCTCTGCAGCTCTGCCAGTCAGTCAGTTCTCAATCCACCTCACTGTCCATTCATCTATCCTACGGTTCCCAAATTTACCTACAAGGATGTTATGGGAGACAATGTCAAACACCTTCTCAAGGTAGACAACATCACTGCTCTCCATCTACCTAGCTGGTCATGACATCCTAGAAGGCTATCAAATTGGTCAAACATGATTTCCCCTTGTTGAAGCCATGTTGTCTTCTGATAACATTCTTTTCTCCCACTTGGTTGGAGATGACATTCTGAACAAGCAATTACATCACCTTCCCAGGGACAGAGGTGATGCTGACTGGCCTGTAGTTTCCCGGATCCTCCTTCTTGCCCTTTCTGAAGACTGGAGTGACATTGGCTTTCTACCAGTCTTCAGATACCTCTCCCATTCTCCATGACCTTTCAAAGATGATACAGAGTGGTTTGGTAATCACTTTGGCTAGCTCCGTCAGCACTTGTGGGTGCATCCTGTCTGGGCCCATGGATTTGTGTGCATCGTTTGCCTAGATGATCTCTTACCAGATCTGCCTTGACCAAGGGAAAGTCTTCCTTTCCACAGACTCTCTTAGTTTCAGGGTCCTGAGGGTCAGACTTAGCAGTCTTCAGAGAAGAAAAGGGATCAGAGGCTGCAGGTATCCCTAGAGGGATGCGAGAAGATCCCCTGTAGCTGTACACACACTTGAGGTGGCTGATCTTTTGGCTCATGTCACGGGAGGCAGCTAAGGAACGTTTGTCACTGTTCCGGTTGGCCTGGCTTACTCCCCAGTCAGTTGCAATGGCATGAGCATCACCATTTTGAACCCTGCCCCTCAAGTCCTTCAGTTTAAAGCCCACCTCACTAGGTTAGCCAGCCTGCTGTCAAAGATTGCCCTGCCTCTTCTAGACAGGCTGATCCCATCCCTCTGTCACAAGTTAGAATCTTCATAGAAAGTTCCGTTGTCACAAAAACCAAAACCCTCATGCCAGCACCAGCCATGTAGCCAGGAGTTGGTATGCATTATGCATCTATGTCTGGCTGCCCTTTTTCCTCCAGCTGGTAAAATTGAGGTGGAGCACTGGTCCCTGGTGACTGACAAAAGCAGGGCTCCACTTCAGTCCCTACTCTCCAACTTCACTACCAAAACCAGTCATGATGCTGTTACAGCTATAGATTTGTGTGATAGTCATGACTAAGATCTGCAAGAAGATACCATACCAGCAGCCTGCAGTGGATATTGTAAAAAGAAAGGTTGAGTGCTTGTAGTGGGCAACTCCCTGTTAAAAGGCACTGAGGCACTAAGAGGAAAAATTTATCTGACATGCATCTAAAATGTTTTAATAATACTACTGTATCTTCTGTTCAAATTCTGTAGCAAATGCACTTGTTTTGAGATTTAGCTTTCTAATACCTGAATCACTCACCTTCCTGAATGCAGAGTTATTATTTAATTATATTAGTTATTATATTGTTTATATATTAGTTGTCTGTAAAGATGGATTCTGTGAAGTACCACAGAATCATGGTGTGGTGGAGGCTCACTGGCACCTCTTTTTTTTCTGTTTTGGAAGGCTAGAATGTCCTTAGTATCTACTGAAATTAATGAAGTCACAGAACAGTAAAATGTTACTGCTCTATGCTGTGAATCAACATACTTGGATGTCCACAAGCCTTTGGTGCCTACCATAGTGGCTGCCTCCAAAACTTGTGTGTGATATACAGTGAGATCAAGATCAGTTATGGCTCTGGGTAGCAGTTAGGGCTATAATGGTTGACAACATGAAGTACTTGAGGGACAATGAGGCATTTAATAGTGGATTTGACAATACACAGCTTGCATGATTACACTGAGTTAATTGCAGAAGGAAAATTCCACAAATATCTTGGCTACATTTCAAGGATTTAACATCTATTGTGAATGCCTGTGCATAAAGTTTGGTTTCTCAAAGTGCCCACTGAGTTGCTACTTAACCTGGTGGTGATTACAGATTGTGTTTGCAAAGTTCCTCAAGTGCCTGAATTTCTTACCAGAAGCACTGAAGCCTTGTCAAAACTCACCCCTTTGCAACTGACAAGCTAGGTAATATTGCAACATTGCAAACAGAACTCAATCCATTACGCAGTCTTGCTTTTTCTTAATTTACATCAAGATCTTTGGGTGATTTGATCTTTAAACACTCTCAGCAAATTTATAGCAGTAACTCTAGCTGAGCCACAGACAGAACTTCTACATCCCCTTCTGCCTGAGCCCTCTTGAAGGTGAGGGGAAGAGGATGAAACATGGAAGCCCCTGTAGTAATGCAGAAGTTTCAGCCCTTGCATGGGGTTGCACAATGAAGGCAACTCTAGGAGAGACACAAAGGATGTTAGGTCTGCTGATGGGAAGTTTCAGAGCCAGAGCTATCCTCTCTTGTTACTGACTTCTCTGTTGACATTGAAAAAGTATTTGCTAAATTACCAGAGTGAAGTAGCAGAGTACTCTGTGAGTAAAAGAGGAAGGAGTTTTACTCGTCTTCCCTTACGTTGGCAGAGATGGGAGTTGTGTTCCTGGAATTTCTCTGATTTTAACCTCTAAGTGAAATGTGATCAGAACTCGTTCTGCTGATCTTAAAACAAATACTGACATGAAGAGCAGAACAGAGATACAGAGAACTTTGCAAATGTACTTCCTCAGAGAAGGAGCTGGCCTCTGGCAGTAGCCTTGTGCAGTAGGCAGAAGTAGTTTTTTAACAACACACAGTTACCCTAATGCAAACTTGAACCACAAGGTGAAGACATGGTATTTTCTTAGTTTCAGCGAGGACAGAAGTTGGGTTTTTTCATAATGTCTGATATGATGCTATGTTTTGGCTTTAGGAGAAAAACAATGTTGGCAACACACCAATGTTTTAGTTGTTGCTGAGCAGCACTGTACAGAGCCAAGGATGTTTCAGTTTTTCAGCTTCTCATACTGTCCTTCCAGTAAAGCGGCTGGGGGGGCACAAGGAACTGGGAGGGGACAGGACCAGGACAGCTGATCTAAGCTGGCCAAAAGGATATTCCATACCATATGGTGTCATGTGAAAAAACTATAAAACTGAGGGGAGTTGGTGGGGGAAGATGCTGCTGCTGCTCAGGGAGTGGTTGGGCATTTGTCAGCAGGTGGTGAGTAATTGCTTTATGCATTGCTTGTTTTGTATATATATACATATATATATATAATCACTACTGATACGTCTTTCTTCCTTTTTCTATCTTAGTAAATAGTTTCTATCCCAACCTATGAGTTCTGTATTTTTTTCCTGATTCTCTTCCCCATCCCACTAGGGGGAAGAGCAGTAAGCAAAGGGCTGTGTGGTGTTCAGCTGGTGCTGGATTAAGCCACAACACATATGATGATGGACATCAGCATATGTCAGCAATGATGCCCAGACAAAGCTGTGGATGCATCAGCTTCATCCAACACTTCACAATTTTCTGATCCAATGTTATACTCATTTTCTGTACGATAAGTGATGTAGAGCAAAGGACAATGCTAAGGCAGCTCATCAGTTCCTGCATGGCAGCAGGTGCATTTAACCTTGCTCTTCAAAGAGCATAATGAATTACAAAGTAAATAGAAAGCAGCCAGACTGTGCATGCCATCATTTTAGTATTTCTCAGAAAAAAGATAAAAACATGGCACACCACATGAAAATAACTTATCGCAACATCTACTGCGAAAGATCAGCAGTTGTGTTCAGCTGTGTGTGAAGGTGAGATAGCTGTGTAAAATGAAGAATTTTTAGAGGCATAGAACAGTACAGCTCATTTCATAGCTTCTTCAGCATTCCTTCTCCCAGAAACTGCTCCCTGCTTTCGCTCTGGAGGACACGGTGAAATTACTATGTTTTGGCCTAGAGGTGCCTAATGGGGATGCCCAAGTTACTGAGGTCACACCATACCTGTTTCCAAAGCATACAGAGATCCATTTAAGGTCCTGGGATGTGATTCAGCATAGATTTGATTTCCAGAGTTGTCAGAGAATTGTTGACAAATATTGGGCGGTGTGTATAGTTTTAGACCTCCAATTGCACAATAGGGCTGATAATAATTCCATGTTTCACAGAGCTCTTGAGAATGTATATTAACAAGCATGAAGCTCTCAGACTTAACACTTGAGGTAAAACCTGCTCAGTTTGCTCCACATAACTATTGTACTAATCCAACCAAATCAAAAATTCTGTGTTTACCTGAATTATAACTCTGATGTTTTGCCATTGCCTCTTGAAGAATACTTGCTAAGATTTAGTACCCTAACCTTCAGCTGATAGATTGAAAATGGAATGAAGCTGAAGGTATCCTCCAGTGTATATTTGGATGATGTTTGGCAGCTATAGGTATTAATATGATGCAATTTCATAGGCAGATATCTGGAGGCCACAGCTTCAGCATTTCACTGGACTGTGGACCTATCTGCGGGTATGGTCCTCCACACCTTCATGTGACTATCAAATAATAACACAAACAGCATCAACAGCTCTGTCTCTATTCTTCCTAGCCTGCACATAAAAAATAATCCCATGTATAATCGTTATACATTTTTCAATTCTTTATGTCTAAAGAAAGTTTCTGGAATTAAGCAAAGCTTTATATAACAAGGAAAGAATCCATGCTTATCTGCTGCTCTCTGCAAGATTGCAGTCTGAAGACATATGAAGAAAAAGGTCTGCTAATCTGCCTTGTAGCACTGTACACGTGCTTCTAGAGATTGCCAAGAGGTCCAACTGGAAGCACAGTCAGGTGTTAAAATTTTTCCTATTCCTTCTGTTTGGGGCAGCCCTTCCTGCACACCAGCAATCACCAACCAATACTCCTAAGAAAGTATTTCCAGCATGTGTGAGAAGCCTCTTATTGATCTCTAGGGTGAAGAGAGTGTGCAACTATCAGTCTGTTTTCTAAATCCAATGCAGGACAGCAGCTCTCTTTTGACATTGCTTGTGTGGGGAACGACAGCAGGCAAGGGCTAGGCAGGAGCAGGAATCTCACAGCCCCTGCTGAACTTACAGGCTCCCACGAGCTGTAGAAAATGTAACAGGGCATGCTTTGTTTCTATTTTCATACCCTGCAAAGCATTTTCTAAATTTGTGATAAATGACAACGAAGCTTCTGTGTTGCAGTATGAACATAGTTTGTTCTGTGGGTATGCAGTCAGCAGCCACTGGAGAGGCCAGAAGATCTCTTCAAGCTGCATACATCATATGCTGCCACCACCTTTTCAAGACGTGGGAGGGACTTGTTTTTAACAAGTCCAACATGTTTCAAACTAAATACAGCCGGCAAGCTCCTCATAAATCATAGACCGTAGTTTGTTCTTCCCAGGTTATGTGTTTGTCGGCTTGGTGTTAATACTGGGGGCCTGTAGAGGGCACTCTGGCATTTAATTTTAATATTTTTAACAGTAAGATACTTTTCCCCCCTCAAGTTTCAAGTTTTAAAAGATACTTTTAGAAAATGTAGAGATTTTTATGGATGAAGGCCATTGGGAAAAACTGATTGTGAAAGCTTGCTTTTCCAGTAACACCCAAACCGGCACAATAAAAAATCAAAACTAAAGCAAACCAAACCAACAAATGAACATACCCCAAGCCTGTGGAATTTGCCAAAGTTCATTATACCATCTTTCACACATAATTTTTGCATATTTAATTTCTTCATAATATAGGGAAAGTTTTGTTCATGCAGATTTTCTGAATGGGCTAATGAAACACATGGAAAAGTCCAGTAAAACAGTAGAATAGCACCCATAAATTCATATCGCCCATCTGTCCTGAATAAAGTTATTTTTAGCTGTCTCCTAGCTACAGATCCATCCAGCACAAAGCTTTATAATTTCAGTCAGGTACACACATGCTTGGATGTAGCTTTTTCTCCCCTCCTCCCATATAATAATAGAATTGCAGATGCTCACCTTCAGAAAACATTAAAAAAATCAGAATTGCTTCTGAAATTGTTCATTCAAGCACAAACTATTCATCAGCTTCTAGATGGAAGGACAGCTATGCTTACTTTGGGCCAAACTGTCTCAGGGAATGTATTCGAATATGAATGTTTTGATAGCTCGTAGCACCTTTCATCTGAATTTCTCCAAATACTTCATGCAAATTAATTGTGGTTCCTTCTTGTAGCAAAGTCTTTTTTGTTATATCATTTTACATGTGATCTCTTGAGGCATATATGATTAAGACCAATTTTTTCCAAAGCATATCTTGTAGTTGTTTCAGTGCCCAGTTGTACTTCACTGTAACTTGGGGCAATTTCAAATGTGTTTTGGCTGTTTTTCTAACAATGTGTTACTAATAAGGGGAGGCTGGGGGACTAATAAAGTAACAGAATAATAAAGTAATAATAATAATAACAATTAAGCAGCAGTAACTTGACCCTAAGGTGTAAAGATGTGTTCTCCAGCAATATTCCTAAGTTATTCTTATTGGTAAAAAGCTAAGATAAAAAGCACCCATTAAAGTACTGAAAAAAGTAGTCTTCATTGTGAAATCTTAAAACCAGCCTCAAAATCAGCCTTTAAGACTGTCCACTTTGTGCACATTTATGTATGTGCAAG
This sequence comes from Penelope pileata, assembly GCA_013396635.1. Taxonomy (NCBI): domain Eukaryota; kingdom Metazoa; phylum Chordata; class Aves; order Galliformes; family Cracidae; genus Penelope; species Penelope pileata. Next base: position 218,716 of record WBMW01002835.1, on the reverse strand, counting down.
AGGAGACAAAGTGTGCGACAAAAAGGTAATAACCTGAGGCATTGTGGGATTGGTGTAAACAAGGCAGAGGCCACTTAAGATGTCAAAGGAACAGGAGCAGTGATAGCAAAGCATTGCCATATGTGCTTCTGCATGGTAACACAGAAGCAATGGAGTTACCAGCAACGCCACTGCTTTGCGAAATGCATTTTTTCCCAGCATAACAGAGACAATTTTTCCTGAGATTTTTGCCAATGACAGCTATCGTTTTGACCCTTTAGGATGTGTTAAAAAGAAAGCAAAAGAAGCTGGTAAAAAGACACTAGGCATAAGGATAGAATTTAATGGATATATGCTGCTGCCTCCACCTGTACGCTGTTGTCCTAGAAAAGGCATACAGCTGTGCTGCAGGCATGACAGTATCAATACTGTTCTTGAAAGTATCTTGAACTTGCAAAGTAGAAAGCTTTTTGTTGATGAGCTCTGGAAAATCCCTCTCAGCAACCAATCTTAACTGTCATTATTCCTGTGTCCTTTTAAAGCATCGCTAGTTGATGCTTTGCTTCAGCAGATGCTTTGTTCCTGAAGATCTAGGGAAATTCCTTAATGTCATCACCCTCGTGATGACAATCCACATGGCTTCTGAAGACTAGACTCCAAATTATTCACATGTTCTATGTTGTGGTAAATTTCCGCTGTTGTGATGGCAAAACATCTTTTAAGAGTTGAAAGTAAATCCTTTTCATAGGATGTTTCTAAACCTTTTTTTGTCTTCAAAATCTTTTTTATTTGCCATGAGAGCATTATAACCTTTGCCTTGATCAGAAGTGGGTGACCGAGCATAATGAGCCACAGCCAACACGACAATGCAAGCAAGGGCTGAGTGTGGTGACCCTTTGTATGGGCCAGGGAACTACAAATGGCAGGAGAACAACACCCAAAATTGCTGAAAAGGCAGTGTGTGATATCATCGTGGACCAGTCTGAGATAGTATCTGGCTAGAAAACCCTCCAGTTAGAGAGACTGGGGAGAACTGGTATGTGGACATCTGGCACCAGCTAGAAGCAGAGAATCTGAGATGTACTGTTAAAAAATTGATGCCAAGATGGAATGGCTGAAGAGAGCATCACTTTTTCTGCAGCCTAAACTATCTGACATGAGAACTTGATGGAAATCATGTACGTAACTGTACATGTTAATTCCATGTGTGTGTGCACATGCATGTGTGTGAGTATAATCCTATTATCTGACACAGCCTATCACATGTTTTTTCTCCCCTTAAGGCCTGTCAGATTGACCTTGGTGCCAGGAAAGGTTATGGAACAAATGATCTTGAGTGAGATCACACAGCACATGCATGGCAACCAGGGGATCAGGCCCAGCCAGCATGGGTTCATGGAGGGCAAGACATGCTTGTCCAACCTCATCTCCTTCTATGACTGGGTGGGATGACCAGATGAGGGAAAGGCTGTTGATGTAGTCTACCTAGACTTCAGCAAAGCCTTGGACACGGTCTCCCACAGTACTCTCCTGGGGAAACTGGCAACCCGTGGCCTGGGCAGGTACACTCTTCTCTGGGTAAAGAACTGGCTAGAGGGCCGTTCCCAGCGCGTAGTGGTTAATGGAGTTAAGTCCAGCTGGCGTCCCATAACAAGTGGTGTCCCCCAGGGGTTGGTACTGGGGCCCATCTTGTTTAATATCTTTATTGATGACCTAGATGAGGGGATTGTGTGTACCCTCAGTAAGTTTGCAGATGACACCAAGTTGGGAGGATGTGTCGATCTACCTGAGGGTAGGGAGGCCCTTCAGAGGGATCTGGACAGGCTGGATAGCTGGGCTGAGNGCACTCTACAACTTCCTGAAGGGAGGTCGTGGTGATGAGGGGGTCGGCCTCTTCTCCCAGATAACTAATGACAGGACGAGAGGGAATGGCCACAAGTTGCACCAAGGGAGATTTAGATTAGGTATAAGGAAAATCTTTTTCTCTCAAAGAGTGGTCAGGCACTGGAATGGCCTGCCTAGGGAGGTGGCAGTCACCATCCCTGGCGCTGTTCAAGAAGCGTTTGGATGAGGTGCTACGAGATATGATTTAGTAGCTTAGCGGGTAGGGATGGTGATAGGAGGACGGTTGGACTGGATGATCTTGTAGGTCCTTTGCAATCTAGTGCTTCTATGATTCTATGCATAGGGATGCATTGTATTGTCACAGATTTTGTGCATTTCCCCTGTCTTTCAGATAGCTTGGTCTTACGCATGTGCAAATAGTTACCCAACTATTTCTACAACACTTAGTATAGAAAGAGAAAAAAATAATTCTCAATATTATTTTTTGAGTGCTATGCTTGACATGGAGGAAGTTCGGCAGTAATTTTGCATACCAAGTCTTAGCAACTATAGACACCATCTTACGTATCACTCTCTATATACTAATCTTGGGCTAAGCAGGTTTGCTGTGTATTTTCCGCAACACTGTATTATTCAGACTTGCTTTTAAAGATCTCCAGTATTAAGGTCCATAATGAAAATCTAGACTGTAACGGCATTATTTGGATGCTGGTGTGTGAGTGCACTTACAGTAGCAGGCTAAGAGTCTTAGGACACTGTTTAGGAACAACGAGCCCTGTGCAGTTAGAATCCTTGGGGTTAGCTCTGCTGAAGACAGGAGCTAGTGGGAGCTCTGCACATAAAGGGAGGCAGAAAAGAATGCTACAGGATAGGAATCTGTTTGAGTAGCTCTGGAGATGGAAAGGGCTAATTTGAAATTCCTGGATGGGTGGTATCAAGCACAATGTCATCCAAGGTCCTTGCTTATCTTGACAGAAAGTAAATACAGATAGCAAGAAACTTTTGACTGAATGCTCCAGAGTAATAAGAGACAAGCTTCAGGATACTTTTTTCCTTTCCCATCAAGTCTGACAACATTTTCTTGTGAGCATTTTGCTCTTCTATTATTTCCATTTATGAGCAAGAATACTAAACCTTCCAATGAAAAATATTCTCAGTGTTGATTTACAAGTTGAAATATTTTGTGAACTGTGTGACTATACTTAACATAGTTTCTGACGTTTTGAAAACTACTGAAGCATAGATAAACACATTGATGAGATACCATGGATAGTTTTACTTTGTGAAACTTAAAAAAAAGAAAAAAAAAAAGTCTGCATTTTAATCTGACTAGCTTTTCTTGAGTTATAGGTGCATAAATCTTGAAATCTTTCCTAAAAATTCTACGGAGGTGATCTCACATGTAAAGGAATTAATAGTGAAAACTTACGATCGCTCTTTAGTAACTGATAAAAATTCCATTCCTGCATATCTGCATAGGCTACCAGAAAAGTCTAACAATTTACTCTTATTTCATCTCTGTGTATTGCAATGACAATCTGTTGGTGCATGAATAAAGCTGTAGAGTTTGTCCCATTCAAAATTGTTTTTTCATTCTGGATTGCTGCTGTAGGTTGATAAAGAGAGATCATAAAAGTCACTGTGAGGTGACAACATGGTTATTGTTACTGAAATTTGTGCATAAAAACAAAAGTCACAAACTTTTAAACAAGAGGACATGATGAGAAGCAAGAGGTGCAATATCCTCATTGAGAATTACTGGGGAGAGACATTCAAAATAAGGCTTGGGCTGTAAATGCTTGTTTTGGATAGCAGACATATTGAGATACATTTACTATCAATCTGCTACCTAATCAGCTGCTTTCAGCTCTGCAAAATAAATGCTGCACTTCTGTCTTAACAACAGTGCCACTAACTTTCTGAAATATGTAGAATGAGTATTAATCAATAGGTGTAGAGAGGACACTTCGGCCTAATACGTAACATTTGTGAAATTGACACCAAAATACTAAATACATCAACATCAACACTTGCAAAGAGTTTGGTACATCGAAATGTGGGAAAGGAGTTGCTGACTGTTTGAAGGCTAGGAAAATATCCAAGGACAAAATTCAGTCCTTACTTAGCTTAGTAACAGAACTGAGATAACAAAAATACATTTATTGTTTTAATAGGTATAAAATAGTGAACATATGGGGTCTACTAAAGAATTTGTAAATATGGTAAGAAAGGGTATTGAACAAAATATGGAAGGAAGAGATGCATCCACAGTCTCTTAGAGACTTGGTCCATTTCAAAACAGACTATTAAGTCACAATTTGTAGATGTGGTTATTAAGTAAGGACAACTGGATGAGACTCTGTGGCTGAAAATAAGTTTTACTATGCGTTTAATAGCTTCTACCAATATCAAAGACAACAAATTTGTAGTGAAGAAACCAAGGAAATTGGAGCGTAGAGGAAGAAAGGAGCAGAACATCAACAACAAAGAGGGAGATAAAAGGAAGAAACAGCAACATCACAGTAATGACGTTCCCTTACTTGAATAAACAGCACTGATGGTGTAATATGAAGAGCATTTTATGTGATAAATTCCTCTGTCTTCTCTTAAAAGAATGTGGAGTGGTTCACTGTCGCTGAGTATGCCAACAAGTCAGACCAACACTGCAGTCTCAGCTGAGTGGGCAAAAAGGGCCTGAAAAACTTGCATTCTATGTCTCTGATATGCTGTCAAAAAGCTGCTAAATACTCTAACGTAGCTCATTTCTAAACTGATTTTTAATGATACTGAAGTGCAGAGAAAGTATTGCATATTGAAAGAATGTATGAAGGAACTAAAGAAAATGTGACAATATTTAATGTGTTACTGTAAATTGTAATTCCATTTCAAATGAGTATCAGAAAAAACAGACACATGGTATGCTTTTAACTACATAGTCTCTCAGTGTAATTTAGTATGATGTGATTGCCTCTAACCAGTAGTTTTTACTCAAGTTCTTCAAACAAGGGGAATGGCTCAGATATTATTAAAATTCAAACCATATTTTCTTGTATCTGTAGTTAATGGTAACTATGCAACATTCATAAACTGCAGAACCGATCAATGGAAGTTAACCTTCTTTCAAGATAAAACAGAAATATTTGGATGTAGACATGATTTTTCTCTGCACATTTATATCCAGTTCCTCCTCATTCATACTCGGTCTTTCTAGTGTTCTGAGAAGCTGAAGATTCACAGGTATTTATTTTAGAAACAAAACATAATGAAGAACCTTTCTAACATGGACAGCTGCATAAATTGTTCCATTGGCATTATAGAGTCAAACATTTCAGCATTTCATCTACATAATTAGTGTATTGAAGATTTCCCTGACTTCATCCATTTCAGTTTAAAGTTATATGCATGTTTCTACAGTACACAAAGAGCGACGCATTTTACTTTCACAGTAAGTGATTTTGAAGTTTGAATGGACGCTTCAGCCCCAGCTGTATCTGAAGAATGTTCATTTGTTCTGTTTGGGTACTTTGGGCATGCTAGAACTGCACAGCGCTGTAGAAGTGTTATCATGTTTAAGATCTCCACCTAGCTTGCATGCAAGTGCTTTTTCTTTTATCCTCTCTGTTATGGAAAACATTCCTTATGTCAAGCATTATTAGCACAGCTCTGGATTCCCTACATACTTTCATTTTACAAAAGGAGCTTCATTGTCTTAGATCTTTTTTGATGTAACTGGGGAAAGAAATGAATTCCTTGTACAGTAAAAAAATTAATTAATAACTGAGTAATCTTTGAAATATGTCAAACAACTTCTTCAGATAGCATGAGTGGATGAAGTATAACATGTAAGGCTCACGCAAGCTTTTGGCTAGAGATACACAAAACAAACTGATAGATGATGAGAACAAATCTTTGAACATACGCTCTCTGGACTCTTTTTCATATAAAACTGGGAAGGCTTTGTCTTACTTCAACAACTTTAAGCAGTAGGCACCAGGCCAAGATAGAAAGAAAAGGATACATGCAATTACCTTTAATACAGTGAGAAAGGCTTGCATACCATCCAGATATACTGTCTTAGAAGAATCTTGATGATGAAGAGGGAAACATTGTTTGCATTTGAAAATATTCAATAGGTTGCTTTATTTTTTTTTTTTGTTTGCTCTCAGAAAGCACCTATTATGGAGTTTTGTTTACTTTAACATTAATATGTTGAACTCAATGCTTCTTTTCCAAGAGTCTCAAAAGAGGTTCATGAGAAAAGAAATTTGAGTCATAAAGGTTGGAGGTATAGAGACACTGATAGAGTTGAGGAGGAAAACAATTTCCAGAACCTTTTGTGTGATGGCTGCACCAGACTGTCTGCTCAAGCCTACATTACAGAATCTGGTATCTAATCATTCAAATTTTATTTACTGTCAATATCTTTGGAATACTTTTAAATTTTCTCATGTTTTCTGTGCATCTCAGAACCAGAACTATTATTCATGGATAGTCAAGAGTAAAAATCCAAACTTCATGCTAGTGTCATGCTTTAGGTTTATCCTAAAATAAAATTGATGTTAACGCAGATCCTAACGCTGTTCATTGCTGCAAAGTATAGAACACTAACAATTTGGCCCAATTACTTGATATGTTATTAGGTAGGAAATTTATGACTTCTACTCAGAGTTGATGTGGTTCCTTCATTTCAGGGTGAGGGATGTGGTGGTCCCCCTCTACTCTGTCCTCATAAAGGACCATGTGGAGTACTGCATCCAGATCTGGGGCCCCCAGTACAAGAAAGTCATTGAGCTGTTGGAGTAGGTCCAGAGGAGTGCCATGAAGATGACCAGAGGGCTGGAGCGCTGCTCTTAGAAAGAAAGTTTGAGAGAGCTGAGTTTGTTTGGCCTGCACACGAGAAGGCTCCAGGGAGAATTCACTGCAGCCTTCTGTTGTGGTTTGACCCACTATATAGCTAAGTACCACGCATTCACTCACCTCCCCACCCCCAGTGGAATGGGGGAGAGAATTAGGAGAAAATACAGTATAATTTGTGGATTGAGATGAAAACTATTTACTAAGACAAAAAAGGAAGTAAACTGAAATAGCAGTAATTATACACAAAGTGATACACAAAGCAAGGACTCAGCCAGACCCTGAGCAGTGTCCACCACACCCCAGCTCACTTCCCTCCCTTCTATTTACATGATGTCATATGGTATGGAAAACCCCTTTGGTCAGTTTGGGTCAGCTGCCCTGGTCCTGTCCCCTCCCAGTTTTCTGTGCCCCCC
>WBMW01002835.1:171207-211564 GCA_013396635.1 Penelope pileata | reverse complement strand
CGGCAGAGCAATACAAGAAGCTGAGAGAATGAAATTTTCTTGGCTCTGTTCAAGATTGCCAGGAAACAAGTATATACAATAGGTATGTTATTAGCTTTGTTTTCTTCTAGAACCAAAACATAGAATCATAGAAACACTAGGTTGGAAAGGACCTACAAGATCATCTAGTCCAACCATCCTCCTATCACCATCACTACCCACTAAGCTACTAAATCATATCCCTTAGCACGTCGTCTAGACGCTTCTTGAACAGCACCAGGGACAGTGACTCCACCACCTCCCTAGGCAGGCCATTCCAGTGCCTGACCACTCTTTCAGAGAAAAAGTTTTTCCTCATATCCAGTCTAAATCTTCCCTGGCGATCATACCAGACACTGTGAGAAAGGAACTTCTGTCCAAGCTAGAAACTAAGACACCTTCCAGTGTCTTCCAGTAGGAGGAAGCAGGAGGGGGACCGGCTTTTTACATGGTCTGATAATGATAGGACAAGGGGAAATGGTTTTAAACTGAAAGGGAGAAGGTTTAGAATGGCTATTACAGAGAAATTTTTTACTCAGGGGGTGGCGAGGCACTGAAACAGGTTGCCCAGAGAAGCTGTGAATGCCCCGTCCCTGGAGATGTTCAAGGCCAGGTTGGATGGGGCCCTGGGCAGCCTGATCTGGTGGGTGGCAACCCTGCCCACGGTAGAGGAGGTTGGAGCAAGATGATGTTTAACATTCTTTCCAAGCCAAGCCATTCTGTGATTCTTTGATTCTGTGTACCTGAACAAAACTTCCTTCCTCTATGTACCTCAGTAAATATATTTAATATTACTCAATGTAGCATTAAGCATTGCTGCTTATGTGAGAGTTACCATAGCATTTACTGGCTTCACACTATGCACCAGTTTGTTGTGCTGTAAGTAAAACAATTTATGATGACTACCATTTATGGTGGACTGATTGGATAACAGAGAGTGAACTTGCACTGTTTAAGACAAATATTTTAGACTTACTCCTAACTATACTATCATCATTCAAGCTAAAACTTAACATAGTCTTACAGTTGATTCAGTGAGCTTTATATTAGGACCTAAATCCTGTATGTAGTGACTAAATCCATAGCCCCTTCAAACTCCAGAATCTCTAACAGAAAGAACTGCATACTGAGAACGAAGTGCTTGAAACACATTTGAAGAAGATCCTCACAAAATTTTTTGTCAAAATCCTGTTTAACTTCCTCATAGTCATCCCTCCTAACTAGGCACCAATACAAAGAAATGTTGCGTGTTTCAGACAGGAAACATTTCCAGTGAGGAAAGCACTTTTCACTTTCTGTATTTCACAGAACTGACAGAGAAATGCTTTCTAGCTACTCTATTTCAGTAGGTGATAGGCTCAGAAGCTCTTTCAATACTTATTTCTGCTGCTTATCTTCAGCTTAAGGTTTTGCAGCTCTCTACAAATGGTTGAGCAGATACTAATTCATTTTGTTTTTGGTAAACGCATTCTATTGCGTGTTATTTGAAAGAATTTGCAGGAGCTTACATGCCAAACAGAGGGGAAGGGGCAAAACCAGGCAATTCTAGCGATGTGAGAAATGCGTAATAAAAATACATGTGATTATGTTAACAGAAGTTTGCTATGTGAAAACACCTCAAAATATTGCAGAATGAAACCTTGGGTACTTGCAGTGCTCTTCTTATCAAGGTACTAGTATCCCTTCTCACTCTATCACCTGCCTTTTAGCAAGGTTATCTATCATGTACACACACAGTATATCCTAGAATCATAGAATCTCAGAATGGCTTAGGTTGGAAGGAGCCTTGAAGATGATCCAGTTCCAACCCCTCTGCCATGAGTTGCCAACCACTAGATCAGGCTGCCCAGAGCCCCACCCAATCTGGCCTTGAACACCTCCAGGAAAGGAGCATCCACAGCTTCTTCAGGCAGCCTGTTTCAGTGCCTCACCACTTTCTGAGTAAAGAATTTCTTCCTAAAATTTAACCTAAATTTCCCCTCTTTCAGTTTAAAGCTATTCTCCCTTGTCCTATCACTATTAGACTGTGTAAAAAGTCAGTCCCTCTCCTGCCTGTAAGCCTTCATAAGAGAGGTGCTCCAGCTCTCTAATAATCTTTGTGGCCCTCCTCTGGACTCAATCTAACAGTTCAATGTCTTTTTTGTGCTGGGGGCCCCAGGTCTGGACATAATATTCCAGATAGGGCAATATACTCTTTAATTAATAGTGCATAAATGCATAAACTGAGTGTCATTTTTTTTCCTGCCTTTTGCTTTGGCCTGTGATATTCTTATGCATACATCAGTGCTTTTCAGCTTTAGCACAATATTACTGACAAAATTTTACTCATACACAAAATACTTTGAGAACTAAGGGTGGGAAGTGCTACATCACTGGCTTCAGCAAATGTGCCTTTTCTCTGGCAAAGGCAACCTTGTACTACAACTAGTGAACCAGCTCACTTGGTCATGAAGGTTATTGGCTTGAAGACTGTGTAGAGGAAAAGGACCTGGGGGTGTTGGTTGATGCTCAGCTGAACATGAGCTGACAGTGTGCCCAGGTGGCCAGGAAGGCCAATGGCATCCTGGCCTGTATTAGAAATAGTGTAACCAGCAGGAGCAGGGATCATGCCCCTGCAATCAGCTCTGGTGCGGCCGCACCTCAAGTACTGTGTTCAGTTTTGGGCCCCTCACTACAAGAAAGACATTGAGGCCCTGGAACGTGTTCAGAGAAGGGCAACAAAACTGGTGAGGGGTCTAGAGCACAAGTCTTATGAGGAGCGGCTGAGGGAGCTGGGATTGTTTAGTCTGGAAAAGAGGAGGCTCAGGGGAGACCTCATCGCACTCTACAACTTCCTGAAGGGAGGTTGTGGTGATGAGGGGGTCGGCCTCTTCTCCCAGATAACTAATGACAGGATGAGAGGGAATGGCCACAAGTTGCACCAAGGGAGATTTAGATTAGGTATAAGGAAAATCTTTTTCTCTCAAAGAGTGGTCAGGCACTGGAATGGCCTGCCTAGGGAGGTGGCAGTCACCATCCCTGGCGCTGTTCAAGAAGCGTTTGGATGAAGTGCTATGGGATATGATTTAGTAGCTTAGCGGGTAGGGATGGTGATAGGAGGACGGTTGGACTAGATGATCTTGTAGGTCCTTTCCAACCTAGTGTTTCTGTGATTCTATGATTCTATGATTCTATGATCTCCACCTACACAGATGAAAATACCACATGAAGAATCCTTATTTATGGACGGTTGTATAGAACAGTTTGAAAAAAAAGCCAAGGAGAAACTGGGCTTTAGATATTACCTTGAGAAAGAAATTAAATTTATAAGGCTTTTTGGAGTAAGAAGAAGTGAGGTAAATGCAGGAAAGATAAGACAAGTTAATGATACTAACAGTCTCAGTGCTCTGGAATGTTACTTTCCTTAAAAAAGGACAGTTCATGCCAAAGACTTTTAAACAAACTTCTGAAATCAGTGGGGAGTGTTTCAGTGAGGAGAGTTGCATCTAGTGATGCAGTCTATTGCAAAATATTTAAGAAAATCACACGTCTGTATTGGCATTTTCAAAGTTGGTGAGTTTTTGTTTGCTTACTTGCTTGTTCGGGTCATTGTTGGTGAATTTGCTTCTCACAGGTCACTGATACATCACTGATTATTTGTTTGCTTGACTTTTCACACTTAGCTAATGTTAATTTGATTTCTCAGGACCTTTTACAGCACATCTAATATCAAGTCATCGCCAAGGAAGAATTACTGTATTTCAAACTAATACACTTGTTTTGGCAAAGGTGCAATGTCCTTGGTATGAGTTGCTAGATTCAAACAGCTTTCAACTACCCTGCCTAGCAACACTTTGAAAAAGACCCCAGCATGCAGCAGAAATAATTCAGAAGTAATGGAGAGCAGATCTCCTGATAGGATATCTATTGTGATATTTTGTCAGAAGTGGGACACAGATTTTAATACTTGATTCAATAGCATCCATAAAATAATGAAAAGTTACTTTAAATTTATTTCATGACAGAGTACTAAAATAAACAGACAGATTTTCTTTTTGTTCATAGAAAACTCTGTTTGTTGCATAAAGTCCTGCTGAAAAATTTCAACCTTTCAAAACCTTTTTTGATTTGAACAGAATTACTCACAAAACAATATGTCACATTCTCACTGTAAAGGCAACAAAATTCAGTTGCTAATAAGCTCTATTTCTATTTTTCACTTCATAGCACCTGCAAATGAAATGTTTTATTTTGCCCTTCTATCTTTTCCTTATGTTCTTCCCTTAAATTTAGTAAAATGCAAATGTTTTAATCTTTAACACTGTTTTATCCTAGCTATTTTACACCTTCACTTTGGAATTCCTTCACTCATCTGTTGAGGTACACCCCTACCTGATGATACATGCCCCAAAAAAGCAGCGTTTTTAGATCTCTGCACTTCAAGAACCCGGGGTTGAAGTCCAACTGCTCAAAAAAGTTTCAGAATTCATATGATGTCAGTTCGTCTTCTTTAGGACATATTTGATTTTTAATTCCTGAAAGGGCAGAAAAAGAATATTTACTGCAAAGTGTCTTAGTTTCTGCCGGGTGTTATCAGCCATGTTTTCTTTCTAGAACCAAAACACAGCTTTGTAGCAGACACTGAGAGAAAGTTTCAGTTAGAAACTAAAACACAAAGTTAATATTGCTTAGGATTCATTATCTGTTCAACCTGAAAGTGATTTAGAAACCTCTAAGGCTTCTTGCCAACTTTCTGCCCCTTAGGTATTAGCTTCTGTGTTGATTCACTAAGGATGCATGAGACAGACATATTTGGGTCATTTTCAACACAGTCAAACTCACTGCTTCTGAAGTAAGCAGATCAGTTTCTAAGAAAAGGTCTTCTATAAATGCTGCCAGTGCGTATTCTACAGTTTGCTGCCTTTCCAGCCCCTTTTTTGTTGTAGGTTATGATTTTTTCTTCCGTTTGGCTTCAATTTTACCTTTCAAAAATCAGTAGGAGTTTTTGCCATGAGATCAAGACTGTAGAACAGAAGGAATAGGAACTAAATTGCAAATATTAAAATTTCAAGGACAAATCTATGTACAAACTTGCCAATGATTTTCCAAAAGAGTTCTTGACCTATTCACCTATTCACAGAATTGCTTGCTCTTTTCCAGTTTATAGTATCCTTCAATTCCTCCAGCATCGTAAGTCATAATAATGCTTGATTTGTGACACTGTGTTCATTTCTATGGCAACAAAATGCTAAGTCACAAATGCAGGATTATGGCTGTCAGCAAAATTATTCTTATCCAAGAATAAATATGCCAGATAATAAATAGCAAAGGAAACGTAGAAAATGATGGGCCAACTAAGTTGTTCTATATAGAAATGTAAAGGAATCAGTTTTAAGAGACTACTCAAGAGACCAGCAAACTAGTTGCCTAGCACTGGTTGTTTTAATAAAAGGTCAAGTAAAAATACCATTGGAATAAATAGGGAAGATTTTGTGTGTCAGGGCAGGAAGTTTTCTATTGGAAATACGATCCTTGGTAAAAATATTACTATACTTTATTAAGAGATCTTGATGTGAAAAAGACTTTAATAGAATGACTTTCTGACAGACTTTTCTGTTCTTGAAAATAATTTATCTTGATGGAATGTTCAAAATATGGTCTTCAAAGAGATGTCTGGGTACTGGATAGGTATTACTATAAACAGTTTCGTATTTGAAATTAATCCGCTGAAAAGGCTTTGATTAGCACAGGGAATACTGTCTGTCAGTGAATTCCAATTCTGTTTTTAACTCTTCTTCCTCTTTGGAGTAATTAATGTTTTATCTGGAAAGAAGTAGTAATTTCCATTCAGTTACTGCAATCACAGTCAGAAATGTTCCAGGTTTGCTTGCACAGAATCACAGAATCATAGAGTGGCCTGGGTTGGAAGGGACCCCAAGGATCATCAAGTTCCAACCCTCCTGCACAGGCAGGGCCACCAACCTCCAGATCTGGTACTAGATCAGGTTGCCCAGAGCCCCATCCAACCTGGCCTTGAACACTTCCATGGACAACGACAGGGCATCCAAACTTCTCTGGGCAGCCTCTTCCAGCACCTCACCACTCTCTCAATTATTTCAAAGGCATTTCTCTAATAAGAACTGTGTTTGAATACTTTTCTTTGTTTTCAACTTTCGCTATATGAACTCAGGTCAACATTTTAAAAGATGGAAAAGTTTTACACACAATTTCTAGTCCAGCTCTTGCATCAAGCTGACTGAAATATCTGTTAGTAGTATTCATCACCCAGCATCTTCTGGAAGTTGTTAATTGATTCTGCTTAGTGTAATGAGGGTAGCGTACAATAAGGTTTAATAGTGCAAGTGTATAATTATGGAATTAGACAATAGAAATAATATAATAATAATGGAATAGAAATAATGATGTGAAGTAAGTAGGAAACTCATTAATTTGAGAGAGTTGAAGAAGAAAGCAGTTCCAGTGTTCTACTGAATAGGAATTTGCTTATGAGAGATCAATGTATTGTAAATAAAGAAAACTTGCAATTCTATCAATAGGTATTTTTGTAATGCATAAGGAATATTGTATATCATCACCTAAGCTGAAGAAGGATGAAGTGAAATTGGAGAAGGTGCACAGAAGGGCAACCGAGAAGATTCACAAAACAGACTATGGAAGGGGAAAGACTTTTTAAGTTAAAGGATGTCAAGTGTGCATACTCAAATGGTTATACATTAGTTAGGGTGAAATTCATATTAGCTAAGCACAGACACACTAGCTGAAATACTGTTACAACAGTATCTCCTGCCATCAAAGGAGATGCACAAAAATATTCTTTGAAATAGGACAGAGGGTCAAGAAATCCAAATTGTTTTCATATGATGCTTGAGAAGCTTATGAGCAGGGTTTTATATTTAAAATAAGATATTCACTAGGAGATCAGAAATGAAATTTTGGATATATCAATACCTCAGATTCCAAAAGGAGTTTGAAAAGAGGCTGGATTACTGTTTCTTTGAAGTCTGTCTTTTCTATATAAGAAGGCCCTGAGCCTTCTGTTAGTTTCTACAGAAGTTAATTTCCTTACCAAGAATGGGTTTCTTCCTCTGTCTGTTAGCTCCACAATTAGCACTTAAAAGATTGGCTGCTGGGCATTGTCATCTTTCTCTGAAGTACTGAATTGAAAACAAATTAAATTTAGATAAAGTGCAATGATGGCCTACCAATGGTTATTCTTAGTATGCTGTCATCACACTTAATTTTGGTATGATCAGTTCATATGCTCAGGATCTAACCAGTTGTCTGCTTTGGGGTAAAGAAACAAATTCCCTCTAGATCAAATTGGAAGAAAAATTAAGATGCTCTTCCTCCCTTCTCAGTAATGTAAGGCATGTGAAGAATTAAGTGGGAGGGTCACCAAACAGAGTCCCTGCAGCTCAGGAAGCTATCAGATTAGTATGACCTTCTGCTCTCTTCCTGTATTTCTTTATAGTTGTGGATTTTCTTAATTTGGCTTTAACTTTTCTATAGGGTGTTGAGAAGTGCTATGGATTCTGTAGCAGAACACAGAGCAGAAATCGTGTAGACAGTAATCTAAGCTGAGCCTTTCTTAAAGTTTTTTATTCAGTTCAAGAACAGGACTTGGCTATCCCTGATCTTCTCCAATCTTATTTTTCTAAAGCGAGTTTATTATCTCACTACTGACCTTCTGTGACTGCAAACTCTAGAGTTATACCTAAAAGCATCATTAAATCCTCAGATACTCAACTTAAATTGCGAGTAACAGTATTGATTAATTTGAGGCTGTAATAATAGCTTTGGAATAGGACTTTCATTTAGCTATAGAAAGCACTGTATTTTATTATCAGGCCTGTGAGATTTGAGTTTTTTGTATGACACAAACTGAAGAATTCATTCCTGCTTCTTTCCTAAGTGTTATCTGTGATTCATTCTAATAGCATGTATTCCTCTTGTAAGTTAAATGACTACAGACATGAGAGACATTCCCTCCCCCCACCTCCTCCTTCCCATATTTCCCAGGAAGAACAGCTAGGAATAGGGCATATTAACCACTAGTTATAGCATGGTAACTACCTGTTTTACCTATTTCTTCAGTGAGCAGATGAGAGGCTGTCCTGCCAGTGTAGATGCCTACTATCTTCTTACTTTAATCAGGATCACTGATTAACTGGATTTCACTTATCTAACAGCAGCATCATAGATAAATGTGACAGTGATGCCCCATCTCTATTTCAGTGTGAATATTACACTTTGATCATCTTTATGGCCCTCTTCTGGATCCACTCCAAAAGCTCAATGTCTCTCATGTGGTCGGGGTGCCAAGTCTGGTTGCAATACTCCAGACGGACCCACAGGAGGGCAGAGTGGAGGGGGACAAACACCCCCCTCTCCCTGCTGGCCACCCTTCTTTTGATACAGTCCAGGATACTGTTGGCCTTCTGGAATGCAAGCTCACAATGCTGGCTCACATCAAGATTTTTGTCCACCAGGACCTCCAAGTCCTTCTTGGCAGGGCTGTTCTCAAGGACTTCTCCTCCCAGTCTATACAAAAATCTGGGATTAGTGCGACCCATGTGCAGCACCTGGTGCTTTGCCTTGTTGAACCTCGTTAAGCTCATGTGGGCCCACTTCTCATGCTTGTACAGGTCCCTGGATGGCATTCCTTCCTTCTATTGTATCAACTGCAACACTCACCTTAGTGTCACCAAAGTTGCGGAGGGTGCACTCAACCTCGCTGTCCAGGTCACTGATAAAGATTTTGAAAAGCACTTGTTCCTAGACTGACCCCTGGGGGAAATCACTCGTTGCCGGCCTCTACTTGGACATAGATCTGTTGACCACAACCCTCTGGCTGTGATCATCCAACCAATTCAGAGAATCATAGAATCACCAAGGTTGGAAAAGACCTCCAAGATCATCTAGTCCAACCGCCCATCTACCACTGAGATTACATGCTAAATCACATCCCTCAATTCCACATCCAGATATACCTTGAACACCTCCAGGGTTGGTGACTCCACCAACTCCCTCGGCAGCCTGTTCCAGTACCTGACCACTCTCTCAGAGAAGAATATTTTCCTAATATCTAACCTGAAACTCCCCTGGCACAACTTTTCTCTAGTCCTATCACTAGCTACCTGGAAGAAGAGGCTGACCCCCACCTCACCACAGCCTCCTTTCAGGTACCTGTAGAGTGCAATAAGGTCTCCCCTGAGCCTCCTCTTCTGCAGACTAAACAACCCCAGCTCCCTCAGCTGCTCCTCATAACACTTGCTGTCCAGTCCCCTCCCCAGCTTTGTTGTCTTCCTCTGGACATGCTCCAGGGCCTCAGCGTCTTTCTTGTAGAGAGGGGCCCAAGACTGAACACAGTACTTAAGGCCTCACTAGAGCTGAGTACAGCGGGACGATCACCTCCCTGTTCCTGCTGGCCACACTATTTCTGATGCAGGTCAGGATGCCATTGGCCTTCTTGGCCACCTGGGTGTACTGCCAGCTCATGTACAACCATGCATCAACCAACATCCCCAGATCCTTTTCCTCAGCACAATCTTCCAGCCACTCTGCCCCAAGCCTCTAGTGTTGCATGGGGTTGTTGTGACCAAAGTGCAGGACCTGGCACTTGGCCTTGTTGAACCTCATCCCATCAGCCTCAGCCCAGCCCAGCAGTCCAGCCTGTCTAGATCTCTCTATATGGCCTTCCTACTCTCAGGCAGAGGTGTCATCTGCAAACATACTGAGAGTGTACTCAATCCCCTTATCCATATCATTATTAAAGATATTAAACATGGTGGGCCCCAGTACTGACTCCTGGGAAACACCACTTGTGATCAGACACCAGCTGGATTTGACTCCATTAACCGCCACACTCTGGACCCAGCCCTCCAGCCAGTTTTTTACCCAGCAGAGTGTACTTGTCCATACCATGGGCTGCCAGCTTCCTCAGGAGAATACTGTGGGAGACAGTGTGAAAAGCTTTGCTAAAGTCCAAGTAGACCACATCAACAGCCTTTCCCTTGCCCACCGGCTGGGTCACCTGGTCATAGAAGGAGATGAGGATGGTCAAGCAGGATCTGCCTTTCATGAACTGAAGGGGAACAGGCTGGCTGAGCCTGATCCCCCTGTTGTCCAGCACATGCCTTGTGATCTCATGCAAAACCATCTGTTCCATAACCTTTCCTGGCACCGAGGTCAAGCTGACAAGCCTGCAGTTCCCCTTCTGACCCTTCGTGTGTCAGGAAGATATCTTCCGCACACTCTAGAAATCTCCTAGACTGCTTCCTCTCTGCCGCATTATACTTTCAGCATGTATCAGGGAAGTTGAGCTCCCCCATGAGAACAAGGGCTGCTGACCATGCAGCTTCTGCCAGCTGCTCATAANCAAGCAGGATCTGCCTTTCATGAACTGAAGGGGAACAGGCTGGCTGAGCCTGATCCCCCTGTTGTCCAGCACATGCCTTGTGATCTCATGCAAAACCATCTGTTCCATAACCTTTCCTGGCACCGAGGTCAAGCTGACAAGCCTGCAGTTCCCCTTCTGACCCTTCGTGTGTCAGGAAGATATCTTCCGCACACTCTAGAAATCTCCTAGACTGCTTCCTCTCTGCCGCATTATACTTTCAGCATGTATCAGGGAAGCTGAGCTCCCCCATGAGAACAAGGGCTGCTGACCATGCAGCTTCTGCCAGCTGCTCATAAAATGCCTTGTCCATCTCTTCATCCAGGTTAGGTGGTCTCTAATAGACTCCCACCAGGATATGAGCCCTGTTGGCCTTTCCCCTGATCCTTACCTATAGAGACTCAACCTTGTCATTCCCAGCGCTGAGCTCAAAAACATCAAAACACTCCCTAACATAGAGAGCCATGCCACCACCTCTCCTTCCTTGCCTATCCCTTCTGAAGAGCTGACAGGCATCCATTGCAGCATTCCAGTCACGAAGTGACCCCACCATATTTCAGTTGTGGCAACTAGGTCATTCATTATCCACTGAATAATCCAGTCTTCGAATCCATATCTCTCCAATTTAGAGATAAGGATGCGATGTGGGGCCATATCAAAGGCCTTGCAGAAGTCCAGATAGATGACGTCAGCTGCTCTTCCTTTGCCTACTGATATCCATCATAGAAGGCCACCAGATTGGTCAGGTACGATCTGCTCTTGGTGAAGCCATGCTGGCTGCCTCCGGTCATCTCTTCATCTTGGATGTGTCTTAACATAGCTTCCATAGTTTGCCATGAATTTTTGAATATGATGGAGAGTGGCTTGGCAACTTCATCAACCACTTCTTTCAGGACCCAAGGATGCATGCTGTCTGGCCACATAGACTTGTACATGTACAGTCTCATGAGATGGTCTTGGACTTGCTCTTCTCTTACAGTGGGAGGGATTTTTCTCCCCTAGCCCCCACCTATAGATTCAGGGATGTGAGAAACATGAGAATCCTAACTGCCAGTGAAGACTGAGGCAAAGAACTCTTTAAGTACCTCAGCCTTCTCTGTATCTGTTGCTGACATTTCTCCCTTCTCATTTATCAGAGGGTATACACACTCCTTGATCTTTCTCATCCAACCAATATATGTGTAGAATCCCTTCTGGTTATTTTTTATATCCCTTGCCAAGTTCAGTTCCATCTTTGCCTTGAGTTTCCTGATCCTGTATCTGCATATCCAGATGGTATCCCTGTATTCCTCCCAGGTCACCCCGTCACTGCAAAGAAGAAATAAAGAAGCATTTTTTACTCACATTTCTATTCAAATAAACAACAACAACAAAGTCTCCTTATCTTTCAAGAGAAAATATTCTAGTGAATACCAAAGATTTTCAAGATTTCTAAATGACCTATGAAAAATGTTAAGTACTCTGACTGATATGTGAGAAACCATGCTATGAAGAAGTGACTGGTTCAACAGACGATGCTTTGTGTTTAAAAAGCTAAGTAATAATGCCCAGAAGCAAGAATGCCTCTTAAGTCGCCAGCACTTCTTTGCAACTTAAAAGGTGGAACTTACGGACATGTAATACACATACATTCAGCAAGATTTGCAGAGTGTGTGAAGTTAAATTTTTACCTAAATGAATACATGAAAAAGATCTAAATAAGAACTTTAATTAATCCTATGTCTTAATAAAAGAAATGATCTCTGAAAATAAATTTCAAAATGTTTTACAAAGCTCAATCATTCTAGTGTCTCAGAAACATCTAAAATGAATGTATTGTAACTGGGCCAGAACTACAAACTACAGTCCAAATCCAGACATCTTTAAAACTCAGATATGATCACATCCAAGGTTTTGGATCAGCTCATTACAAGACAGCTGCACAATCTGGGCTCTGATGCAGTAACTTCCTCAGGGTTTGCAGTATCCAGATGTTTGGTAGGGAGTGTTCCTTACTCGGACCATTTGTTTGGGTTTTGTCTTACATTGCTTTATATTCTCACGTTTTAATTTTTGTCTTACATCTGACACATTTTTGAGACAGTATAATTTGTGCTGACTGTATCTGAAACTCTAAGATTCCTTTATTCCTGACTTTTTCATATTTAATTGAAACACAGGATAAACATGACACTGTATGGAGGCAAAGCTGTGTTAATTCATTGTGGGATTTTACTATTGAATTTTGGAGTGATCCAATTAATTGCCTTTGGGGCTAGAAATCTTTATGTGATTGCTACTACCTTGTAAAACAAGTTAAGCAAACCATTGTAAATTTAAGTTATAGAGCCCAAATATTTTTCAAATGTGAGACTTCAATTTGAAGTTCTATCTCACTGCACAGTTGTGTTAGTTTCATACTGAAGTTAAAAAGATGTCATTTGGATAAAAAAAAACTAAGATAAGCTGTTGTCAAAACCAGAATAATCTAGATAATGTAGACCACACAGTTTGTCACACACTGGCAAATTTAGCATTTTCATTTATTGTTATGAAGTTACTTTTCCTCCTTTTGGAATTGCTTGACTCCAACATGTCAGCTGCACTCCCCATTTGTGACTGATTTGTTGCTTCCTTTACACATGAAAATCATTCCAATAAGCTGAAAAGTGTGATTGTACTTGAATGTCTACCTTCTCCGAATTGTTCAGGGAAATAAGCCTGGAAGGGTAAGTCCTCATGATTTAAGCTTATGATATCACTGAAGTAAGTACCTTCACCACAGCAGAGTACACTTCAAAGAGCTTTATTTTGTTGAATGAAATTAAGCCCAGAGGACAATAACATAAACAGATTTCTTTGTCAATTTGCCTAATTTAGAAAACAAGCATACTGTTATGGTAAGTACATTTAACTAAAAGAGTGAATGTTCTACTAACCCTCTATAGCAGATTTTGCTGTGTACATTCTAAACCTTCATCTAGGAGGGGCTGTATTTGGAAAGAATTTCTTCTGTGGCATCTAGACAAGAAGAGAAACTGAATTCCCAGCCTCGTAAACATACTTCTATTATGCAGAAGTGTACTGCAGGTGGTGACCATCCTGAGGCAGAGCTGGAAGATGTGACACTTCTGCATTTCCTCCCTCCTAGAAAGCCATGGGCTGTAAAACGGTGTGTGTTGGGGTGGGGAGGGCAGGGCTGTTCTTTGCATGTCTCCCGTGCCCTACGATCAGTGCTCAATTGGAGCAAGCTATGCTCAGTGAGTATGACTTCATTAACAGGGGACAGTTTCAACATGTGAGGCTAGGAGGAGCAATGCTTTCTGTGTCACTAGGATGTTGACAAAGCTGAGCCTGAGCTGCACAAAAACAGTGTGCAAAGAAACGTTTGGCATCAGACTAGCAATTGGGTTCCAACAGTTTAGTTGCTCAAGTCCGGTGAGGCTCTGCAGCCAAAATTGCAGTGCTCTGACTTCTCACTTTATAGAGCCCACTTTTATATTAGGTATCAATCTGTGTTCCGTTTAACCTACTTCACAGTATATTAGTAGGAGCTACGTGAAACATTCTGCAGAGGCACAAATATTTGCTTATAAAAATCTATTAAAAGAGAGTATGAGATGCATGCTTTTGTTTGAAAAAAAAAAAAGAAAATTTTCAGGAGCTGAGCAGGACTTTCAGCTTCGGCAACTCAGGATAGTGAGAAAGTATATATAGTGGCAAAGCTCCTCCTGAGCTGTCTAATAATAAGAATTTTAAAAGAAGGGCTCAGAGGCCAATTTGTGTGCCCTCTTTACTGTCAATGGAATACTATTTTATTCCATAACTAGCCAGAATACTATTTTATTTCGTAACTAGTCTTATTCAGCTCTGAGAGGGTATTTACATGATAAATCACTGTTCAAAGATGAATCACTGTTCAAAATACGTAAGCAAAGCAAAATTAGATCACAAAGCAGAGTCTTCACAGTTTTGAAGAATCCAAAGTAAGTGGCCTTATGATGGGCCAAGGAGTTTCTAGTCTTTTTTTAGAGCTCTGTTAGTCTAATTTTTCTCAACAAACAGGGCTCAGTCTCTGGCATTCAGCAACAATGTCAGGGATTGTACAGAGTGTACTTCCAGCTCCAGAGGAGAAATAGGAGGCTCCTCTTTTTCTTTCTTTATGGTTCTCCTTTAAAGAATGCCTCTAGTGCATCTGGCAATCTCCATTCACCTACATGTAGGGGCAGAAGCATGCCATATTTCTTCACCTTCTTTTTCCTGGCAACCTGCTCAATAAGAGTTTTTGTACTCCCTTTAGCAAATAAGAAAGATCAAAGGTGACATTTTGCTTATTTTTTAAATTAAATTTTAACTCTTGTAATAATAAATGTTGAACATTTTGCAGAACAATCAGATATGCATAAGTTAGTGCTATGAAAAGAGGATCCTTTCTTTTCCTGAAACATGAGAGTTACACACAAAGGAAGGATGGAGAATTGCTTTGGGTGGTACCATGGAGTAGAATTGGGAGTAGGGGAGTCAGACGGTAATGAGAAATCAACATAGGCTGAGCAATCAGAAAAAGTTCTTAATGAGTTAGCAACCCAAGAGACAGAGGGAAAACCCTGTCATATGGAATGCTGAACATTTCATGTTTAATGTTAGACTGCAAAATGCATTGAATGAGGGAATAATCCTGCTCTGGCAGAGGGAGGTACTTATAATGCAACTAATAATTTCGTGGCCAAATTTTCTGCTAGCATAAATAAGTCAAACTCTGCTGAAGTCAAAGGAGACCCACCCTTTCATGCCAACAAAGGATATAGTCTTCCCTGCTACTCTGAATGTAGCACAGTTTTGAATGGGGATCATTAATCCCCATGAAGCAGAGGCCTGTGTCAGTACTTGGCTTTCCAGGAAGGATTCTTTTTATTTTTCTTTTCTTTTTTTCCTTCTTCTTACTCTCTTTTTCTTTTCCTTCCTTTTTTTTATTTTTTTTCTCTTTTTTTTCCTGCTTTCTTACTATTATGAAAGCCTGAATGAGAAAAAACAAACTGCAGCGTACTTTCCTTAACTTCCAACATGGGGTGTCTGCTGACCTTAATAGCAATCTTCATCCCAGCTATGTCTCTTGAGGCTGTATGATTTTTTCAAATCAGTAACTGCCAAAGAGAATTTAATTCAACTTAACCTTTTATTTTTTAATGGAGTTGACACAGCTCAAGGCATAAAACAAGGAACAAACCTTCTATGAACATACAAGTTTCGAAAACACCATTTTCTTTTTTCTTTTTTATTAATGGCTTTCTCCCTTACTACTTATTACCTAGTTTAAACAGCTTTCTTCCCTCTTTCTTTCCTCTGTTTCCACCAACTTCATTCCAATAAATAATAGGCTCAAATGTGGGTTTAAGATGTATCCTGGGAGATCATCTAACCTTGCACTTTCAGACCTCCAAGTTTCACATGCCTAGCAGCAATTCACAATTCATTTGTTCTTCTTGCTAGCTCCTTTGCAAGGCTTGAGGGAATTAGCAAGACTTACTAGCAATTGCAGTGGAGAATTTTGCAGCCAGGAATGAACGTTGCTGTCATCAGGTAAACAAAATCTGATGTGCTTTAGTCAGAAATAAAAATTAAACCAGCATAAACCTGCTGGACTCTGACCCTAATCTTTTTACAATTCCCATAAGAATTTAATTGACTAGGCCCAGACAGAGCATTGTCTAAAACCCCAAAGGAAAAGAACTAAGTGTGACTCAGTGCATTATGCAGGCAGAGGCAACACATAATTTTTATATGCATATTAGAATATCTTTAACTCCAGGTTTGGGATCTGAATGGGCTTGAATCTTCTGCCTGTTTTCTTCCAGCCTAAGTCTGATCACCATGCATAAGAAATTAACAGAAATCTTGGCACCAAGACCAGTGGAAACAGGCCTAAGTGCCTTGCAGAGATAGCATCTCAGTTGATCTGGTCTAATCCTTACTCTGAGATGATAAACCTTATTCTGCCTAATTGTAAGCCCACGCCACTTCAAAATGATTAATTCCTTCTTCTTTTTCTTCTTCTTCTTAGGAAAAAGCATTTTACTGGCTCTTTAGAAGTAAAAACTTCTGCTTTTATTGAAGAATGTAGAGAACAAATCAGTCCATAGTGCTTTCCATTTGCCTTATGATATAGATGCTGAAATCACAATGTATTGAAAGGACACTTCTCAAAGTAGCTACAGGGGTGGCTTCTGTGAGAGGAATCCAGAAGCTGCCCAATTTTAGATAAGAGTCAGTTCCAGTCAGCTGGAAAAAAGATCTGCTGCTAAGGAACATTGTTTGAGCCTCTGTTTAATGAAGGGAGAAAACCGCTGCTCAGCATCAGCTATGTAGAGTGAGAAAATGTGAGAGAAACAGCTCTGAAGACACGAAGGTCAAGGCAGAGGAGGGTAGGAGGTGCTCTGGGAGTGGAGCAGAAGTTCTCTGTAGCTCAGGAGAGGCCCATGGCGGAGGCTCAGGCTGTTCCCCTGCAGTCCATGGGCACCACATGGAACAGATCTCCATGTGCAGTCCATATGGAGAGGATCTCGTGGTGAAGCAGGAAGTCTAGGGGAGCTGCCACCCGTGGGGACCCATGCTGGAGTAGTGTAGTCCTGAGGGAGGGGTCCCATGGTACAGAGCCATGTTGGAGCAGTGCCTGGAGAGCTGCAGCCTGTGGGAAGCCCACATAGGATCAGTTTGGCAAGGATGGCATCCTGTGGGAGGGACCCCATGTGGAGCAGGGGCAGAGAGTGACCATGGAGGAGAGGCACAGACAAAGCCTTATGGTTTGACTGCAGCCCCATTCCCCATTCCCCTGGACTGCTCAGGGAGAGGAGATAGATGAAGGTGGGGTTACGGTGGGAAGGTGTTTTTAATTTTAGTTCTCAGTAATCTACCATGTTATTAATTAGCAATAAATTAATCTTCCCAAATGGAGTCTGTTTTGCCTGTGATGCTAATTGGTGCACAATCCCCCTGTCCTTATCTCAGCCTTTGAATTTATTTCCTGCCTATTCTGCTGACAAGAGGGAATGAGAGAGCAGCTGTGTGGTGCTCAGCTGCCTGTCATCATTAAACTGCAGCAGTGGCCATCCACTCTGATTGGAATAAACTGGTTCAAACATCTGTCTGTTTGGAGACACAACCTGGTATTCTTGAATAACACTGCATGTTTTTTGTTCAGTGTGATTGTGCAGCTGGCAAGAACTTTCTGGACATGTGCAGGATAATGTGATTCTTGTGATGCACATAGTAAAAGTTTTCTCGGTTTTGTCACTATCAGAAGCAGAGATCAAAGTATTGATCACAACCATGCTTTATTAGGGGGAAAGTAATGTTTATCATTACGACTTCCAGTAACTCCTCCACAAATGTAATGAAAGAATATTTACCAAACAGTTTCTGCCACCTGTCACACAACAGAATAGATAGCTAATATAACAGCTAATATAACACATAGATAGCTAATATAATAGATAATAATTTTCAGGCTCAAGAAATAGCTATTAGTTGGCATTCTTCAAAAGACTTTTTTCAAAATAACCTTTCCCACCACTACCAGACCCTGCTAGAAAAACAAAATAAGTGTGCTTCCAGTGCAGACCCATGAGAAGAAACATAGGGGAGGCTTTTAAAATTTGTAGTTACTACTCTTATTTTGTTGTAGAAGATCATGATAGAGCAGTTAGAGTAATGCCTTTAACCTTTAAACAACACCTGCCTCCAGATTGCACATATCCATACAGTTTGGGTGCTGATGACGCAAGCTCTGTAATGTGCTCACCTGGTGGCAACTCACCCAATCAACTCACCTAAATGGTTGCCAGGTGGGGCCTTTCTGTCCCCCAGATGACTCACTAATACCACAGATATGTGATAAAGGCAATAGTTTTGCAGGATGTCCATAGAGTTCAAGGCACACATATGCCAAGGTGAAGAACACTATAAAAATCTCAGTGTTATTCTTCAGATTCATTCTTCTTCTGTTGTCCGTGAAACAGTTGCAACATCCTTATCAGTAAAATCACAGGACGACACTTTATAAGCTGGACAAAAAAAGTAACCATACAACTCATCTGGTTCTCTTACAATGGTAGTGCTGGTTGGTTGGATCTCTGTCTGAATTTTCCCTGCAGAGAACTCAGCAACAATTTTGCAATTTGGCATTTGGCTGAGTTTTTCCTAATAGCCCAGGCTGCAAAATGTCGTTTTCTTTCTTCTTGTAATCTTCAACATATTTAGCTTTTTTTTTTTTTTTTTTCTGTCATCATCTGTACACCAGGCTGTTCAGCCTGTAGCTTCCTGATTCTGACAGAGGTGGAGTTCTGTGTAATCTGGGAAAAGATTCCTATTCAAAACATCAAAACACTCACAAACCTTGTAACCCTTCTCCACAGCCTTGTTCAGTTCTTAGTTCCACCAGATACCCACAAGGACTCCTTCTTCATTGTTGTGAGTGCCAAGGGCCTGGTTGCTTTCAGCACAAGTGCAGCATCAGGGAAACATTAACTTGCCATAGCTTACCCTCATAGGAATCACAAGATGAGAATGTCTTTACTTTGATCATCCTAAAGTTTCAAAAATAACTTCTGGATCCCAAAAGGCTATGCTTGGTTTTGCTGATGAAGTGATAGAAGCTAACAAAATCATACTAACATATCTTTTCTTCAATGTCTGCTTTGTAACACAAGTAGTACTTGTCCCGCTGCTGAAATTCATATCTTTGGGTATCAGCTAAGAACTCTTCAAGCTCCCTATTTAATTCTGTTGGAGTGGCACACTCATAGTGGCTCCCTTATTGTTCTGATTGTTAAAATCTGATCACCTTAGATGTTCCATATTTTGTTGTGTCAGACAAATATTCAAATATGGCCCCTGCCAGGCATTTTCATAGTAGCATTTGATACAATCATGGAAAAAGCACCCACTACATTTAAAACCTGTCAGCTCTGTATCAATGACCACATAGCCAACCAAGAAATAAGACTCTCTTTGAAACTCAATATCTCATAATACATGGCAGATTTGTCTTTTTTCCTTTTTGGCTACATGCATAAGCCAAAGGAGGCTGGAGACCGACCCCACAGAAAGAAGTCTGGAGGTTTTGGTTGGCAACAAGCTGAACATGAGCCAGTAGGGTGCCCTGGTATCCAAAAGGGCCAACTGTACCCTGGGGTGATTCAGGCCCAGCTCTGCCAGCTAGGCAAGAGAAGGGATTGACCTACTCTGCTCTGCGCTGGTGCAGCCTCACTTCAAGCACTGTGTGCAGTTCTGGGTATCACAATGTAAGAAGGACGTAACACTATTAGAGTATACAAAGGAGGGCAATGAAAATGGGGAAGGGTCTGGAGGGCAAGGTGTATGAGGAACAGCTAAGATCCCTTGGTTAGTTCAGCCCAAAGCAGAGGAGGCTGAGGGGAGGCTCCATGGTGGCCTACAGCTTCCTCAGGAGGGAAGTGGAGGGACAGGCACTGATCTCTGCTCTCTGGTGACAGCAACAGGACTCAAGGAAACAGCAGGGAGCTGCACAAGGGGAGGGTCAGGTGGGGTGTTTGGAAAAGGTTCTTCACCAGAGGGTGGTCAGGCATGGAACAGGCTCCCCAGAGCAATGGTCATGGCACCAAGCTGCTGGAGTTCAAGAAGTGTTTGGAGAAAGCTCTCAGACATAGGGTTTGAGTTTGGGATGGTCCTGTTTGGAGCCGGGAGCTGGATTCAATGATCATTGTGAGTCTCTTTCATCTCAGGATATTCTATGATTTTATAGTTGAGCAGAGGAAACTGAATACCTCTTTTTCCTCTGAAGATGGCTGTCTGGAGGGAGGAAAGGAATTGTATTAGTTTTAAGGGACGTAAACTGATATCTGAACATACAAGTATAGGCCAGTATAGCGTTCTGGAAGGGATCCCTACGGTGATAAACCTTCACACTTTCACTGTCCTCTTTCTCATAGAATGTGAAACAGGCTATCCTCATAAGCTCCTTCATGTACGACTGGCAGACTTCCCTCAAAAGTTTTACATTTTGTTGGAAGGAATAACACTGTTTTTTTTTGTTTTTTTTTGGTTTTTTTTTGGCAAGTCAAAAATCTTCTCCTGATTAGTTTTTTGCCATACTAAAAACTGGACTTCAAGCATTATGTTGTCCACCCCATGATATTCTACTAGTGAAAGAGTGTCCACATAAACTTTGATTTTTCAGCAGGTTGAAAAAATAGAGGAAATAATCTTTGCATCATGATACTCAGATTTTGGGAAGGCTGCATAATTTCATGGGCAAATAGAGTACATTTGTACTGGTTTTCTACACAGGCCTTACACTTCTCAGAAGTCATAGCCAAACACTCAATTTGTTTTTATTTTAAGAGCCAAGGTCTTGTGCGTCTCTGCACAGCAGCTTGCAGCTAGGGTGCCATATCCATGTCCCCAGGCTAAATGAGACAAGCAGAGCTGTCAATATTTACAGCTATGAGCATACTTGTACAATGTATGGCAAAGCTCACAAAAGTTTCTAAACCTAAATACCTTCCTGACATCCTTAATACCATAATAATGTTCATCCTATACAAGAAGGAATCAGGTCATGGAATATCTGAAGTATCTTCCAACCCCTTCACCACTCAAATAGGAGTATGACACATATTTTAACACTCAGCACATCTCAAACAAGGGGATGTCATTTGGAATGACCTTCCCATGCACTGACCACCACAGATCATCATGTAGATCTTTTGCTGTATTTAACAATTGCACATCTGTCAGGTTCCTCTTGGCTATAAGCACTGTGAGGATCCCAGCAAAACAAACATTATTGTCTCTGTTACCTAGAGCAATTAAATAGCTCTGCATTTGTCTGTAATTTTGGACTGGGGGCAGACCGTAGAGTTCTGTGTACTCTACATCAAGTGGCTTTCACAGTCAAGACAGTTGGGCAAAAAGTTACCAAAACACAGGTCTCTCTTACTTTTCAGGAGAGTACCGATGCAATCTAAAATTTTTGCAGCATCCATGTGAGCCACCAGGCAGTCTAATGCCTCCTCCACCATCCCTGCTACATTGTGATAGGGGTGGGAGTTAAAGCTTAGCTTTCAAATGTCCCTTCATTTAGCTTTCCTAATCAGCATTCTTTGCTCTAACAGTTTCCTCTGTTTTGCTGGCCTGTAAGTCAGTATCCCAACACAGATAGCCCCACCATTTTTTTATCACCACCATTCTGCCTTCTACTTCTCTGTGCTCAAAAACAGCCATGACCTTTGCCTGCTAAAACCATTTGTTTACTGTTACATCCACACAAAAAGAAAAACAAAAATTCTGGTTCAGCTGCACTAATTAACACCCTTGTTTGTAACTCTGTTTTGTTTCAATATCCTTTGAACAATAACCACAGCCTTATCAGCACAGTTAGCACTTCTGTGACCACCTCCCCAGCTTTTGACAGCCATCATGCCACCACTTACCTTGTTACCAGCAGCAGCCTGCTGGCTGCTCCTCTCTATCAGACAACAAATCATGATCCTTCAACTCTGCCAAACCACCATTGCTCTTACTGACTTCTTGCCCTTCCTGCTGCAGCCGTGGTCTCTGAGAGCATGGATCTGTGTCCCAAAGCCTTGGTCTTGCTGCTTATGTAGTAATCCAGACAGTCTAACAGGACAACCATACTCAGTCCTCAGCCTCTTATTTGCAACATTGACCTAAGGATATGGAGACTCGTAGAGCACCAGCCAGCTCCCTATAATGGCATTGTAGGTAGCTGCAAAACCGCCTACAACCACATGGAAAGTGAGCTCTGCCCACCAGCTCAAAATCCAGTTTGTGATTCACAGTCCCATTGGCCAGTTCTTCTTGTTTGCCTGTTTTGAGGGGGAGATCACCTTCACGTCTTTTCCTTATTGCCCCTGAATGCATGATCCTCTGAAGTTGGCATTTTGCTCTTGTATTCTTCTTTTGCAGACAGTGTTACCTGTGTTTTGCAGCACCATGAAAAGCCCTAAGCCTGCCCCCGTAACCCTGCATAGCAGACATATTAAGCTGAGCCATGACATGGGGCCTCAACACCCAGTGCACGTGACTGGTTCCGTCTTCAGATGTTTTGCTGTCTGCACTGTAGGCCCCTTGGAGAGCTTCCAAGGAGGGGGCCACAGCACTCAGACCTCTCCAGCCTTCTGGTGTCCTTTAGCACTTTTGAAGTCATCTCCCAGCCAGACAGACACATGGGCCTTGTTCTGCAGTCTGGTCAAGGGTGAGACCCTGGTTTGACATTTTATATCCATTTAATTACTTACCATTCACGTTTAAACTTTATTTATTTATTCTCTTAGCTCTTATTAAATAATGCTTTATCCTTTTTATAATTCTGTTTTCCTGGATTATCTACATGTTTCTTTTTCTATATTTTTATATGTGTTTATATATAACACTGTATAAATAAGTGTAAAATTTTGTTTATTCATTTATACATACATGTTTCTGCATCTGCCTATACTATAGATACATATATATACTTTTAAATCTGAGTACTTTCTCAAGCAACACAGGGCTGACTTAGAACTTGTGAGTATGACAGCATCAAGAAATGGCCTCCAGCCAATCCCGGTGCAGTACGAAAACAGATGGGTTGTTGTGTTTAACTAGATATACCATAAAATGTAAGAAAGCACATGGCTTTACTGTAACTGTTCAGGTACTTTCAGGTCCCTTTGCATCATGTGGTGACCGCATCCTAGCTCCTGGAATTAGGTGTTGATTTTGTGGAACTTGCCAGACACACGAATCGACACTTTTTTTTTTAATTCTTTTATTATTTTTTTTTAAGTTTGGAACAAGGGGGAAAAAAAGAGCTGATGTGAATAAGCAAATAATATCTCTCCCAAATGTTCTGTAGCCTGAGAAAAAATGGGGTGTATATGTTGAAACTGCCTCCAGGCAGCTTCACGTTTTAGGATTGGCACTTATATAACTGATCATACTAGGCCTTACTGAATTTGGCAGCCGTATGGGGGTTATGTTTTTCACATGGATGAACTGTTCTCGTACAATTTCTCCAATGTATTAAGCACAAACAGGCTTTTCTTCAACATCAAGCATGCAGGTCTCCTCTCTCCCTTTCTCACTCTTCCCTCCCCCTGCCATCCTCCTAACAACAAATGAGGTTATTGTGGCCATGACGGCAGTGGAGTGGATTCTGTCCAAAAAATAAAAAAATAAAAAAAATTCTGTAATTCTGATAGCATGGAGCAATAGGGCAATGGAGAGAAGTAAAATCACTTTGGGCTGGGTTGCAGCCCACACAACCATGCCAGACAGGGAATGCATGAGGATATTTCCCCCGTGCTCATATACTCCATAGATCAGCAATGGCTGCAGTCCCTGAGGATCAGCCGTGCCCCAGTATGAAGAGCTGAAATCCCTTACAAGGCAGAGGCAATACTGCAGGGCCTGGTGAGCTCTGCCCTGCACCTACCAGCATGGCACATGGGAACAGCTCTGTGTCCGGGAAGGGGAAAAGCCAACGGAGCGGGACTGAAAGGCCTTTCCCTTCATCCCAGGACCCAACAGGTATAACACAGGTGAAATATTGGTGATGTGCTGTGAGCGGCTGTAAATGTTCGGCCCATCTTTTGACTATTTTTTGGTTTGTTTTCCAAGCACTTCCGTAGTTCTCCCTATTTGAGCAGCTCAGGAATAAATGAAGACTTTCTGAAATTCTGAGAAAATGGAAACTTTAATTACTGTTACAGCTTTGGAGAGGGATCTTTTACCAAAAAAAAAATATATATATATATATATAGTTATTGTAGGAAGAAAGGGAAACTGGTGCATTCATTTTCCAAAATAAGGGCAGTAGACTAGACATTACAAAATGGATTTCCTGTTTTTTTTTTTCCTTGTTTTTTGTTTTGTTTTGTTTCATTGAGATGCTTTCAGGAGCACAAATTGGGAGAGCAATGATATGTCAATTAGCCATTGTTTCTGAATTAAGAGTTAATAAGAGATAATAAAACCTACATATTACTTGTGAGTTAACACGGGCAGTGAAAACTTGATAGCTCCACCTGGAATTGCCCCTCAGATTTTCAATTCTATTATTTCAGTACCCCAGCATGCATGAATGAAATTTTGGATCTACGGATATTTTGCTTTGGTTATATTTGGTCTTATTTTTCTCATTTATTAAATTTTGATATTCCCTGCTAGATTTCTTATGTCTGCTTTCATTAAACCTCGTAGTTCAATGTAACATCTACTTAAATGTGATGATTTTACTTTCTGCTTTCATGCTAACAGCAATATTTACTTTGAAGGCAGATTTTGCCCATGTTTTCTGATTCTGGGGGATTAAGGTACCAATCTAGTTTTTAACATATGAGGAATCTATTTTACTAAATACTGCAACCATTTTACATGGCTCTCTGGATGCAGGACTTCCCCAAAATCCTAGGAAATGGAGACTGCTACTGTTTATTAATTACAGATGAACAATGAACTACTTATTACAAGTGACTATCGGCAAGGGGAAGTATAAATATTGTTGCAAGTCCTACACTGTGCCATCTGCTATTCTAAAAGAGGTCTCGAAATTGCCCTTAAAGTGGTGTTAGAGGAGCAGGCACATTCAAACCCCAGCCTGGCTTGCCTTCAAAACTTGAACTTTGTTTGTTTGCTACCACAAAGATAGCTCTGTAGTAAACCGTATCTTCCAGGTACTCAATAGTGTGCTTTAACTCTAAGTACCAAAGTAATGGGAGAGGTTTAAAATGTAACAGCAGGGAAACAGTGGTGAATTAATTAGTTGATTTTCAGAGATGCTGAGCTAGCCGAGCTACAATAGGCATTTATTTCTGTACTTCTGAAAATCAGAGTATAAATGGTGAAGAAATGAAACAGCAGTTTTAAAGAACATCTGAATGCTAAATGAACATAGGAAGACACTTCCTAAAAAAGCCCCATGCAGTTGTGCTTAAATAAAACTGTTCCTTGCTGAATAGTGGATATTCCCCATAGGACATACTAGCAGGATGATGTAAAGTAGTTCGGGTGTGGGAGGCCATACCATGAAGCACAGGAAATAGTTGAAATCTTTTGATATGTTTATAATGCTAAGTAAATGGGAAATGGCTACAGTTGAGGTTGCCAGCCGCTTCACAGTCATTTTTACTGGCAGATGGTCACTTTTCACTGTCAACATTTCTCTGAAATTGCATACACAAGCAAGGTATGCGGACAAGTTCTCTTGCTAGTGTTAAGGATATGCTCTTAAAGCAAGTTGCTTTCAATTTAAAAGTTTTCCTTTGTCATTCCTCATCTCCTCTGTGAGGCTCTGGAATACTCCACACACACTGTAAATATGGTTTAAACATGGTGGATTTTTCCTTCCACCAGTGAGCTTGGATACTCTTTACTGTACAGCACATGCTTTTAAAACAGCCTGCAATAGAAGCCATGATAATCTTGGAGGGCAATTCTGTCTCCTTTTTCTGCATTGTAAAGATAATTTTCAAACCACTCAAAATAGCAGATTTTTTTTTTCTTTTTATCATTCTCTCTCTCCCCATCCCTCATTTTCCCTATCTCTCTCTCTTTCTCTAAAAAGTTGTCATTACCCCATAGGATGCCCCCATGGAAAGGTTTGTACCTACTCTTCTGTTTTCTTGGCAAACTGGTTGCCAATGAGGCTCTTTGAAGCAGAGTAAGTCAGAGCTGTTTTAAAAGTCTCAGGATAAGGGGACACTACAACAGGAAGTTAAAAGCAATGAAAGCCTGATCCTGGAAAATCTTCATTCAGTACACTCATCTACTGCTAGAACCAGTAAGCCTGAATCAAAAGCTTAAAATTAATAATTTAGAATTCACAATTTGAATTGAAGCAAGTATTCAATTTTTTTTTTCAAATATTGCATAATATCACCTCATCTTCAACTGACCATAAAGAAAAAACAATTTAAAACCGCAAAATATGAAAGCCTGGTCAAAAAGCCTTTTTTTTTTTTTGCACTATTTGTTTTTTTTCAGTTTCATTGTTAATGTGTACCTTTTGGGCCTTATCATTCAGGCGGCTGAAAGTTCCTAACGCTATACCATGTGGCTGGTGTGTTTCACAGCTCCATTTCCCTGAGTTTCTGAGAGTGCAAAATGGTCCATCTCTGCCTACTTCAAGGGAAATCAGGGTAAGCAGCTGGTGGGAAGGGACCATACATGTCTGTGGATGTGGGAGCCTCTTCAGTCGCTAGCTAGAACCCAAAACTTAGCCTGTTCAGATAGAACTAATACATGGTGGGCTTTTAGGCAGTGTTTCCTTCTACTACATATAAAAATGTAAAATCTAATAACTTACTTGATGCATGTTAGTTTGAGAGATTTTATGCAACGTGACATTTAAGCTTAAAGCTGATGTTGAATATGCAGAAAGAGTTCTTAGGCTGAATGAAAAACAACTTTTTATTTTGGACAATTATCTTGATACTACAAACTATCAGTATTTCTAAAGATCTCTGGAACCTCAATTTATCATCTTTTTTTTATCATCTTTTTTGTCTCTTACTAAATTTATCTTGAAAGCAAGCCACTACTCATTAGTTGTGATAAATATGATTGTTGTATATTGGGAGATAAAAATGTGAGTGCTTCATGACCAAGAGAAAGAGGTAGTCTGTACCATGACATTTTGCTCTTTTAAACTGAGACTTCACATCTTGTTTAACGCCACACTAGGTACAATACAAAAAGACATGCTGCAAGGCTTGCTACAAGCATATCATAGCCCCAGACTGCATGGGTTGTCTTCCATGTCCCTTCTGCTACAACTACTGTATATGAACTAGGTGATTTGTTTCAGTTTTGTTATAAACTGTAAGCTGTACTCTAGTTCCGTTTTGTACTCTCCTTCAGAGAATGTTCTACTCCATTCCAAAACTAACTGCCAATGGGTGTGAAACAGTGATCCTGAGGTTATCAGGGTTTGAATGCTCTTTACTGTCCAGCAGCCCTTACACACTCATGGTCTAGTTTTCATCCCACAGAACATTTAAAAAAAAAAAAAAAAAAAAACTTATCTTGGAACAAATTCTTGTTGTTGGAAAGAGTGTTTCCAATCCAATCAAATCCACTGGTCTACTGTATTTCACAGGGAATTCTTGCTGATAACATGCCATTTGCTTACAAAATGGACTGTGGGGAGAGAATACTACTTCAGGATTTTAAGATCCAGGAAAAAGAGGTGATTATTAAAAAATTCTCATAGGAAAACAGTAAAATGAAATGTATGTATTGAAACCCACACTGAGTCTTTTTGAAGGTATTAAGGAAATGCTGCTTACTGCCCCTCAAAAATTACATTCTTTGTTCCAAAAGCTAGATTTGAAAATGTTCACTGTTTGCTAAAAATCAAACAACAAAACCTGATTTTCCCCACTCGAGTAGTTTAATACAGATGAGTTTATAAACCTATTTAAGTAAGGGTAAATTCCATATATATAATACAGAACTTCTTACAACAAGAATATCTTTCTTGTCATAAAGGTCATAAATGTTTGTAAGTATGACTGTAACACATAGCAACCTTCAGTATAGCAGAAAGACACCTACCCAGGCACTAAAGTTTATTCTTAATTCTCTCTTCTGTGGATTACTTACTACCAATGACAATGTAAAGCAAGATGAAATATCTGTGTGATCATTATGTATCACAGATCTCTATTTTGCTAAGCTTTGGTTTTTGTCACACACAAGCACTGAAAACCTAGGTGTGCCTTAGCTGAAGGTGGTTTCAGTCCCAGTTGATTATACATCATAAAAGAATTATTTTTGTGAGAAAATGTACTTATGCTTTGGAAGAATGCATATCAAATCTGAAACATACTTACTATACGGCTTAAAATTCAACCATTTCTTTTTTTAAGAATTACATCTGACTTGCTGAAAACAAAACAAAATAATTTTTTTAACTAGTTTACTATATTTTAAAACCACTGCTCCAAAGTCTAAAAAATAGAATCCAGGTACTCCAGAGTAAGTATTCTAGAGTTGATGGAATGAGGCTTTGCAGCAGATAGGATCTGTTCTTACAGGTAGAAGTGTTCCACCAGTGGCTGCTGTTTATATCTCCTGAACCTATGGTTTGCAACAGTTTCTGCCTCTAAAGAAAGATGTCCTATCTCTGTGTGCCTTTCTTTCCTGATCTGTGAAACAGTGATCTTTATGCTGACTGGTGCATTGAAAATTGCTAATGGAAGAACAATGCATAAAATGGTCTCTTGGTATTGGAACACATTAATTCATTTTTCACACTATTTTTTTTTTAAACTTTGTCTGGTTATTGACATATTGAAAATGTTTATCTTTTTACTTGCTTTTTTTCTACTTACTTTTGGAAAACACGAATCAGTTGGGTCCAGTTATTTTAGACATAATGATATGGACAACCAGAATAGCTTGAGAATTTTGTTCATGACAGATGCCACTTCAGCAGCACTGTGTGATACCACATTCACAAAGATGTGGGTAGAAGCAATACCTACAGCCGTACAGCACTTGAACCAAACCTGATCTACAGTTAACACCATCCTAAAAACAGCACGTTGGCTTCTGTTCCTACTATGTTTCTCTGATAAGACTATCAAAGAGAGACTGTTCATAAAATAGATTTTTTTTAAGAGTAGACACTAATCTATTAAAAAAAAATCGCAAACTGTTTAAAAAGCTATATATTGCATTTCTGTAAATTTCTAATAGATTCCTTGCTGGGCAGATTCAAATATGGTCACCTGGTGTTTTAGAAGTAGAGTTTGAAGTCATGGGAGTGTGCTACACAGAATAGATTAGTTACTGCTGATTATTTCCATGGCGAAATATTTCTATAATTTTCTGGAGTTAAACTTTTGATTAGTAAGTAAAAAACTTAAGGTTAGTTAAAAAAAAAAAAAAAAAAAAAAAAAAAAAATTTTTTTTTTTTTACAAATTTCTTTTTTTTTTCCTTTTTTTTTTTTTTTTTTTTTTTAATTGTTGGAAAAATCTTTCTATGAGAAATTCAAATTCCTGGGGATGTCAAATGTGTATCAGCGAATATGCACTGAAATATCCAATACAGTCCAAACACTTACAAACCTTTTTGTTCTATTACTTGTAAAAATATCATTTCTGTCAAGCATGTTATCCATGATTGATAAAGCTCAAAGAGAAAAAAGACAATTGAGACTTTCAAATTGTTTTCATTTAGACTGATGGGTTGTAGGCTTTTAATGTATTTTGAAGTTAATATCACTTGGCAATATAATTAAACATGTCTTTCTTGATTCATTCAGTCTGAATGATAATTTTGATTTAGCCCTGAAGGGATCAGTTCAGGAACAAGTTAAGCACCTTTTGCAATATTCGTAGTCTTTCTTAGGAAAGCGTGGAATGTTGCACGAACAAGTAGAGTCACAAAGACTTCTTATCTAGTTATATTAACCCTCCAAGCAAACTGTGCTCTCATCTCCTCACCAATAAAATGTGGAATTCATTTACAGTGGATGATAGTTCCATTGTGCTGGAACATGAAATTCTTGTTTTAAGTGTATGTTAGCTTCTGTGAGTTAAAGTAAATTCTCTGGGGTAATTTTTCTGTCAAACAATTTTAATTTGAAAAGCTAACAATTTTGAAAATTCAATGTCCGATTTCATTACCTACCAATGTAATCATACACAAAGATTTATATCTTGCGCTGATGCAGTCAGCTTTATGGCATAATTTTTGCAGATCCATTGCATGTGTCAATGAATCATCCATGGCTTTTATATCTGCTTTTGGATATGAAGATGTAGTGTTCCATATTACATACTTACAAGTAGGAAATTGCAAAGCCTTGGCCAGTTCCAGCTCTAGAAACAGCTCCTTTTTGTAATTCAACTCTCATTGACCTTCAAGCAATTCTTGTTAGATGTCAGCACAGTGGATTGGAAATCATATCATTAGGAGCAAAAGAAAGAAAAAAGGCCAAATCATTAATTGTCCTATTGGTCCATAGATCACACCTCATCAAAGAGTTTGAATTGGTGTGTGATGGGAGGGTGAGGATGGCAGAAGTTACGGTGTGTTTGATTCTTTCTGTTTTTTAAACTGAGTTCCTGTTTTCACTATACAAAGAGTCTATGGACACTCTTGCTTCCCAAAAGGCATTCCAGAAGTATGCAGGGTGTTTCTAAAAGGAAAAGCAAAGTATCTTACTTATAATTGTGGATGTAGTGGACATAATAACCTGCGTTGGGATTTATAGACTCCCCATGCAAGTCTTGTTCCAAATGAGCAAGTGTTCAAATTAAAGGGACTGGCACTATGAAGAAATAATCTTAATCAAGAGACTAAAGTTCTGTTGGCTGTAAGGAAGGAATCATATTCTTTCCCCAGCAGAAATTTCTTGTGCAAGATTGAATGCTAGCAGTATGCATGCTTTATTTTATAGTTTAAATTAGGAAGCAGCTTACTGCCCTAAAAACCAAAATCGACAATAAAACATTAGCATTCTTAGTGTTTGAGAGCACTTTCTGTTACTGAAAGAATGAATG
Organism: Penelope pileata; assembly: GCA_013396635.1. NCBI lineage: Eukaryota > Metazoa > Chordata > Aves > Galliformes > Cracidae > Penelope > Penelope pileata. The sequence goes on along the minus strand of WBMW01002835.1, from coordinate 180,618 downwards.
TCATATAGAGTCCAAGGATGTTAACACTTCTCTAACTTCTTGAGAACAGCTGACTGAAATTCTCTTTCAAGAAACTGGCAATGGCACTATGATGCAACCTAGCTCTGTCTGTGCTTCTGTCATCCAGATAAGTAGATAGCTTTGTAGATGCTACCTCAGAGGAAGGAGGGCTTAATTATTGAATATCTTTAAAATCTGATTCAACTAACAGAAAAAATATGAATAAATTTGAAGACAGTTTTTAATTCTTCTCTGTAGCTCTATTCGAAACATACACGCAGATAAGCAAAAAAAACTTTGTCAGCATGGTTTTTTGCTGTTGAATCAGTTCGATATTTTTTGTTTTGTTTTTCACAATTACAAATATCTGAATATTTACTTCAGTAAAAGCTGGAATGTTTCTTAATTTGAATGCTCTCTGAAGTATTGCTCCTCATATATTTTTTTTCCCAATAGGAGACAAAATAATTGGTATAAATCAGACCCATGCTCTTATGAACATCTATTTTAAACTGTGCTCAGATGTCTACGTTTGTGGAATGTGCTATATCATAGTTTGCAGTTAGAGAATAGGTGGTGCCATTATGTCCCACAATGTATTTGCATCTTGTCCTAGAAGGGAACAAAAGAGCAATGCACTAGCACTGGTTAGTGTACTAATTCTTTGGCATTTTTGTTGCAACTCTTAAAACGGTGTTTGTTGATACCAGTGGCAGAAACAGGTTTTGTAATGTGAATCCTTATAGACCCAAGAAGTTTCAAAATTGAGCTCAGCAACTGGCATCAATTTTATTTTTTTAGTGATGTGTGAAGTCTTTTTATAGTTAGTCTTTCACTCATTTGTTGACTGTAAGCTGGAAAGCATAGAAACTGTAAAATACAGATCCAAAGCCACACCTTCCCTGAATTGTGTGATTTAGGTTTATATTTTGTTAGAGAATACAGAGGAGGCTAGCACCTGTGTTCAGGTCCACTAAAACTGAAAGAAAATCACTAAAATCTGGGAGTTCTTGGAACCATGATTTTAGTGTATGCTCTGCTGTGATTTGCACCAAGGTAACCAGGATGTATTTACCATAAACACTGGTGGTTCGTTCTTTCTTTTTTACCTTTTTTAAACAAAAGTTTAACTTCACATACACTTTTGATGCACTAGGCTTTCCAAAGCCTGAAGGATTTTATTAAAAGAGGTAAAATTAGTTAAACATTAATACAAGATAGTAAATCAGTAATCAGATTTGACTACCTGTAGCTCTTCATCTTTAGAAAGAAAGAAAGAAAGAAAGAAAGAAAGAAAGAAAGAAAGAAAGAAAGAAAGAAAGAAAGAAAGAAAGAAAGAAAGAAAGAAAGAAAGAAAGAAAGAAAGAAAGAAAGAAAGAAAGAAAGAAAGAAAGGAAAAAGCCGGTTTGATAACATGTAGTGGCCAGAAGCCATATAATTCTGTCTGTTACTCATGACATTTCACTTCTACTCTTTTTGTTTCACATAGATGAGTAAAAATTACCTGTTTTGAGATAACTGTCAATTCTCCTATTTGCATAGCACCAAAGACATCTTGAGAAATTCTTAGGCAAAATTCAAAATAATACATAATTGAAATGCTGGGAAATGATTGTTTTGGAAGAGTATAATTTGTAAAGAACAAATCTTAAAAGGACCATATATTCAAAACTGAGAAAGTTGGAGTCATTTATCCTAGAGAAGGGAAGGGTCTGGGAGATCTGGTAGTGGCGTTCTGGTACCTAAAGGGGGCCTACAAGAAAGATGGGAGGGACTCTATCTGAGATAGAGTATAGCAATAGGTCAGGGGGTGAATGGTTTAAACTAAAAGACAACAGATTTAAATTAGATGTTAGGAGGAAAATCTTTACTTGGGTAAAGGGTGGTGAGACACTGGCACAGCTGCCCAGAGAAGCTGTGGATGCCCCATCCCTGGAGGTGTTCAAGGCCAGATTGGATGGGGCCCTGCGCAGCCTGGTCTTGTGGAAGGTGTCCCTGCCCACGTCCCCACCAGCTCCCAGGCCATGGCAAGGGAGTTGGAGCTAGACAATCTCTAAAAGTCCCATCCAACCCAATCAGTTTATGATTTTATGATTCTAGAAATAACCCTTTTTCCCCCTCTAGTCAATTAATGAAAAAGTGTGAGGTATTTATACACGCGCCTAGCTGTCTGACTTTGTAGTGTTCATGACAGCAGCAAGCTAGTGAGTTACTGAGCAGACTGTAGAGTGTTGAAATCAGTGCCAGAAGCTAAGATGCTGTACCTGAGTATCCTCTACTCTATTTCAAAGAGGCATAAGTAGGACTCAAAGGTAAGTTCTTGCCTTCCTTCCCGCCATGAGATTGGTTTTCATTGATAGCAGTAATGCAAAAAGCTACTGCTGACCTCTCTGTTCTGCTTCTTTTTTTTTAAGTACTTATACAGAAGCTGCCATACTACAAAATCAGTAGCTAATTTGGCTGAGGCTTCATCTGACTGTGTCAGGATGAAGCTATGCAGGCTAGAATACAGTCAACAGTGTGCCAAGATGATGCATATTTCCATCCAGTCCTCATCAGATGTCAGGAACCTGAAGCATGTAACCTGTCCTTGACGTATCTGTGCACTATGTTCTAGAACTACAGTTATTTTCCTTGCAATGTGTCTAGCCCAGTATGACTCCTGGAGACTTTTAGCCTCAGTGACATCTTGTGGCTATAAAATGTCCACTTCCTACACTTAGGAAGTTTCAAAGGAAAGTACTTTTTTTCTTTTTTTTCTTTTTTCCATTTTATTTTGGCAGGGAGTTAAGCTCTAGTTACTGACATGGGGTGGTACAATCACTCCCTGACTATGAAGCAGCTGAATGAAAGATTTTACACAAAAATGTATAGTGAGTTTTAGCCTTTGGTAAAATGGAATGAACTGTGGTAAGATGGTAACATGAATGTATACAAAACATGAACACGAGCAAGGACTCATGGTTTGACGCGGCTTTTGATGTCTCAGAGAAGAGGGTATTGCTGGCTTCCTCATCAGGCACCAATTGTCTCTCCATCAATAGCACTGAATTTCTCTGATTTCTGAAATGGTGTTCCAGAGGACTGTACCTGATCCACAGCTTATCAAGAGTCTTCAAGGGTGGGAACAGTCTGCTAATATACCTTATTTTTTGTTTTCTGTCTTTAACATATTTCTGTTCAGTTTTAGAAGTTGCTGTCTTTGCTGTCCACATTTATGCAGACGTTGTACAGAAGCTGACGTAACTGCAGCAATAGACTGCTCAAATACCACCTGACTGCTATTTTCTGACTCTTCCTTGAGTGGATGACCCTCAGTTTAGGCCATATAGGAAAAGAGAATGCAATCTAAAACAAACAGCTAAAAGAAAAAAAAAAGAGTTAAGATCTGCTGTTTCAAAATACTAGATGTTTTAATTGCTTATTCATTAAACATAGTGTCAGAAATGTGAGTATCAATTAGTAGTAAGAAGTAGATTATCTTTGCGGCTAAACTGCTGAGAAAATTCTCAGTTCGGAGCTTGTCCTTCACTAATTTATCTCAGAATCACTGATGCAGAGTTATTACTGTTACTTTAAAATGCTGAAATCAGATTTTTCCAAACATTCTTCCAGCAAGCCCATCGTGCTCCTGTAGAATCACATAACATTCTACTTCATACAGTCAGGTTATGATGTGCATTATTGTTGGCTACTGTTTCCATCCTGTAGCTAGTTTTTCCATACAAAACACCTAGTGATAGCAGGATTCTGCTCGTTTTTACCATTGCACTTTAATACCAAGATGTGATGTGTTTCTTGGTGCCAAAGGAGAGGCTGGTTAAGACTGTCTAAACTTTTCAGGCTGCTTTGCCTTTATTATCGCATAGACCATTCTCTCATCATTGGTAGGGAGAAGAAAAGTAGTTTGGTTATCTATGCATGCCATTGGTGAATGTAAATGTTTTTGCTATGCATATGCTGTATAGGTTAGGATTCAGCTATTGCTGATTGTTTTCTTGCGTCCGTAATTCATGCAGGATATTAAACTATAGGGGACTCTGAAAAAAGCTGAATAAATGATTAAGGGAAGACTCAGGGAATCAGGTCTACTTAAGTTTGTTAAAGGATATAGCATGGCCTGATCACAGACTATCAATACGTACAAGAGAAGCAAAAAATTTGTAATTAGGCTGTACTTCATATAAGTTCAAGTCAGTCCTATGGCCTGCTTTACATCGTAAGTCAGCATGGATGACCACACTGGAACATTTTGCCATCCAATCTGTGAAAAAAGTCTTAGAACAGAATTTTAAATGCAGAATTAATCAAGTTGTCACCTTTCGGGTATTGTAGGATGATGCAGTAAAAGCAGCTTGTGGCTCCACCCTGCAATTTATCATCGAATGTGAAATTAGAATTTCACAGCAAGAGCTGTACTGAAAATGTTGTCCAAACAGCTTTTTGACTACAACATGTTTGGTGCTCTACACCAACCACAGAACAAAATTAGCTCTGAAATATTTTTTGCCTGGAGACTTACGCGTTTGAAGCGACGCAAGAGCTAGCGCCTGTGTTTGCTTTCAGGTAAAACAATAGATATTGCACTGAAATTTTAGTAACATAGTCCTATGGAAAGATAATTCGATGGCAGTTTACCAGTATCTGAACTATGAAATGAAAAAAATAAATATATTTTTTTCTGTTTCTCCTGTTTTGTTTTTCTTTTAATCGCATATTTAGAATTCGAAGGGCTTGGGTGTTTACATCCTGTATTTTCACTGTCTGCTATTATACATCTATCTGTTAGATTGTATGTCATAAAAGACTGGATTCTGCTCTAAAATAGGGCCAAAGTAGCTGGTAAGTAGAAGTCATTGGTGTGTTTGGTACAGCAGAAGAGGTACTTTAGAGGGTAGAAGTGTATTCTGATTTTAATTACAATTAATCTCACTAAGAGTGAGAGCACCACAAGTAAAAGTTCATAGTAATGAAAAGTTGCTTAGGAGGCAAATTAGACTGTTTTACTTACAAGATAAGATTAATAAGAAATAATAAAATCCAAAAGCCATATTGCTAAAACATTGTGATAGAATGTAGGAATTGCCATTATTTTTTTTGGAACAAATACCAAAATTCAGGAAAGAGTTTTCCAGGCACGATACAAATACATAAAATTAATAAAAAAATGCCTTGCTTCTATGCGAGCATGATGTTTTAATGAAGGGGAAAAAAGCGCTGAAATATGCAAACACTTGAGCCGACTCAGAGAGTGCCATTCTATTGCAGCAGAAAATTGCTTTCTGGAGCTGGGATGTGTAACTGCCTGACAACTGAATCAATAGAGCATTTCCCATGGCACTTGCACTGAGGGGGTAAACATGCTGTGCTGAAATCTGCATCACAAATGGTCAATTACAGATCAATGAGAAGGTGAATCTGTTCTTCCACAGCTCCTTCCACAGCATATCCAAATGCTGGCCACTGCGTTTTGCTCCCAACCCCTTTTCTGAGGGAGTGGATGACTTGAGAAGGGTTGAGGCAGAGGAAGGAGGTGACAGGGTTTTGCTACCGCCTTTTTTTACCGGCACTTGAGAAGATGCCAAGGATTGTAGGTCCAGGACGAAGAACAGGATCCAGCTGAACAGATAACAGATTTTAAACAGATGTGGGAGAGGCTTCCTTCCCTGAGGTACTGCATCAGTTTTCCTGAGAGAATCTACCTTGCCCTATATAAAAGGATACTGGCAAGCAACTTTGAGACCTGCTGGTTTCTGTTGATCAATTTGGGTTTATGTGTTGCTTTACATGACTACATTCACAAGCCAGGGGAACTGCCTTTTTTGTTCTATTGTCTTCTTTTTTCCTTGAATGATGACGGAGAACAGCTAGCAGAAATTGCTCTGAAACTGCCCTGAACTGATACACCTCTGTGGTAGACATGACCACATATTTTGGCAGCATTGTTTACTTCCACTTCTGGAGCTTCCTTATATGGATAAAGGAAATGTCCGGGGGGCAAAAAAAAAAAAAAAAGCAATAGGTCCTTGAAACAGTATAGTCCTACAAAACATTGTCTGAAACTAAATTCGGTGTGTTATGTGTGACTGTTTCCTGATCACGTTGCAAGTATGGAGACTTGTAAGCAGCAGATGAGGTGCTAAGGGAGTCAAAAATAACTTCTGCATCTGTCTGCCTCTTCCACAAATGCTACATATCTTAATATTTTAAGTATCTCCTGCATATCCACAAGGGAACAGTGGATGGTGAGTGATTCAGGAAGGTCTTTAAACACTCTATGACAATTTCAACAACTTTTTATTGTCATTATTCCTAGATCCCATGTAGCTAGCTAAGCCTCACCCAGAAAGCCTCACCCAACAGAGTTTATGTGTTATACTTTGGAATGTTAAGTGTTTTAGATGCAGTCTCTGCTGGGAGTTCTTTCATATAGAACAGGCTTTCTTCCATGAAAAAAGCACACATTCAAAGCACATAAAGAACCCTACAAAAACAAACAACCCCCACTGAATTTGCACTACATTGTTTAATGTCTTAACAGTTTGTGATGTCATTTTTATAAGCTAAGAAAAACAAACACTGTCACTTACTGAGTTTTGAACAAGCCAAAATCAAAAGATTAAGTATTCTAAACACTTAAGCATTTTGTCCAATGAATTAGATTCTACAGTTCAGCCTGGCTTCTCCACTTCTGAACTCCTTCCAATGAACTGTGGATTTGGAAATAGAAAGATAAAACCATAGATAAATTTCTACTACTGTAAAGATATCATTTAGCTTTTCATACAAAATCTTTTAAATGTTCAAATTTGCATATGAACCTTCATTCTTTTTCCATACTGGTTCTTGAATTTCTTTGTCATGTTTTACTAACTTACGATATCCTGTTATTTGTAAGGGAACTGATTTTGAAGACTGAAGGACCACTTCTGGTGTAATCAAGTGTTTGCTGGCTCAGCATCTCCAAGATGGACGACAATGAGAAGAAGAGCAGCTGGAGTTAAGAAGTGATTGTTAACTCAGATGTTAACAGGTAGAATCTAGTTCCTACTACTTCACACAATGCACTTCACCCGTGCTGCACCTGAAATCACACTATGTAAGGAACAGGAACTGGCAAATGAGCTGAAAATTGCTGATTGTATCAGTGGCAAGCAGTGGAAGAAAAGTGCAAATTTTATACCTGTCTTATCCATATTCTCTGAGAAGTGCTGGGGCTCTTGCCTGTCCACATTGACCAACGGTTGACATACAGAAAGAAGGGCCTGCTTATCATCTACGTGGAAACTATGACTATCTAAACAGAATTATGTCCACCTTGTAGGTTCCTGAACTACTAGAAAACCCGTTCCCCTAGAATTAATGCTGAAGAGTGAGAACCAACCATGGGACAGTATTGTAGTGCAGAGGAGTAGTTTGGCCAAAGATGATGTGCAATTCTGAGAACACAGGAAAATGCCTAAAGCCTTAGATGTTAAATTTGACTTCAACCTACCATGCACTGTGCTTGCTTGGAGGCTCTGTCTGAATTTAGAGCTGCAAATCTATGTTTAAAAATGCATTATCATTTCTGTGGAAAGTGAAGAAGCTATATAGGAAATAGAAAGAGACACAAATCAGTCCTTGTAATACCAAAGCATTGTCGCTGGGAGGAAAAGGTTATGTTTTCTGAGAGCATACCCTGCCTGCATTCTAAATGTGGAGAAAAACGTATGCTTGCTAAGTATGTTATTTGCTTTCTTCTGGCTAATGCTAAAAATGACTTCAGAGTTGTTAACCCATCTATTTTTCCGAAAAAGAAGTCATTGCTTACAAAGTCTCCGTATGTACATTCCCACCCTGTGCATAAAGCCTTGATCTTTTCTTAGATCTTATAAGAACTCAAATCTTCTCAAGCCTTCTCAGATCCCTGGGCTGATGACAGTGTAGGTTTCATATTTTGTGCCTGGCAATGATGTTATGAGATGCACAAAGAATGAGGAGCATACTTCTGTAGGCTCTGTTAGGTTCTTCTGTGGCTAAAAATACTGTTACCTAATGTGTTTGTGTCCAATGACTAGGGATGACAATTTCAGAAAATCCCTTATTTCCTGAACCATTAAGGTTTAACTCTATGGTTTTGGTGGTTTTTAGGTTTGTTTTCTTTTTTCCAGATACAAATATCTTTTTTTGGGAGGGGGAGAAGGGGGAGACAGGGACACATCAGTTTTAGACAACAGTGGTACACTTCCAATACCAAAAGAGTATAAAATCACCTGTAGCAGGAAGACCAATATGAGAATAGAGAAATCACACGCTTTATATGCTAACATCATACAATTTGTGAAATAAATAGTAATAATTGCCAATAAAGCATTTCCTGACAATTAACATCCAGCTTTTTTTTTTTTGCCTTGAACCTTCAGGCTCTTAAGACAGTTTTAAATGCCAGGAAAAAGCCCCTTCATTTCTTTAAAGGTAAGCATACTTTGCAACATGAAAGCTGCACACAGCTCATTCCTGACAAACGGGATGCCATGTTTTGTTCAGCCAAATTGCATTTCTTGGATCATGCAACATTTATGACATATTTTAGACCACGCTACCCCATGTGCTCCACAAAGGAGCCTCAGCCCCTGTAATTACATGCTAATAAAAACAAGAACTGCAGAATGTTTACATCTTTGCCCAACTGTATGCCTTTAGAAAGAAAACAAAAATTTCAGAAGTTCATCTATCATGCATATTCATAGATTATTCCTGGGTGTACTTGAACAAGCAAGCACTTTTCAATTTAAGCTACTGTGCTTTATGTAGCTATACTTGAAAGAGCATTTCTAAGATGTTAACCATAGCACTTCTGTTTGTTGTATAAATAACAGGTTGTGGAGTGTTATCAGATGATATGGGTTGTAAATCTCAAAGTGAAAGAGCTGTTAAGATTTCATGCTCGGGTCTAAGTATTAAAACCAATACGCACTTTCTCCATCATGGCTGACATAATGCATAAAAAATGAAGAGAGATGTGGCAGTCTTCATTACGTGCACATGCTGCTTCATCAACATATAGTTTTATTTAGGATTCCCAAATGATTTATTTGGCTCTTCAGTGAGGTGTGCATTTTCCAGGGATAATCCAAGTATGTAAATGCATGTGCCCAGACACTATGGGAGCATTCAAACAGGCTCATGGGGGGAGCTTTAGAAACGCGTGTAATAACAATACATTTTCTTGTGGTTTTGCGAGAGACTTATAGGAGCTGCCACAAACCTTTCACAAGCTGCCAACACAAATTCGGCCAGGTCGATGTTCTCATTTGATTGCCACAACTCGTATTTTGACTGCTCCATTAGCATATGGAGGAGGTACCAGCCAACATCTTCAGGTGAAGGCTGGAAGTGAAGCTGTTCCGAGGGGCTTTGCTCCTCAGG
>WBMW01002835.1:137948-162062 GCA_013396635.1 Penelope pileata | reverse complement strand
TTTTTTTTTTTTGTTAAGCAGCAACAAGCAATTCTGCTATCTCAGGTTTCTTTAAGAGAGGAATATGCATTTCTCCTTAGACTTAAAATGCTACAGTTGTCACATATCCCTATTTCCTTGTAATTCTTAATTCTTGCCACATTGCTGCGTGTTTAGCTCTGGTATTCTGCTGTTAATTGGTTCCTCACTAACAGAAAGGAGAAATTATATTTCAGTTGGAAGTCTGAAGTGTTCTGGATTGTAGCACAGACCTTTTTCTGGTTTTGGTGATTGCAGATTCTCATGTTTTTTTGTCAGATCACACATAAAGAATTCTGGATGTTGGAGTGTAGTTAAAATTAATATTTACTGCATCCCTTTTATGCAGGTTTATTACCAAGAAAAATATTACAACTCTCAGCTATGCCATTTAAATGACATCAGACCTCCAGTAAGCTGAGAATACAGACAACCCAAGAACTCATTAAAATAATTAGGAATTTTTATATGAGATCCAGAAAGGAAAGGAAACATACAGCAAAGAGTGTGCTAGTTTTATTTTAAAGGGAATATTTCTCACTATCTCAATCTATTCTTGATGTATCAATGTATCTTGGCACTATATCAGGACTGTCACTGCTAGGAGGTAAACAGGTGTATTTTTAAAAAATGTTTAAAACCCTTATGTATGTACTTGGTGTTAGTGGTTTGAAATTAATTGCTGCCTATATTAGATTTTACTCTTAAGTGTGCTGCTGTATTTTTGAAAGCTTACCTCTTTCCTATCTAAACCAAGCTAAAGCAGACTGTTTCCATTCTAAACACGAATTTGATTTGGATAGCTCCACGCAAAGCTTCGGTTCTGGTCTCTGTCTGCTTTTGTGAAGAGCAGATTCTGGCTTTGTGAACCTAAGGGCTTGAATCTTCTTATGTGCCCTTAAAAATTCAAGCCAGGGTGAAAACATGGAAGAAGGCTACGTACATAGGTTGCTCTAAAAGTAATGCCTCATATTTATTTCTATGAAAAACTACAAGAGGTTCAAAGAGCACAGTAACACTAATTGATAGAGCCAATTCTCAGCTACAGAACACTCTCTTCCAACACAGTCACCATCATTAGCTGTGCATTTTCACTAGCAATGAACAAAAGCCTGCATGCCACGCTCTTAAAATTCTGCACCAGCAGAGGTGATCACTGTTGCTGTTGCTGCTGCTGAAATGCACCACCCACACCTCACTGTGCTCACCTCCACTGTTTGGTCTCCAGAAACATTCAGCAAGTGTCAATGAATGTCAGTGGGTGCCATTTTTTCTACACAGAGGAATTCAGTTCCACCCCTTTTCTTCATCCGCCCTTCCATGTCAGACACCATTTGGTCAGCCTGCCCCTCTGCTGCCATTTGTAACATGGCAACAAAATGGAATGACATACAGGCAAGAAGGTTTAGCCTCTGCTGCCATACCACCAACATCCACCTCTGATGTTGTGGGCCAACATAATAAAATAGGGGGCATTACTTTCAGCGAAGCCATCAAATAAAACTGCTCGCCAGGGTTTTTATAAAAGTACTTTTAGAGCTGTGTCAGGCTCCTGTAGTATCTATATGAGATTTCAACTATGACGGAACGTGTTCTGAAATAGTGATCAGAAGCTAAAGAAGAGAAAGTTGACAGTTCACAGTGTCACTTTGAGATCTAATCTACTAAAATGTAGTCGTTTGTCAAGCTGTGTAGACAAACATAGGTAAGTATGTTGTTAATCAAGAATCTGTATGATCCAAAAATATTTCATCACGTAAGAATGATTTTAAGATTATAGCAGATATGACTATCTGACTCTTGTGGTTAATACAAATAAAAGGAAACTACTGCCATAGCTCCTGTTGCATTTTGTTTTGGCATGTCTTTTTGGTGAAGACATCGTGGGATTAATGTTGGAGATAAAGTATGTAAGCATCTTATGAAAGCAGCCTTAGGATGCTTTTTGTTTCATTGCATCAAATATTCAGTGAATGAATTGCAGTTAAAGAAGAGGGGAAGGAGAGATCTATGATTCCACCTGTTTTGCTGCCTTTTAATATCTGCAAGGCTTTAATCTGTCCAAGTAAAAAAATAGGGACATATTACATATGAGAAAGGAATTTTGCAGAAATTTACTTCTCAAAATACCTATATTTCTAAGACCTACAGTCTTATAAAGGTGTCTACAAGATCGTGCAGCTGAAAGTTGACATTTGAATGTTTCATTCCTCTGTCTTGCTGAATGTAAATTTTGCAGTCATGGGAGCTGCCTATCTAGTCCTTCCTCTCATTTGTGATGACATAGGAAATGAACACTGTTTTATCTTGTTTTGTCATTGGTAACTCAAATGGGAATACTTTAATAAGTGTTATTAATTATGTAATTTATTTTTAATTAAGAAAAAAATCAAAAACAAACAAAAGAACTCAGTTAAGGAAAAATATTCTGTGCACTTTTAGTTTTTGTGCACACCATATCTGTTCTTGACCATGTCTTGCTGGGTAGGCACATGTGATTTTAGGAAGTTTTTATTTAAAGTTCAAAAGTGAAAACAAAAGCAGCAATCTGATGTAATGTATTTGGTTTTGAATTTCCTGAATTTTGACGCTCTTTATTCTTTTAAGAAACAAAATTATTTGTTCTACTGCAGTATTGCATCCTATTCCTATTCCTGAAAAAGCTCATCTAACTCCTGAGTGGAGTTAATAACAAAAGACATGGTGTATCAATTGCACAAGTCTGTCTCCTTCCCAGACAATGTGTTAACAGAAAGGTCTTTAAAGGTGCCCTGAGTTTTTGTTTCTAAATGTGCAGTTATGGTGAAATTAAAACATACTTAATTCTATCTTAACGTATGATGTGAATTTTGGTGATTGCTGTTATGAGGAGACATTTTCGGTTTGGTTCTATCATGAAAAGAGAAGCAGATTGGGCCCACCCAGTTATATCTAACTGAGCTGTTATTTTTCATCTCTGTAAATCTCAGCGGCGTGTAGTTCTTTCTCCACGTTCCCTTTCCTCTTGTAAATGGCATGCGTTGGATCTACCCTGGTGTTGTGTGGTTGCAAATGAGATTGAAAAAAAAACAGTACATTTCCAATTATTTGTTTCAACTTCTTCAATTTTATAAGATTTTTGAGACCTCTGAAGGGGAGTTCAGGTTGCGATAAGGATAGTGGTTAATGCAATAATCCAAGGCCCTGTTTGAAAGGCATAAATGTCTTGAATGCATCTTACTGAAGCCAATCTGAGAAGCTTTTTCCCTGTTCCTCAGACTTCTTAATAGTAGAAGAGAAAATGAACAGAAAACTCTTGCTTTGCCCTGGTGCTCCCCACCTCACCACTGAGTGCTATTAGTGTTTTATTTCCGGGTAGAAAAGTGAAACATTGTGCAAAACCTTCATCCAGGTGCCACTTGCTTTTGCCTTAGCTTTCACGCCCCAGTGAGTCTTGACTTCTGCAGCTTAGAAAATTGACCTTACTTCCTTAAATGTAGAGGAAAGAGGTGTGGCTGATTTTCGCCCTCCCGTTATTGCAGTATAACTGGCTGATGTAGAGCAGCAGGTGCAATTATAATTCCTGCTCATGAAGAAAGAAATTAAAAGTTTTGCTAAACAGATTTTTAAGTACCTAAAATGCATTGAATATGTTGAAAAAAAATCATAGAATCATAGAATGGTTCAGGTTGGAAGGGACCTTGCAGATCATCTTGTTCCAACCCCCCTACCATGGGCAAGGACACCTCCCACCAGACCAGGTTGCCCAAAGCCCCATCCAGCCTGGCCTTGAACACTTCCAGGGAGGGGGCATCCACAACTTCTCTGGGCAACCTGTTCCAGTGTCTCACCACCCTCACAGTGAAGAATTTCTTCCTTATATCTAGTCTAAATCTACCCTCTTCCAGTTTATAACCGTTACCCCTTGTCCTGTCATTATCTATCCCTGTAAAAAGCCCCTCCCCAGCTTTCCTGTAGGCCCCCTTCAGATACTGGAAGGCTGCTATCGGGTCCCCCCGCAGCCTTCTCTTCTCCAGGCTGAAGAGTCCTAACTCTCTCAGCCTGTCCTCGTAGGGAGGTACTCCAGCCCTCTGATCATCTTTGTGGCCCTCCCTCTGGACCCACTCCAACAGCTCCAAAAAAAATCTACTTGTTTGACAAAATGTGTGAAAGCAAAGAAATTCTATTTACTGCACCAGGCTTACATCTGCAGGAATAGATATTTCCCAAACATCCATAGATTCTTGGACAGAAACCATTTTCATGCAGTTCAGAGAAAGGACAGATTGTATGTTTAAGTGGCAAAAATACCCAGTATTTGTATTTCATCCTATCAAACATAGCTTCATTCAAGTTTTTATGTGTATTTTGTTTTCTAAGAGCAGTATGGACTGTCATTTCATTCTCCCACTACTTTGAAAAAATTACACCTGTGGAAATAAAATTGTTTTTGGACTTCAAATACAGACAAACAATGTAGAATTAAAAACCTACAAGAAAAAATAATTATTCATATGGATGAATGGCTTCAAACGTAGAACCAGATACTCTGGGCCAGGTATATGCAAGAATATTATGTACGTGCAGCTAATCTAAAAGCTTATGTATATGCAGCAATCTGAACAAATTCTGCGTGTTGTGCACACAAGAAAATCAACTGTTTTTTTTCAGTAGTTCTTATAGTTATGTCTTTACCAAAACAAAACAAAACAAACCTCTAGAGGAATGTGATTTACAACCTTCATTTTACAAGAGAAGAAAACGTTAAACAAAAGAAGAGCTAATCCAGATTTTAATCAAAGATCCTGCCCCCTGCCCCAGGGCGAAGACAGATAAAATGGGTAAGCTCTGTACAGAAGTTTATACAACATTCATAGCCTATGGTTGAGCAATAACCATAAGAATAATATGGAAAACCTGAACTGATCTGTATGAGTTTCTGGCTCTCAAGAAAGTCATGTCCCAACACAATACTAAGAGGGAAATTATGATGAATAGAAGCTTCGTAATCACTGCTTTACTTTGTCCCGGTTTTTGTTTTGTAAAGTACAGAATAAAAAGATGTCTTTCCAACTAAAAGTTAATTATACTGAAAACTGTCTAAAAAATCTAATGCTAATGAAGTTAATTTTGAGAGACAATTTAAAAACAAAACTGAATGCAATTAGCTGACCTAAGCTGATCTGCCAAAGCCATGCCTAGGTCAAGGGTTACAGTAGTTGCGGCAAAAAAAGATGATTTCATTATCTGATCTCCCTTTACTTTTGAGAGTTCAGGCAAGGACTGGTTTGGGGCCATGTGTTCTTATTTCCTTACTGTTTTATTACCCGCACGCCTTGGCTAGGCCAGGCCTCAATAGGCAATTAGACTTAAGGAAAATGGAGATAATTGAACTAAGCTGATTCATCGACTTTTCCCAGATGTAACCAGGAACTGGAGTGTGCATACTGCATTGGATGGAAGATATTGGCATAGAATTTAGTCACAGATAGAGCTAAACAGATGTCACTGGGTCTGAGGTTTGTGGTTAGGAATGAGTCAAGAGCATTTAGGTTAAACAGCTGATTTTGTGAGTACTGCAAGGGCCTAGTGTCAGGAATTCAATACATTGTAGCAATCAGTGTTTTCTTGTTAGGAAGCAAGTGATATTGTTAGTGAAATAAGTAGAATCAGCCAAGAGCAACTTCTCCCTCTGTATCTAATAACAAGTATGATAACTGGCTATGGGTTTGGGCATGGGCTAGAGGATGGGCATGTTCAATGCACAAAATCACCGTCCCTGTGTTTGTAACTTTATTTACAAGTGTTCACCATGTATTGAACTGCTTGCACAGTTTGAACAGAAAGATCTGAAGCAGGAGAGAAAAGCACATCTGAAAATGACCAACAATATACACAGGTCGCTTTTGACGTAATGCCTCCTATTTATTTCCATGGAAACTACAACAGATACAAGGAGCACAGCGACACTTTTATAGAGCAAATTCTCAGCTACAAAACGCTGTACAAGTCTTTCAATTTGTTCTTTATAAGGTCTGTTTGCGTTTGTATTCATAGTGGATTCCTCCTGTAGGACTCAAAGACTTAACAGACGTTATTTGTGATAACATCTATTACCTATAAGAAGTGTACTTTATAATAGATATATTTATTGCAGATTTCGTTTTCATTGCAATGAAAGGATGTTAATACATGAGAGGTTATCCCTTGTTTTTAAAGTCTATATACCCTATCCTAGAAGGTAAGTGATTTAGTAGTATAAAGTTACAGGGCTCTGACTGATTCCAGACTACCTCAGAAAAAGGTCCACTAAAATAAAACAGTAGAATAATCAATGGCAATAAGTTATCTGAGAAGGAAGGAATGACATTAATATGAAATTAAATGCTGCATGCAGTCTGTGGGCTGCATAGAGAGGAAGAGATTAAGTACTGGTTATTTACCCATTAAAGATAATAGAGGCTTGAATTCACTGTCAAATTTAGAATGAAGCCTCCATAGCTTCAAGGCCATGGAATGACTGTGACCAACTTAAGGTGATTATACTTCACCTACTTGAGGAAAAAGAGGGCTGGCAGGGGAACAGATTTGTAAAGCCTACTGAACATTGAATGTCCTGTATTGTTAAGGTTCTCTTTTATCAGAAATAAAATTTTGAAGAGCACACTGATAATTGAAAGACTATTTTGTTAACAGAAATGTCTGTGATTGAGCAGTGATATGACGATGAAGAGTTGGAGAGACCTAATAGGATGGGCTGATACTGTCAGTGGTTCAAACAAAACTTCTTTCAGGTGGCATATAGTTTCTTACTCAGTATTTCTCCCCTAATAAAGAAGATATAATGAAAGGGTTCTTATCAGATGTTATTTGGAGGTAGAAATCTTGAACATTTGGTCTAATCCAAGTGATTTTTGCCTCTAATTTGTGAGGAAGCTCATGAAATTAATTTCTTATTTTTCCTCCTAGAGACAAAGTTGTCCTTGAACACAAAGCTTCCTACTTACTTTGAAGCAAAATTTAAGAGTTAACCACAAAGACAGCAAAAAGTTTTAAAATTCTTGTACTTACTGACAATGTTGCTGAAATATAGATGAAATATCTTGAATAACACTAAGCATCTAGCAAAATTATCCACAGACCAGTGTACTTTGGAAAATACTGTTTTTTGTTTATTTTTTTTACAAGAAAAAGAAGATCCTGAAAATGAAAAAGAAATGGTTTGGAGGAAGCTGTGAAAACAGAATAGAGGATGATCCTGGATCTTCATTTAATGGATCTCCATAGGAACATTAATAAGCAGGCTCAGAAATCTCACTAGAGATGTTTTATACACTTCTGTGTGATAATACAGTGCACATTGGAGAGGGGGTTAGAGGAAGGTAAGGACAAGAGCAATTAACTGAGAAGGTAACCAGAACTTCATTATGACAAGCAAAATACAATCAATTAAATAACTCCTTCTGGTGTTCCCTAATATTTTTGGCAGGTGTTTCCTTTTTGAACAAGCCTTTAACTAAACAGTCATTTGTTCTGATGCAGCTTTCAGAACTAGACTTCTCTTTGTTAACTGTTCATCTGTTACTTTTTTTTAAAAAAGGTTGATGTTGGCATTAGCTTGTTTGTGTGTAATTGCTGTAACTGTTGCATTCTGCGCGGACACAGCTTTTCTCAAGCTTTTCTCTCTTCTTCTTCTGTTTTCTCCTCAAGTACAACAGCAAAAATGAACATTTTCCCCCACAATTATACACCGTGTCTTGCTGAAAGTAAAGATACAATTTAATGATGTTAATTGTACATAAACAGTGATATTAAGAGCAGGAGTTGGTTTCTTCATAACCTTGAATAACAGGATGACATGCTAGTTATCTCCAGAATCTTGGAAGAATTATTTACATCCCCTCCTGATACAGATATTTGTTTCTCTCCCCCCTGTTTCCCCACCCACATTTTTCTGAAGCTCTGGATGTTTGCCATGGCTCAAAGGATGTTGAGCTGCATGTGCAAATGTTGCTGTTTACTTGAGAATCTTCCCTGGTGCTTGGTTGTGTCGTTTTGCTGCACTCTTAAACCACTTGTCAGAATTTTAGGTCAGCAGCACTGTACTTTTTTTCAGGGTCATCTGGGAAGTTTCATTTAACAAATTCTTTGTTGTAGGGGTGCCAATGATGTTTTCGTTTTTTCCTTCTCTCGTGAAGTGTACTGTTTTGTGACCTTATGTCCTTTGTACAAGAGACATGCCTAACCATCATTCCCAGTGGCTTTTTGTTGTATGTGTGTGGTAAGCATGGTGTAGAGCTTTCAAAAATTGGCCTCTTACCTGAAATCTGTGAACAAAACGACTCTGTCCAGCCCTATTCTTTTTTGTCCTAGGAAAAAAATGCCCCTAGTTGGATCTTTTCTCTCCCTCATGTAATTGTTTTCTGTAAATAATTTATCAGCTACTTTAGTACCCATTGTCATGCTGGGGATTAAAGTAGCCAACATGTAAGCAATAACCAGCGAAGCAGATCTGTGACTACAGGTGATAGGAGAGAAGAGCAATTGTGATTTTAGAGAAGGGTTGGTACAGTACCTTGGTGCATAAGTGAGACATAAACACAGAAAATCCAGAGGGATAGAAAACAAAAGGGGGAAAAATGATATTGTGTGACTCATAGTATTTGTTTTGTTTTGATTTTTTTTTTTCTGATTTAGCCTTTCTGAGGAATAGTAAATGAAGGTGACATTAACACCAGGCAGAACTTAGCATCCTTTTGCAGACTGTTGCTGCAAACAGCTAATACAGGACATTTAATTAGGAGCGCAGTAGGAGAATGTCTAAATACAGCTCAACACTGTTTTTATTATCTTAACTTCACTTTCTTTTTCATTGAGACCACAGAGTTTTACCCAAAGAATCTGTAGCTAGACAGTGTAATTTAAAATCTAGCTGAGGAAGAAACCAATATATCAACACAGCATTATTTATTTTCAGTTGCATAGCAGTAGCATTGTTGCTCAAAATTGATGCCATTTACTCCTTACAGAAGTCACAACAGTTACACATGATACAAGAAATGGTTTTTGTTGAACATTCTGTTGTTTGAACAAGGAGAGGGAGTGACAGACTCACCAACCTGGGGTATTTATGCCAAAGTTGTCTTAAAGCTAAGAGCTACAGACATATCCCAGACACCTTAGTGAGCAAGGGGATGCAGGATTCCTCAGGGACTCTGTCCTGGGACAAGGCTGGTCTTGGGAGTCAGCAAGCTCCCACAGTGTTTCGTCATAGCTCCTTCTCCTCTACGTTGAGAACTGAATTCTACAGTATCGGCCTTACTGGAGGTCTTCTGTTGCTCACATTAGTTTGCTCATAGCACTGCAATAGAGTTGCTCATCAGCCACATACAACTAAAAAAACACATGTTGATTGGCCATACATTAAATGTGTGAGCATATAAGGAATTCTGTGGTGCCATTTGTGTTGTGGTCAGTATCAGCAAGAGATAAATTTAACCAGAAAGGGACAAATTTGATCGAACTAATGAAGCACACATTCCAGAATGCAGGCTATTAGCCAAAGTTGCATATTTTGACTCTGTAAGTTATGTGATGTCATTTTAAGTAGGTGGGAAAGCAGAAAAGCAAGTTTGCACATGTTACTTCTGCTTGAGAACCATCAAATAGTTTAGGAGATAAAAATACTTAGTATGATCATCACTTCATTCTAAGAGTGAATTTTGAATCCAGTGTTGCAGAATTATCCTTCTGTTTTCAGCTGACACTGTGTTAGACAAAATTGAAGGGCAATGAACAACTTCAACAGTAGTAGGCTAGATTAGAGCTGGAGCAAATATAACCATGATAAAATTATTATTATTATTATTTTTTCTGGAGTGCTGTATTAGCTGGGAGCAACAACCATTGGCCTTTGCTCTTCTAAGAACTGGCTGAGCCAACATGCCAAAATCATCATGTATGGCATGGTGGGTACATTCAGTTCCTGAGCAATATGTGCTGCGTGTTCTGTGATCTTACTGGTTCAAAATTTAACACAGCAGGTTTTTTTTTTTCCCCCCAAGTAAAATTAATAAAACAAACTGCACACTCCTGATAACAACTCATTTTAAAAGAATGTGCACAAGTGTGTATAAATTCATGTATATATGTATGTGTATGTTTGCAAATACAGATAAGAATAGGGTGAGTCTTAAGAATTTTTTTATGCAAATGTGTGTACTTAAACAGAACGATTCATTTTATTTCTATCAAAAACTTCTCGAAGCTGAAGAATATGCAACATAAAGCTTAGCTATGAAATTAAATATGCATTTTTCATTATAATTTTTATATACAACTTTTGGTTTCCTACTGCTAGCTCAGGAAAAAGTAATAATAAAATTAATCATCATTTAAAAATTGATAAACCAGTTCATATTTTTAAAGTGCTAAACTTGCCTAGTATTGTAAGTACCCATTTAAATAGGCTTAGTAATATGGTGGCCTAGAGTCGCTTTTGTGGAAGACTTACAGACCAAGGAAGGAAATATAAATATATTTGAAAACTGATAGGTTATGGTTTTAGGCAGTTTGGCAGTGACAATATATGATTCTGATGGTTTTTTTTTTTTTTTTTTTTTTTTTGGCATATTAAAAAGGCAATCTCTGGAGAGCTATATAAAGACTATTTAATTTTCATGTATCTTATACTCTCAAAAGAATAGGGCTGCTAAATCATTCTTGATCGCTTGGAAGAATCTGAAAGGTACTCCTGATCCTCATAGGAACTAAATGCGGTCTAAACACAAAGTAGAAAGTTTTACTGCAATTGATTTCTCAAAATAAAATAATGGTAGAATTGGCAGAAAGAATGACTGTGGTGGTTAAAAACTGCCAAGCATCAATTGAAAGTCACTATCTAGCTGAGTGTCAGGAGAGGTGAGAGAGGGTTGGGTTATCAACAGATCACATGTGAATTCTTTCCACATATTTGTGAAGAATTCAGTGAACCATAACATAGCTTGATGAGGAATGTCTTTTTTTAAGACAGAGTAACGCAGAAGAGCTGTTTTTAAATCATCATATTTGTATTTTAGTCTGTTTCTTGACAAAGATGAATTAAAGGCGTTTCAATGAGATCTCCTCCATTCCTTTTCCAATGCAACCAAATGAGAATTTGTTCACAGGTTGTCATAAAGATACAGTACAGTGAATTTGTTCAAGGACCAGGTATGGAAGCAGTGCCACTATTTGACTTTTTTCTTTTTAATAGATAACTGCAATTGAAGACTTGTCTGGGGCAACCATTCCCTCATAACATATTTGGCACCAGCAAAACTGGGAAGATTATTAAAAAAATATGAATGTGTTGAAATATGAAAAATAAAATAATATTGTTTCTTCCATCCGAAATCCACATTCTGTCCTTTACTGTGGCATAGATTGTTTGCCTGAGAATAGCTTGTTTCTCTGTTTTGTGTGTGGAAGGAGTTGATATTTGCCAGTCAATGTATATATGTTTGGACATCTCTATAAACATTTGAATGAACAATTTATCCTTGTTTGATTATAGGGATTCTTATTTGCCATACTTGGAGAAGGTTAACAAGGCAGTCATACTTTGTGTATCAGCGTTTTGTGTACCAGCATACCAAGCTGCAGCTCTCTTCCTGTTTTTTCAGGCTTAGTTACCTATGAGCTACCAGTGAGCTAGTAGCAAGCTACTTTTAAGATAATTTCAGTAATAACACCTGGTAAGAAGAGGCCTATCAACTCCAAGGTCCCTGGCAATTGAATTCACCCAGCAATCTGCTTTCAATTTTCTCACAAGCATTCCTAGTTTTGCTTTTCAGCCGTTGAGAACTTTATGGACCAGTTTTCCTTTTCCTCTCTGAAACGAATGTCAGCAGAGTCAGGATCCATAAACTCACTGTTGAAAAGTGAAAAGAAAGTGCTGACTTGGCCACAGGGAGTTGGAACCAGGTTGCTCCCATAACAGGTTTGCACAGAAATAGCTGCTATGATAGCTGAGAGGGTCCGGTAAGTTTGTCTTTTATTGAAATTTCCATATGGGCATCTGGCATCAGGCCTTTGCATCTTGCTTTAAATCGCATAGGCTGCACAAATTGTTTTGGGAGAATGGTATGGTTACTCTTGTTGAGCCTACTCACTTGTCTGATGTTAATCACTGTGTCTTTTTGCTCTGAAATGTGGTAGTTCTCACCTTTGGGAGCTCCAATGATATACCTATAAACTGACAAGTGCAAGCAAAGAGTGAGTACTTTATGATGTGTACTTTATTTTGATTTTGCAATCAAAACTATTCAGTTTTAGAGAACTCTTATCTCTGAATTCTATCCATTTAGGTCATTTCTACAGTAAGAAATAAATCTAGCAAACAAAACAGGTTTCATTAGGCTTTATAAATTTTCCACAATAGGCATTTATCTAGTTAACATAGGGATTGTACAATAGATGATCCCAATGTGACTATGCTGTAAGCCACTCAAGGGATTCTGCTGCTGTGATCAGTCACAGGACCATTTGCTCTAGAGCCATGTGTTATTATTTATAATACATACTGTTTGTACTTCATAAAACTCCCTTATCACTCCTTGTTTCATAAAATCAGTTTATTGAAAGAAAGGGCCAAAAGTACATCATTTTTATAATAAAATATCTGACTTCACCTGCCAGAAGTAGCCAAATTGATTTTTAACGTCTGTTAATGATTTAACTTTCCCTTTTTACTGACGTCAATGAAAGAGTGTTACCACTCCCAGTTCTCAGTGAAAGGGTATTGTTAGTTTACAGAAATGTCTCTGCATTTATGTACGCATAATATACAGTATACTGAATTGCTTACCTGTAAAATGTAGAGGAATTATTTAGAACTTAGATAATAAGAAAATTGGAAATTCTAAATGTGTTACAGGGCAATAGATAATAGGAGGAATTTCCATAGTAATTTTTATCTTGGATTTACTCTTCTATTTATGGTGATTACTTAAAGTGAGACGTCACTGATTTGCTTAATTATCAATACTTCTGTTTACCATTTAGAGATACTCAGGTCTACTACTGATTAATTTAAGCCCCAGGGATTGTGTGTGCATAGTGATATGAGAAAGAAGAACACCCTTTACAGAGTAATCAGAGAGATGAGCAAAAGATGCTAGGGCAGTGAGGAGTTTGAATCTGCTTGTCTCACACTTCGTTTGCAAGCTGTCACTGAGAGTTATTCACAAAGTCTGATTGGATTCTTTGTTGTTGAAAAAGGAAACTGTTTCCTAGAATAATCTTGGGATGGAAAGGTCGATGGAAAGGAGAAAAATCTTTTAGGCTCCCTGTTCTGTCAAGAGAGGACAAATTAGTGCACTTTCTGCACAATGATGTGAATTGTTTTCTGAAAATGCCCATTTTTCTCTCTTCATTTATGGTAAACTTAGGTAGGTAGCTGCCTAACTTTAGCACGTGTAGCTAAGATCTGACATCCTTGCGATTAACCACTCTAAACTTGTAGCTCAGTGACAGATTAGCTCCTCAGCCTGCTGGTGAGGTCACTGAGCTGGTTTGGAATAGTCACAGGAATCTGAATAGGAGTACTCATTCCCATGTTCTTTGTCTCCACTTGCTATATTTAAATTTCAAATTATCTTTGTTTTTCTTCTTTTTTACATATAAAAGAAGACACAGTGTGATGCTCTGAATTTTTTAGATAACCATTGCCATGAGCTGTATAATCATGAGTGTATTTTACCTACTGTCTTTATTTCTTAAAAATGAAAGGTTCTTAACACTCACCTTGAGGTCTCAAATCAGATCCAGTCATAAGAACAACATTAACAACAAAACAATCTATGTCTATATTCTGAACAAGTAGTTACAGCTAATATTTATTAAGATAGTATTTTTACCTGTTAAAATTATGTATCATAATTGGTCATTTTAAAATGGCTGTCTAAAGAGCATAGCCTTCTAGCTGCTTTGCTGTGAGCAACAGTAAAGTGCTGTATTCCTCTCAAAATCTACTTACTATGGATTGCACAGTGAATAAGCAAAACTGACAAAATCTACTGTGCTGCAGAGCAAAGATTGCCGAAAGAGACTGGCCTAAGAAATTAAGTGCCTTCTGGAATGCATCCAGCTGCCCAAGAGCTGCGAATGCAATTGCCAATATTGGTGTCTCAACCAAATTAAGAACTTCTTTCACCAAGCATGATCTGTAATCTGATATTAAATGAACAGGTCAAGATTATCTTGATACTTCAAGATTGTTTTTAAGGTATATTAAAAAGAAATGTGAACCTCTTCCTTTCTCCTCTCTACCCTCTTAAAAGATTAGTCTTCAGGGAGAAGAAATCAGTTTTGAGGTTATCACCAGGAGATTGACCATTTCAGTTGTCTGTTTATGTAGATGGGTACCTCTCTTAATGTTGGTATTCATTTTTCAGAATTAGGTCTTGCTTCGGTTAATAATAGTCGAAGTAGTTTGTTGCCTACTCTAAATTTAGGATTAGTACATATAGCTGTGTAATTACATTCTACCTTGACAGAAATCCTTTTCCATGGACCAACCTATTTTGGATAATGGAGCACATGGCTGAGCTTGTGTGTACTGAGATTACTGACCATGGGAGGAGCTTAATTACACCAGAAAGAAAGAAATTCATACTGCAGTGGCAATTTGTAAAAGAGTTTTCAAACCTTGGGAAACAGCAGAAGGTAAACCGGACCCTCTAAATGAGGGAAAGGATCTGGCAGATGTATGAAGACTACTCAGTAGCAAGCTTGATAACTCTTGCGGGAATTGGAGAACAAGACAGCTTTTCCAGTGCTTCTCAGGACACAATAAATTACAACAATTTTGGCTACTGGTTACTTCATTGCTACGGACTCAAAACCCATTCCTTTAGTATGGCAGCCAAGAACCAGTTAACTGTTACCTGATTTGAACAGAAGCGTAAATTCTGTGTATTCTCTTACTGGTTTCCTGAGGCTAGGGTAGGTGTGTTTTAAATCACTTCTCTTTAAAGCCTGGTTGTAGCTGGAGCTTAGACTTAGACTTTATGTGGAGAAGCAACTTCAAGCTAGAGGGATGATTGTCTCTAATGATGGTGAATATATGGTTCAGTCAAATCAAATGCTCAGGTTTCCTTGCCCCTTGGGATTCTTAGTTACCTTTTGATTACATCGATACCTATCAGATGCCATTTTTTCTGAGATGCCTAACTACCGGTATGGTGAGCAAATCCATAAAATGTAACTGTACACTTCAGAAAACTATCTCAAAACTGCCTATAGGTGGGAGAAACATTTGGAAATTACACCTGGGGGCTTACTTAGGTACTATCATGAATCTTGGCTAGTAAGGTAGCAGCCTCTCCATTTATTTGTCTAACTGGATAAATATTCTTTCAGGAGGGTAACACAACCAGCAACCGGAAGCTAAGACATTGTGGTAAAAATTTCCATGGAAAAGAACTTAATTTAAATATTGACGCAGGATTAAAAATGCACAATTGACATTAAATCAAAGCACAAAACATGCACTGCCATGAGTTAACTATGAAATGATTTTATTCCACTTTCATTCAGTTTTGTACATAAAATGGCTTACATAAAAGATAACTAAAATATGATAATGGATATGAGGAACTTAAGCTTCTCAAAAATATAGTTTCTCACGAAAAAAATGGCTCAGGACTGATGAGACAAGTTGACAACAACTCTGATCTCAGCTTTGCACTAGCAATAAGCTATTAGCTAGGATGTGAGTGAACTGTCTATGTAATCCTCTGCAGGAGCAATACTAGGCCTATAAAACAGACTAATTTGTTTTTTTACTCTTTGATTGTTTGATTTGGTATTTGATTTAAAGTTCCTGCTATCTGGAGCACAGATATTACTTATTGCTGCGTGTAAGGTGCAGTGTGTGGTACACTGGAAGTGAAGACAGCATGTAATCTCCATGGGCAACAGAGAGACAAGTCAGTACAAGCATGAGTCAGAAAGTTAAGAATGCAGGGATTTTTTTAAAACAGAGGTAATAATATGTATTGTGTTTTCTTACCTGAGGTAGTTAACCATTTGTTTCAATATTTTGACAGACATTCCAATCACCTTTGATTCTATGCAGGTCTTTGTTGAAAATGGAAATAGAAGTTAACCTAAGCAACTTTTAAACACCAGTATATGCACTGAAATAAAAAGAACTGCAGTTTTTAAGAGCTTTTGTACTCAGAGATTTGAACCAAACTGTGAAGAAGCCTATCTGTTTTGAAGACCCAAGTAGAATTTGACATCTAAAGTAAGTTGTGTAACAACCTACAATACTAACTAGAAATCATGTCCTGCACAAGCAGCTGGGTGAGCCAGAATAGGCTTGGGATAAACAGAAAATTCAGAAACTATGAAAAGATTAAAAATTCTCAAAATGTCAGGATTTTATTTTCAGAGGTGAAAATTCCTTGCTAAGACTCAAGGATAGGTATACGTGAACATTTTACAAAACAATCTTTTGGTTAGGTTAAAGATTAAAACAATGTAGATAGAACTTGGAATCATTTATATAGTACGAAATTTTTGCAGTCTAATCATGCTTTTTTTTTCCTTAGAAACTCGTCAGTTATTGTATTAAATAGTGCCAAAATCCTTCTCAGTCCTGTTTTGCTTTTTCTAAAATAATCTATCAGAATAATGAAGGCTGCACTATTTACCGCAAAAATAAAAATATTTCCTTTTAAGTGGAGATAACAGCATTCTTAATTAAACTTCTTTGCCTTTTAGATGCAAAGGAAAAGGACTTCCATTTATACAGGCAGCTTGCCAAACTTTGAGCCATTGATAGTGAGGTTCCCAGCACATTGCTGCATTCAACAAGCACCTTAGCGAGTACTAAAGTGTATGGCATGGCACTGGATTTGTCAAAGTCATGTTAGACTGCAACTCAAACAGACTTCACAACAGGAATATATACGTAAAAGAGACTAGCTTGCCCAAAAGCAAGCTGTTAATTTCTCTTAACTGGCTGCATCTTCTAGAAGTCTGTTCTTTGTTCTTTGTGGCCTGAGTACTCTGCTTGAATTCTTAAGCCTTATGCTTTCTCAAAGCCTGATGTACGTAGTCTTGTCAAAGCCTGATACTGACATGCTGAAAAGAGAAAATGCTGTGGATGCAGTTTAAGGACAAATTCCAGGTTGACATTTAATTGTTTTGAGGCCATATATGCATCTGCATTTCCTTCTTGTTTTTAAACACACTGTTTTATTTTAATCAAGATATGTTTGTGGACCCAGCCACAAATATAGTGAAAACACTATTAAAGTTATGATTTGGAAACACTGTAGATTTTGCAGGCTTAAATGTTTCTGGGCAAAGCAGCTATCAATCATGGTAAAAAGACTTTGATTTCTTTGTTTTATAGTTGAGGATCCTGTATTCTACAAAATTATCTGTAAAAATGAAATAAGCAGAATGAAAAGTACTCTGGGATTGGGAAGGCATTACTGAAAGCAACGTCTTCAGTTGTCAGATGAGAGTGGATCATTTGGCGATATCTGCTCTCTTACTGTCCTCCTCATTCCTCTTGGGAGACAGATCAGTGGGATGTGTTATCTGTCAAGTGCTACAGGACAGAGCATGCATCCTATGAATTCAGCGTTCTTTCAGACTTCTGCTTTGATACCATATGTAGAAAATTCTCCAGAATGAGATAGTTTGGAACTAAGTCAAATAGTCTGTGGAAGCATTACAAACTTTATGAATTAGTTGAATTTTTTGTTGTTGTTGTTGTTGTTTTTTAAAGGAGTGACAGTGACAGGTTGCATGCTGCATCTGTTAAATTCCATGGACTAATTACCTCCAGAAGAATTGAAAAGACTGTATCTGAAGTATCTTCTGAGAAGGAACTTTGCTTGATTAAAATTACAAATAATTACTAATATAGAAAGTAGGAAATGTAGTATAAAATAGAGCTTTTAAAAGGATTTTTCTAAAAAATACTGAAAATATTAGATCTGATTTTTTTTTTGTGTGTGTTTGCTTGTTTGTTTTAAATGGAAGGTATAGATTCCCCATGTATAGGGAAAAAAAAAAGCTGTGTTTCGCTAGCTTTGTGATTTCTTGTTAGTCATTATTGTGATTAGTAACATTAGGGCCAACATCTAGTCAGTATGTCATAATAAAAGTGTGATATCCACAGTTTAAAATACATTGGTACACGTGAAATAGGACTAAAATGAAACCTACAGCAAATGGAAGGTAGGTTTTCAAAACAAAACAAAGTAAAATGAAACAGAAATAGGTCCTGTTTCTTTCTCTTTTCCCTGTTCATATAAAATTTTAAGCTGTACCACATGCCCTGTTACTTAATATGATATTCCTCTGCTTTGAAATTAGCATTTACCCTTTCTCCAAGCAAGCAACACATACAGTTTTTAAAAAGTTTTCTCTCATTTCGTAACAGAATACATTTTAGATTGGACTGCATCTTTGCTCATTGCCAAGGAGCACCTGGATGAACAAAGCTGGTGATCAGTCAAACAGTAACCTTGATTTTTCCACTTCTGAATCCATTCTGTAGCAGAGGTATTGTGGTATAAATCACAGCAAGCTGCTGTGAAGCCAACTGGCTGCCATTTGATCCAGAGGCAGTAAGGAATTTGGGGATGAGTAAAACATATGAAAGCCCTACCTGTACCACTTCTTCCTTGCTTATGTTCATTAGATCAGGAAACATGAAGACTGTATTGTACCTGACATTACATTAATTTTGTGCTATTTGAAAACATTGTATCTACTCTTTTGTTCCATGTTAGAACTGTAGTGTACATACTTCAGCAAATATGGGTAAAAATTCTTGAGTAAAAGAGTGAAACTGTCTAGATCTTACCATGTGTTGTGTGAGAGTGTAATTTGTTAATTACATATTATGGTGGTACATTCCTCAATAACTGGATTACGCTCAAAACTAAGAAATCACATTGCACATGATAAAAAGTCACTCAATTCACTACCTATGATGCATACCGTCCATCTTTGAAGAAGTATTTAATTTTAGGAATAGAGCACAGTTCTGATCGACTTTGTAATGCACTGTATATAGCTAGTTCTTTATAACTAATAACGACAGAATTTGTTCTTTTTAAACGAATTTCGCTTTTCAACCAAATAGTGTTTACAGTTATCTGATAATAAGAAATAAGTTCCCATCCTTCTAAACCAGTCCTCTAGAATGTATGTTTTTATTATGCCCTTCAAGTTAGGAAGTTATTATGTCCTTGAAATTATATCCAACAATGCGATTTTAGCTTTTTTGACAAGATCAATTCAAAAGTAGGTAAGAAAAATAATTTCTCAATTGATTATTGAAATAGAAGATTTCCTTCCTTTTAGAATTTCTGGGACTAATTTTAGATTTGTTTTTAGAACTAGAAAATACTTAGTATCTAAATTAGCTATTTAAGATTTAGCCTCAAAGTAATTTATAACATAGGATCTCTTTAATAATATGCAGAAATAGTTCTAGCACTGGCATGTAAAACAAACAAACTAAACCCCCAAACTCCAATGTGTTAGGCTATCCATACAGATTTTTATCCCTGTATTATTATTATTATCAGCTTATTTTAGTCCTCATAATGTCTGTTCAACAGTTCCGTTACCTCTGACCAGCTGCCATTTAATGATTTCTCATCTGTAAAATGAGCAGTCTGAGTGACACACAGAAAAAAATGAATTAATAACTGAATCCAAGGCCCCTAATTCACAACCTACCAATCACAGTTGCTTTAAGACCATTTCTTCCTTCCAGTTGAACCTATTTTAGAAATGATCTCTTGTTTCTGGATCCACAATGAGTCCTGTATCCAAACATAGATAAGGATCTGTAATGTCTACAGTATTTTCTTACATTTTACACATGTGAAATAATTGAGAGAAAAGTGACTAATATGTATTACATAACTATGCAAACTGATAATGTAGTACTGGATGTATTCAGCCTCCACTGAATTTGCAGAAGTGCTTACATGAGAAACGGTCTTCTGGTGAGACAAGCAGGACAAGGATCAGGAGCTGAGGCAGGCTGTGAAGGAGTGAAATGAGACATTGCTCTACTGAGCAGGCAAGAGTTCATATCCAATCTCACTGAAGCCAGGTCTTGTAATCTCTAAAAACATTCTTTGAAATACAATGCAAATAAGGTGTTGTCACTCTGTAGAGACATTTTAGGAAAAAGTTGCATCTTTGTTTGCAGACCTATCTGCAAACCTTTGAAAATGTCTCTGCTGAGCAGAGCATGGCCTCTGGAAATGCTCCTGCACCTCAGAACCCACTGTCACGTACTGCAAGGACCTTTTCCTGGGTGAGAGAAAGGTTGCTATGAGTGCCTATGAAAGGCTGGGCAAAGGAGATCTCCTGGCAACTCAGCTGCTTGCAAAGTTGTAGTCTTCAGTAACCCAGAAGGGCCAAGCAAGTGGATCATGAAATTTATCAGAAAGCATAGTTGTTTCACTACACATTACAGTAGGTGGTTTTCTAAGCTAGAAAGGTACCATCAAAGGAATAATACCTTTGATGCAGGTATAGGCTGCAGGATGTAATCTTGATCATTAGCTGGACTCAATAAAATCACTCTGCCTGCAGTACACAAGCATACCACTACAGGAAGTGCATTATGGACCCCCTTCTACTTGTAAGTAATTATTTTTTGCTTTCTTACAGCAAAAGACTTTGTCTATCTTGTATGTCAGTTGTAAATATCTGTAAATATTTCTACTTAAGCCTTTTGAACCACATGAAAATATTTTATGTGAGACCTGTTTGCTTTGATTTTGAGTGAGGATTTTTCTAATAACTTTCTGTAAGTTTCTGGAATATTAATACTTTAAGACTTTTGAATTATTATCTCTGGCTTCTTTTCTCTTGTTAATTTGAAAAGTCTGAGTTTGTTTTCCCAATCCTTGGACTGCTGGAATGAAACTGAGATTTAATTAAAGAAGGAAGCATTGTTCACAGGCAGCAATCAAACAGACATACAAATTTTTCTCTCTTCAGTTTTACCTGTGCTACTGCTACACTATCTAGTCTAGTTGATACAGGTTTATGTCAAGGAGGTACAGGATTTCATCTTGATGGTCCCTGTATCTTAGGCGGCATTCACTTACCTCATCTTCACTTTTATTGAAAAACTGGATCTTGCAGAAAGCTTTTCTTCTGCCTTATAAT
Organism: Penelope pileata; assembly: GCA_013396635.1. Classification (NCBI taxonomy): domain Eukaryota; kingdom Metazoa; phylum Chordata; class Aves; order Galliformes; family Cracidae; genus Penelope; species Penelope pileata. The sequence continues at coordinate 140,855 of WBMW01002835.1, read as the reverse complement.
CACATAATGAGGGGCAAGATTAATCCGAAATGTTCCAAATGTCAGCGCTGAAATTCTTCTCTCAGCCGTGCCATGAGACATCAAAGAAAGGCCAGCATGAGACATAACATTTGAAACTGATAATCCCACCAGATCTGCTACCAGACCCATATTAAAACTTTTATTTTTTATTTTATAACTCCACAGATGTCCAAACTACCTTCCCTGTGGTCACCTTTGTGGTTGTCATGTGAAGTCTTGAGTTCTAATCCAGTCATAATTGATAAGTTGGCAAAGGAGAGTGACGCCATGAACAAATGGGCTATGCACTGATGCAAAACATTTTTCAAGTCTGCTGATGTAGCTCACGCTAGCAGCACAAAGAAAAATGTATTTAGACACTTCAAATTGCTTTGTATTCACAGTGACCTCTTTAAGGCAGAGAAATTTTACCAGGCTTCTATCATTTCAGTTCCCTGTTAAAGTTTTGAAAGTCAGATGGAAAGAGAAGTAATCTCTTTAGGGGCTTAAATTCCCCTATACAATGTAACAATGAACTTAGTAGCTCAGAAGAAGTAATGATATCGTTTCATATGCAGTTGTAATTCTCCACTTATCTTTCAGAAGGTAATTGACCATAGTCTGTGTTCTGGTTTAGTTAGATTCTCAAAGTACATTTCTCAAAATATTAAGTAAAAAACATGGAAAATTTTCCTCTTCAAGCAAAGCTATTAAAGGCTTGATTTTAACATTTTATATCTAATTCTGAAAAGTTTTAATATTATTTCAAATTTATTCTACTGCAAACAGTTACTTGGTTTGAGAAAATTAGCTCTGGAGTGAATATGGGAGTATAAGCAACTAGGTGATAATGGATAGCACATGTGGCAATTAAAACCAGACTCACTGACTTACATGCTGGAATTCGAGTGTTAGCTCCACTGTTTAGATACTCAGATCTGCAGTGGATTCATTGAGGAGGAAAACCTAGTTCCTTGCTGAAAACATATAAGCCCTGAGGGTTTCAAATTTTCTGTGAATCCGTGGGTTTTCTTGTTTCCCCTCTTCTTTCTCAGTTGTGTCAAACAACTATATTTCATATCTTGCCAGTTTAAGATCCTCATCTTTTTACAGCACAAGCCAGTGGTCTAGAAAAGGCTACATATTAAGCAGTTTATTGTTACCATCCAGAGTTATTCTTATCATGCTCAGATCTTTTCTGTGAAGAGAATATTTGTATACTGCTATACATATAGCAACAGCAATCCACTTGTTAGTGTTGCTCCACTGTTTTTATCATAGCCTAATCTGCAACAACGTGAGTTAGGCAGATTGTTTTAAACTGAGATGACAGTGATTTTGCATGTAAGGTCAATATTTCAATTTAAATTTGTTGAAAGTTTGAGCAGGATGTTTGAAAAAGAGGGTTATTACTAAATGTGAATCTTGATTTTTGTATTTTTTTAGTGATTTAGCTGCCCTGGTAATGTCCACAGTCTTCTAAGCCCACTATGATGCTCTTATTTGGTCAAATAGGTCTGTGCGCTGCTTATAGACAGAGTTGCTCCTGGGATTGTTTATCACTGTAGTAAATGAGACTAGAGTTCTATGGATAGATATGTAGTCTAACTAAAGAATGCATCTTAATGAATTCTCACAAGGCCACAGGCTTAAGAATGCAGAAACAGTTCTAAGTGACCTGATTACCCACTTTGCAAGAGTGTGGCCTACACTGACTGTGCTCAATCTTGGCTTATGACTTTTGTAGATGAGGTACAGACTGAGGCCCTTTGGTTTTGAAAAGTTTTCATTAGAATATTAGCCAAAATGTAGCTTATAAATGTAAAATATTAGTTCTGTCTGGAGATACTTCATCTTTGTAAACAGTACAGTCCATCTCAACTTGAACATCTTTTTATTTTTGAATAATCACCTCCAAGGTAGACTTGCTGTCTACTTTGTAAATAATGACTCTATCTGAAAGTAACATTAAATAAGAATGCACAATAGGTGAAAAGAAGTACACTGTTGTTTTCATGTGCTAATGCAGCTTTGAGTTAATCCTTTTATGCTGTGATACAACAGTAAATAATGTGTGACAGCATCTACCGATAAAACAATAGTGTATTTGGGGAATCAACAGTAATTCTTGTTTGCTTTCGTGGAATGTCATGACACGATTGGAGTCCCATTGTGATCATTGTATCATTATCCTTGCATTTCATATGTCACATGTAAAGTATGGAGAGCTGAAACAGCCTAGTGTTGTTAAAAGTAGGTGCACTGTGTGTATGTAACTGGCAGATGAAGAATACATTTTGGATGGTAACCTGCTTGGTTTTATTTGCAGCAAATATTGATGAATGTTTATATTAACAGTCAAAGGTAGCCTGCTAAGCTGAGGGCTTGCTTGCTTGCCAGCCAGGAGTGTACAAAAGCAGAAGGAAGCATTCGGGTACAATCACTGCCTAATTATTTTGACCTAGTTCTTCTGAATAACCTGCGTGTAGAAAGTTTAATGTTTATTATCAAATTTAATTATTTGAAGATATTTGATGTTGCATGGCATTTCTGATTTAGCGAAGTGTTAAAAAATATACTGAAAACACAAAACAAATGTAAGTTAAACTTAGCAAAATACAACAATTACAATACACAGTTCATTCATAGTACCAATGTGATCTCCATTTACCAGCGTGTATAACATTCTCACTGTCATGGGTGTCCCCATTTGCTGTAAAACCATTTCAAGCCATAATTCTCTTCCAAAATCTTTTATTAGTTGTTTAGTTTTCATAATATATGTTGGGCTGAGCTAACCCAGTGCTGATGTAGCTAATTCAGGGAGACAGTCACACTCTGAATGAAGACAGGGAGAAGCATTTACACCACATGTTGATCCACTAGACTGACATAGCTGAGTATCAT